>CAVNZL010000013.1:1420000-2020000 GCA_963693355.1 Pontia daplidice
GAATAGCTTCTAATAGACACTTTGTGGCGTTCTCTGCTGATATAGATTTATTAATTTTTTCGGTTTTTTATCATAAGATCTAGACATAGTTGAAAATAGAGGAGCGTTAACATAGATGCCTTTGAGCAAAAATAACTTTTGGTAGCAATTCCAACTTAATACAGTAAGAAGAATATTCTGAACATGCAATAGCATGCTGAACAATGTTTGTATAAAAACAGAGTTTGCAACGTAAGTTATCGCAATAGGACCGAGTTGACCAAAGTTCCATAGATTTTAAAAAACAAATAAGTACTAAAAGCCTTGCAGCATTCATGTCCGCTACAAAAGTTCGCACTAAACGATACTTAAATCGAATACAGCTCTGCGCTGTTTCGGTCATATTATGTAGAAGTGAACGGTATAAGCCCCACTTTGTTACAAATCCCAGTTGGGCTGGATTTGCCGGTGTCCGTTGTGTCCTTGTTATTCCAGCGTTCAGTCTGCCGCAGCTCAAGTAGAGCCCATACAGTAAGGATACGAAACCCCTTTATAACGAACCCTTATCCTACCTGTGCTAGCAAGATATATTTACTTAGAAATTGTATTTAATAAGTCATGCAAATACGTTTTGCGTAAGGCGTATTACATTTGCAACGGTTACTTGCTGGCTTCTATTGTTACACTGAATGGAGAGAAGACTTTTTATTAGATAATAATATGTAATGTATTTATTATATAATGTGTGGGAACGGGAAACCGGAAGCTGTATCTCCGAATCACCCTTCCCATGATAGAAAAAAGACAAAAACAAAACTCAATGTTTACTAGCACTTACTTTAGTCAACCTTTACTTATAAAATAATAAATTAAATGCGAAATAAAAGATCGGACAAGTGCAGTGAGACCCACGCTGGGTTACCATTATTCGAGCGAAAATCATGATTGTTGTTTTGAGTCTAAATATTACAATTTATGACATAAAATCACGGTTTTACCATATCTGTTGTCATACTCAAATAATGTACGTTCTTGTGGCCCTCGTGTTAGTCCTAAATCACTTACAAATTTGTTATACATAGTTATACAATAATAAATTAAAAGCACAAATATTACGGTCTTGGTTAACCGCCTATTATACTGAATACGTTTTCAGTTAATTTCTAAACCACAACGATGTAACACCGCAAGCACGCGCCATCGGAAATGAAGTACTAGGTCACACTTTTCAGGAAGATTTCTGTGAAATCACAATCCTTAGTGGTTATATTAGGTTGCGGCACTACTCCCTACACATTATTAATTCTCGGTGGAACTCGTACTCGTAAATTTTGCGATATTTTAAGTTTTTCATTTTGTGAAATGAGTGACGCAGAAAAAAAAGCAAAAGAGGTAAAAACAAATGAACGGTTTTCAAAATACAAATACATGAGTAAATAGCTGTTTAAATTTCAATTTGGAATTCCTAACCAAAGAGGATATATTTAAGATCAAAGTGGCCAGTACGACAAAACGCCAATTTCATATGTACCTAATGAATTCATACCTAATATATGCGTGAAAATGTGTCTGAAAATCTAGATGTGACATTTATCGAGCAAGAATCAATAATATAAGGCATTCTGTAAATACATAAATGCATTGGTTTGCCAGATGTTCTTTTGCTTAATCCGGGTTGGTAGAGTAGTATTTTAATTACAAAAAGTCGTTTATTTTAAAAACCAGACCGTACTGATGTCATAGTTGACTGTTTTATAAATATTAGCTCGCTACAAAAATATAGCGTATATATTGTTAGTTAAACTTTCAAACTCAACACAAACATTTTAAACTGTGTGTTAAATATAATTTGAGCTGCCATAAAATCGTTAGGATCGCCATTTGTTCCTCTTCATTGTCTCGCGGCCGTGCCTCGATGGAATTGAAACTTCAAAGGCTTTAGTGGGACTCGTTGAGACGGTCACCGTATTGATTGATACAGTAAATGGGTAGCCTACTGCACAGGTAGACTGGTAATAGGAAGTCAAAGTTCGGTATTTTACAAAGAGATATCCGAACATCCTATCTAAAACTTTAAGCTCTATCAAACTTTGAAATAAAAATTGTATATTAAGTATCTATCTGTTATGTATAATATGTTCATATATTACAATGGTTTAAATAATAAAGTCAGTCACCTTTTTTAATAACTTATCACTCGAAGCCTGTATCCAATGTCTCATGCCGAAAATATTTTTATCTGTAATTTCATGACAAAGGAGCATTCCTTTGTTCAAATATGATATACATAAATTTAATAGATATAAAATGTTATACTCAATACAGTACGATACTTTTAAAAACTTTCTCTTTGATGTATTTACATAAATCACATAGATTGCATAGACGTTGACTTAGGTTTTTTTGAGTTCATTTACAATGCAACCAATATTGTTTTTATAGAAAAGGGGCGAACTTGTTATTCACCTAATATTGATATCAAAACGATTGAAAGGATATTAAACTAGTTATTATGTAAACAATTTATATTTCAATTGTGATAGTAAAAACTAATCAAATGTAGCGGTTAACTTTACGTTCCTATACATTTTTATAAGCACCCACGCTGTAGACAATGTCATTAAAAAATTATTGAAGAGTTGCGACGCAAAAATTTGTTCTGATCGTTACCATATTCCGAATACAATATGTACTTCTTATTCGACGAAGTTGCTGAGTAATACAGTGATTAGAGAAACAAGAGGATGAAGAGCAGTTACGATTGCTTTGGGATGTCGTTAAGGGACATTCGCTACTTATGTGCTTAGGTATACTCTACTCGATATTGAGGTGAATAAAGTCTCGTTAATCCCCAGAGATAGGCACGATTCTACAATATTACGTATCATATTTCTTTATTGATTTTAAATAGGCAAGTTGTTTTAAACAAAAGGTATTCACTTGTTCACGTCTATTGATAGGTGGATGAAGATATACATAGTATCGTTTTGAGGACTACGTTCTTCTTAAATATATGTCCATTAAATATCGATATACGATGTATACAATTATAGATTGTCAGATCTATGAATATAGATATGTTCAGAACTATAATAAACTGTGATTTCTAGCAATCATTTTATAGTTCAATAAAAATAATTATCAATAGTAACAATAAAAGTATGCTTTATTTAGGTTAACAAATTAATCTTTATATTACACGTTTGTCGGTTTACCATGGCAATGCCATCTATTGATTACTTACTCAATCCAGTCGACAACTGTTAGAATCTTTTGGAGTAAAGAGACAATTGTGACTGTAAATTAATTATAGACAAATTACTTGTAATAAAATAAAATTGCGACTATAATTAAATATCTAAGCTATCCTATCTTTTAAGTTGGACCAGACTGCTCACGGTGTGCCAATTTAATTTAAAATCGGTTAAATAGTTTCGGAGTCCATCGCCGACAAACATCGTGACAGGAGATTTATAATATATATATATATAAGATGGGTCGATCGGCGCCACTTAAGTACTCCTCTGTATCATTACAACGTAAGTTTGACACTATCTGATGGATACGAACTTAACACTCGATGATGGTAGGAACAGAGTTCATGTAGGATTAGGTTATGTTTGCTCATCAATAATAGTGTCGTATTATTTTAAAACTTATACCATAATGAAAGCTTATCTTACGTCATTGATTGAGTCAATCAAAAACATTGTCTGTGAAAAGTAGTAATAAGATTTTAAACGGCTTTTCTACTATATTAATAAGATTCATTTTGTAAATGTTAGTTCAAAGAGAATGAAACTTAATAAATGCCTCGGATTAGAAGCCCTAAAAATGAGAAAGTATCATTTATAGCCATTATTGGTGGACTATGAAATTTTACTTTGTAGGTTTCAATTTTCAGTAAAATGACATTGTAATACCCTATAGTAAACACTATTTTAGCCATGTCTATACCTGTAAATATGTATGTATCATCATCGTCAGCCTATACTCGTCCACTGCTGGACATAGGCCTCTCCCAAGGAGCGCCGCAACACTCGGTCCTCGGCCATCCTCATCCAGCCACTACCAGCTACCTACCTAAGGTCGTCGGTCCAGCGGGCAGGAGGGCTTACATATGTATGTATGTATAGATGTAAATGAATATTCTTTTTAAATATATAAATGTAACAAACACACAGTATTTTTACTTGAGCTGGTGACATCTGTTGGAGGAGATGGAAACTTCAAACTAGTTCTTGTACATTTAATAGAACCAAGTTGAACTCAATTTACAACTTGGTTGCTTACATAACAAGTTATAACTTAAAGTTAAAGCCAGATGGGGCTATATTGTTTGCCTCGGTTGCATAACTGAAATGTATGTTACATAATGAATTATGTCAGACTAAACAACATTTACTTTATGTTGAATGCATAAATTATGTAAGTGTACAATGAAATAAAACTTTAATTACACGTAAAACAATATGTTTATTATAATAACATTGTAATTGTGAAATATTTTCAATTATGAAATAGAAAAAATTTGGTGCAAGAAGTGGTATAGGGGGCACAAGTTGCCTTAACCTAAAAAGTTAAATTACTGCATATAACATATTGGAAACTATGTAGTTAGTTTGTTACAGGCTCGTCAGTAGTCTTACTCTCATCGGAATCATTTGCTGGTTTGAGTTTCTTCGGTTGAGGTCCGTCACAATCAGTGCTAGGTTCATCTTTATAAAGTTCATTCAGGTTGTACTTCTTATAAGAGAAGTAATTGTCAACAATACTTAGCAAACAGATTCCCTTTATAATTTCAACAATTATACAAAGTCCTGGGTTCTTAAGGTCTACTTTATTACCACAGTTCTTCAGAACAATTAGTTCAGCTAGCTCCTTGATGATTAAATCTCTGGACACACTACTATTAAATCTCTTGTTAAATATGACGGCAAATGTTGATGACTTCTTCAAAAAAAATTTATCAAATAGTTTACCAGCACATTCCATAATATCAGGTAAATTGGCATTACAAGTAGCCATGATGGGTAAAAATCGTAAAACATGCCGCGTTTTGAGAACTTTGGTGGCACATACGTCTTTGATGATAGCTGCGGTTAGTTCTTCAGGGCAGGGTAGATTAGTCTTAATAAAAATGCAATTTGAAACTCCAGTCTCGACGACTTGAAATCGTTTGTGCTTAAGGGATTTCTGTGAATAATTTTTCATAGAATCCACTTCCTGATCGAGTAGGTCTGCTATGTCAGGCTCACTCAATGAATCACTGTCTGTTCGATTTTCGCGATCGACAATTGCTGCAGGTGGTGGGTCCTCTACGGCTGGATACAATTTATCTGCATATTCATTGAGGAGGTTGTACATTTCCTTGACACAATCCTTTTCCCTAAAGCAACATGTGCAAAAGAAACCTCTAAAGCCGGGTTCTAAGAAATACTTGTTTCTTCGTTTACGAAAATAAAACTTTTTCTTCTTACGTGTATCACCCATACTAAAACACCGTAAAACACGCTCTTTCTGAATACGTTAACGCAAGAATAAAATGTGATATAACATTA
Organism: Pontia daplidice; assembly: GCA_963693355.1. NCBI lineage: Eukaryota > Metazoa > Arthropoda > Insecta > Lepidoptera > Pieridae > Pontia > Pontia daplidice. The sequence goes on from CAVNZL010000013.1 coordinate 1,425,541, forward strand.
ATTATTACGTGAATTGAATTATGAAATCACATAACAACTAAGCAGAAAGTTCAATAGCATTGCGTTGCTCAATCCTTATTGTTAAGTACTGTCAGCTGTCGTCTATTACTGACGGGCGTGGCTGTCATTACGATTTGACAGCTGTACCAATATTTGTGTGTTAGGGAAAAAAACTAACCGGTTGTTCGGTTTTTGCGATATATAGCTTATATTATAATTTAAAATAATTATTATATGAGTTAGATTAAAATTAAAATTTACGAAGTTCTAAATATATATGACATCTTTTAGCAATTAGTTAACTATCGACCGACCCTATAATTAGTTTTCTAATGGACTTGACACAAAAAAAATGTTTTTTTTTAATTACTTTATATTAAGTGCCAAAGAGGGTCTATATAAATTTCAATTATTATACTATTTAATTTAAAAAGAAATATTACTATGATATTTAAGTTAGTAAATTAGAATTTCCATCGTTTTCCTGTAATTACGGTTTTGTTCTTAATGCAAACCAATGTTTTAATAGCAAGGTCGTTAACGTAATCATTATATAGTTAGGAAATAAGATTTCTTCAATTTAAGTTTTGAAGTACTATTAACAACAAAAAATTACAAATTGAAACATAATTTTCATAATTGATTTTATCCAACCATTCATATCCTTGAGATAGTTTAAAAGAAAACAAAGAAAATAATTTTCATAATATATTAAAATCAAACAAAAATTGTTCTTACAATTGAACCCTTATTTCTAATTTGAATACTATCAGAATACTTTTGGAAATTTACAATTTCTTTGAGCATACACACTTTACGAATGTGAACAATATTTAGTTTTCATTATCGTTGGAAGGTTGGCAACCACCGGCTTCTTGAGTTTTGGACATACAGTGATACTGAAAAAGATATATTTAATATAGATAGTTTAAACATGTAACAATTATAACCAAGCGCTTGGTTTTATCTTTTGTTTAAAATAACCCTAGAATGTTTTGATTTCGTAATAAGCGGGAGTTTTATATTTAAATCAAGTTATATTCTTTCCACATTACTAGCCTCTAAAGCCTAATTAGAACTGGCAAATTTATATGCAATTTTTTACTAGCTTATATTTTTTTTATACTATACTAGCTGTACCCGCGACTTCGTCCGCATGGATTAGGTATAACAACTTAAAAATACTTATTTTAGAAAACATGTACTATCTACGTCACTAACTAAATAAACACAAATGTACTTTATTTATAATTATTACTTAAAGACAAAAAAGGAAAGCAGCAAAAATGAATCACAATATTTTGAATTGTACTACAGAATTTTATACGTTTTTTATTACGTAATTTTATTTTAGCTTTTTATCGGCGTAGTAAATACACATATATCCGTGCAAAGTTCCAACTTCCTAACACTAACCGTTTCGATGCTAGAGTGAGAACTGGTGAATGAACGAACATGACGAAGGGTTCCTTTACGTAGACTGAGGAACCCTAATAAAAAGTAGCCTAAGTGACTCCTTATTACATCAGCTACCAATCAAAAAATCGGTCCAGCCATTCCAGAGATTAGTCGGAACAAACAGACAGACAGACAGACAAAAATTTAAAAAAATTGCATTTTGTTGTATGTATCGTATATATATTCATAAGCATGTAGTGAAAAACGGTTATTTCAATATTATAAACAGGCACTCCAATTTTATATATTAGTATAGACTAGTTGTTCTAGGGGATTTTTCTAAAATACGGCAAATAAGCAAAATTGAACAATTTCCCTATTCTCCCCACATTTTTACGCTCAGCTCTCATTGAAATTAGGTATTTTATTCTAATTAATATGATCGTTACTTTGAGAAAGTCTAGTATAAAGTCGAGTGAACTCAATGAACGCTGTTCGTAGACGCTCCGGTGTTGGGTCAAAACGTGCGAATATTTGAGGGATTTTCGCGTTTTTTTGGCAGTTTTGGTCCATTAGTACTACATGAAAAAAAATCAAATCATTTCTGCAAGTAATGTTCAAAAACACTCTTCAGATTTATATAGCATTTAGTGTTCGAGTCTCAATCAAATATTGTATCAAACTAAGGTACATCTATGATTAACCACAGTAGCAGATATACTTACTCAGTATTATATTCTAACGATGAAACTTTTATGTAATCAATGTAAAGGCTCGACGATTTTAATAAACGCCAGGTCATTGGGTTAAGCAGACTGGCTTCATACTTCCATTCCACTTTAACAGTGAGCGGTGGAAGGCCTGTGTTCTTAAAGGCTATCAATTTCTTGACCACATCACCTGGCCGATAGTATTTCCTAAAACATGAAACATTCATTAAATATACATTTACAGATAATAATTAATAGGATCAGGCGTTGTTTTGTGAAAGTCAATCATATAAAATTCTAATATTATCAAAAGTCTGCGAAAACCCCTCAAACACTCCACACATTCTCTCTCTCTTTCTTCTTTTTTCTTTCTCTCAATCACCAGAGCATCTAGAACAGCATTTATTAAACAATTTCCTATTATTATATTTATTTATTTATTTATTTACACTTTAGTGCACACCGTACATACATGAAATAACAAATATTTACAATAGAACAATCACAGAAGATACAATTAGAAAAGAGAGTAGATGAAAACATAAGTGTTGGGGAATGCAAAGGGCGGTCTTATCGCTAATGAGCGATCTCTTCCAGACAACCCATGTGAAGGAGAAGGTATTGAAGGATAATTTTTGCAGGAGGTGTGTCACACAATTAATAGAACTTAAGCTAACAATTACACTAAATATATAAATTTAAAAACTATAATTTAAACTTAACAATAAGAGAGACCTGGTTATAATTAATGCGAACAGCATACATAACTATTATTTGGAGGGAAAAGACATGGCAGCAAAATGTTCATATAGACGCGATTTGAAAGAAGGAAGGGTAGGAGCTTGACGAATAGAATTGGGTAAGGAATTCCAAAGTCTGATAGATGAGGCGGTGAAGGACTTACCGAAAAACTTTGAATTTTGGGAGGGGATTTCTAAAGTTAATTTGTCTAAAGAGCGAAGGCTATAGTCGTAGGGACCCACAAATTTGAATTTGGATTTAAGGTACGGGGGAGTTTTTGGATCGAAAAGGATAGAGAAGAGTAGATGAAGAGAATGAGAATTACGTTGAAAACGAATAGGAAGCCACCCAAGCTTTTCACGAAACTCGGATATGTGATCAAATTTACGAAGACCAAACACAAACCTAATGCAAAGATTTTGCAAGCGCTCCATCTTATCCAGAAGCTCCTCACACATATCGGGAGAACAAGAGTCAGCATAGAAAAGGAGGGGAAGTAGGAGGGACTTGGCTAAGGTAGCTTTGGTGGAAAAGGGCAGGAAATGGCTCAGGCGTCTAAGTGAACTGGAAACAGCATACAGTTTTCGCCTGACTTCATCAACTTGTCGTGACCAGGAGAGATTGATGTCAAACCACACCCCCAGGTTTTTAACTGTCTTACTGAAAGGAAGGATTGTGCCATTTAGGGAGATTGAAGGTAGCTGAGCCCAGTTAATTCTGGAGGTATAGTATGGGCTACCAATGATAATCACCTGGCTCTTCTCAGGATTAATAGTCAGGCCGTAGTCATTGCACCAACAAGAAATAGTAGCCAAGTCATTATTGGTCGCCTGGATTGCACCATGGAGATCTTCAATAGGAGCCTGTGTGTAAACCTGAAGATCATCAGCGTAAAGGTGATAGGATGAGGAAAGTTTGGGGGTTAAAGTATTAATAAAAAGAGCAAAGAGAAGAGGAGAGAGAACGCCGCCCTGTGGGACTCCAGCAACAACTTCAACCCATTGGGACTGGGCATCCACTGTAGAAATACATTGATGACGTCCGTAAAGGTATCCACGAAACCATTCGATTGCAGAAGACTCTAAATTTATGGAACGTAGTATACCCAATAGAATTTCGAAGTTAACCGTATTAAACGCGTTGCTGAAGTCCAACAAGGTAAGTATAGTGAGAAGCCTATCGCCCATACCCTGCCGAATGTCATCAGTAACCTTTATAAGAGCTGTTGTCGTGCTATGACCAGGGCGAAATCCAGATTGGAAAGGATCAAGAATGGAGTTTTTAAGTAGGAACTGACTTAGTTGCTCATGTATAACACGTTCGAGAGCCTTGGACAAAAATGGTAAAATGGATATTGGGCGAAAGTCGGAAAATCTACTAGGGTTCGTTTTTTTAGGGAGAGGGATGATGAGGGCATTTTTCCAAGAAGATGGAAATAAACCGGAGGAAATGGAAACATTAAAAATGTGAGTTATAACAGGAAGAACGGATGAGAGGATGGGTAAGATCATAGCGCGACTGAGCTGGTCGTTTCCGACGGCATTCGAGGATACCGACAACAAACTCCTTTCAACATCACGTTCAGTTAATAGCTTAAAGGAAAAAGGAGCGAAGTCAGGAGGGGGAAGAGATGATAAGTGTAGAAGAGTTTGATTTATATTGGTGATGTTAGAAACAGGAGAAGAGAAGTGAACGTTGAGATTGTTGATGTTGAGGTTGTGGGGCAGTATTGAATTCTGTACAGGCTTACCGACGCCCAGAGATTTGAGAAATTTCCAAATCTTGGACGGCTCACCATTTGAAACAGATTCGTGAATGTGGCGCCGCTGTGCGTCTCGACAAAGAGTATTACAGCGATTACGTAACTTTTTATATTTTTCGCGCTCAATGTCGGACGAGGCGGTCCTCATTTTGGAAATGGCTCGATGTTTCTTCCTGATAAGCGTTTTGAGCTCCTCAGACAACCAAGGCGCAGGCAAGTGCTTTAGCTTAACTGGCCGGAGTGGGGCATGCCTATCGTAGAGGTCAGTAATTAACGTTGTGAAAAGATTGACTTTGTCTTCAAGTGATGTACTCTGGTAAATAGGGTTCCAATCGATTTTAGAAACATCTACAGAACATTTTGTGGGATCAATTGAGGAAAAATCGCGGCGAAGGACAACGGTCGGTTTCTGCTTGGGAGGCTTTAGGAGAAGGGAAAGGTATATCAGGTCGTGATATGAAAACGGAACAGCGGAGACCTGGCCGTATTTAACTACTAGGTGAGGAGAAGAGGTAATTAAGAGATCTAACAAGGAAGGATTAAAACCAGGAATTTTATGAGTTGCGTTGAGGGAAAGAGAATGAAGGTTAAAGGAGTTGACTATTGACAGTAGTTTTTTGGACCGTGGATCATCTTTCAGCAAACATGTATTGAAGTCGCCGGTGATGATTATGTTTTGGTATAAAGGGACAAAAGTATCGAGAGTGCTCTCAAAGCAAGAGAAGTAATCAATAGAATTGGAAGGGGAATAAAACACTCCGAGAAGAATTTTGGCCTTGGAAAGCTGTACCTCAATGAGCAGATGTTCAGCGGCGTTGGACGGAGGAGGCTGCGGGGAAGCACTTACTATGGCAAAGGAGATATGAGAGCGTAAATATATAGCCACGCCGCCTCCACGCATACCGACGCGATCGTTTCTCAAGAGATTGAAGCCAGGAAGGGAATAAGAGCTGGAAGACAGAGAAGGATTTAGCCAAGTCTCAGAGATACAAATGGCATGTATACTTTTGGAGACAAAAGATAGCAACATATCCGGAAAATGTGCAGGGATACTTTGGGCGTTGATATGGATAACATTAAAATTATTCGGTAGACCTTCGAAGAGGGATGAGAGCGTAGTGTCTAAAGAGGGAGGAGAATCATCAGCGCTATAAAAAGATTCACTGTCAGAAGAAGTGGAGAGGAAGTCGGAGCTGTAGCTGTCATTATTAACCATAGTTTAAAACAATAAAAACTAAAAATACTTATAAAGATAAATTAACAAAAAAAGAGATTATTAATAAAAAGAAAGAAAAAAAAATAGTAATATAAACTAACTTAACAATATAAAATTAAAATTAACTGTTTAAAAAAAAAATACTTCGCTATGCAAAGTGATAGTCTAACACACATACAATGAGCTTGGTGATTGCATTGGTAAAATTATTATATTACCAATCACACACAAAATTGTCACTAGGAGAAAGTCAACAGTGACGAGGAAATATTATACATTAAATACATTGTTATAATACTACAAACAAATAAAAACTTACAATTTATGTTATGGAAATATAAATAAATATATAGTAAAAAAAAAACAATTTTAACGTTTAGGAATCATTAGAATCTCCGAGAAGTTCCCTGTTTATGTAGTCTTAATATAAATATTTAATCAGCGTGTAGGCTATATCATATACGGCTCGTTAGTAAGCGGCCTTAATCTGGATATTCCAATGAAAGCAATTTGGATTTTATACATTACAAAACCAGAGTTAAACTTTTGCAGCAGCCTTTTTTACACGTGTTTTGGGATTCGCTTTCTGGGAAATTGTAGGCCTAGTGTCATCCGATGCCACGGGAACCTCCACAACAGTCTCGAGGTCCTTGAGGGTAGAAATTCGGCGACGCTCACCATTGGCGCAAATGGCGTAAATTCGACCCTCGTGAGTCCAGCATTTGCTTATGCCATACTTTTTCCTCGCCTCCATGAAAAGCTTGTGCCTTGTTTTGGTGAGAAATTCTGAGAGAGTGATGCCTGTTCCCTTAAGGTTAGTTTTAGCCTTCCATAAGCGTTCCTTATCCTTAATGTTACACATCTTAAGAAGAATAGGTCGGGGTTTTGTACTGATCCTAGAGCCCAATCTGTGACATCGACTTAAGCTGTGCTCGGTGATGTCTGGGGATTTAAGAAGCACTGAAAGCATATTAGCGACAGAGGCCGGAGTTTCATCCTTTGACTCATTTACACCATGTAGCAATAGACAGTTCTCCCTGCTCCGCATCTCCTGTTCGTCCTGAACTCTAAACAACATTTCCATTTGTGCTTGTAGGTTATCAAGGCAAAACAGGACAGAACTGCGAAAATGTAGAAACTCCTTTGCTAAAGGACTAGAGTCGACTACTAAGGTGGACGTCTGGTTGGCATTCTGGAGTCGAAGGTTGAACTCCTCCATCTTAGCCGCCACCTTCTCAGAGACATCTATCATGGTTTTCTTCAATTCCTCCATTTCAACAGTGTACAAAATTATTATGAAAAAGAGGGTAGATGTGAAAGTTTGAAGACAATTGATTAAGTGTTTAAAACACTTAAAAGTGGATAATTTACTAAGGAAAATAATGAATTCAATGAAGGAGGGTGTTAACACATCACTTTACACATTTTCTTTATGATTTTTGCATTAATTGGCTATTATTAGCACACTAAACACAAAAGTACGTATTCACGTGTTGACGCACGACCGCGAACTCCAATTATATTAGAGTAAATTGTTCTAGTAGACATTTAAAAAAGTAATCGCTATCAAATGTTTCAACTAACTGAGAAAGGAGAGTCGCATAGTGTGATTTTTTTTTAATCTGCTCTTTAATCTCTTCTTAAGACATCCATATTCCAATATCAATCATAATCTCCACTAACATCACATATGTGTGACTTAAGAAAAATGGTTAAATTATAAAAGAAGTTTTTTAAAGCTTGTCTATGGGTTGATATTACCTGATAAACATTCTTATATACTCTAAATATTATATATTAATATATACTACATAGTAGTCGGTGCATTGTAAAAGTATTTAATTTATTTTTTATAAATATTTAAATATTTTGTTTCCATTATATGTCTTAGATACTCACTGTTCATCATTCAAAAATCGGTGGTCACTTTTGTTGTTATTTCTATCAATTAGAGTTATTAATATTTTTCCTACATCCGGTCCATGTATTTTGCTCTCCGTCGAGTTTGACACTTTTAGTGTGACCTCATAGTGGACTCCTGAAGATTAAGAAAATTCATATCACTTTAGTTTCTGATCTTAAATTTTACATTGGTTCTATTTTTTTGTACAGTTCTTGCCTAATTGACTATTAATGTTGTAGTCAAAGCATTAATATTTTAGTAATAACAAAAAAAAAGTTATTTTTGCCGTCTATATATATTCATATCCTCCATTTGAATTGTTTACTTTAACATAGCTAAGGCACCAAATTGCCTGTGTTGCCAGATATATTTCTGTATTTAATTCATTAAACCTACGTAATTGTGAAAATTTACTCTTTCTTTAAATAAATACACTATACATAAATATGTACGAAAAAATCCTCCTATAAAAATCTATAGGAGGATTTTTTTCGTTTTTTATTTTTTATTTTTTGATTGTTTTCGGAGATTCATTCTTCAAAAAATAATATAAATTTTCATCTAAATCGAGAGTCCTTTTCATAATAACTGATATGAACACACAGAGCCACTAATAATATATAGTCATGAGACTTGAGAACAAATTAAATACTTACTGCAAAAGGGTTTACTACTGCCAGTTAACGCGTATAATGCGACGTTAGAATTGGTATCGACGAGCCCGCCCATTTGAAGACGCTTATACATGTTATGTGAATGGTAGCCCATCGGGATACAAAGGTGTTTATTATCACAACTTGTGCAGTTACCATCGAGGAATGCCTATAAAATAAAAGCTAGTTAACATAACTTAACCAGCAATGTACTACATATAACCTAATATTATCGCGACTATGCCACATTACCCAGTTGGAGGGATAAAAGGCTTTCTAAATGACATGAATGTATCAGAAACACGCGTGAGATAGTAATTAAGAAAGAAATGTAATAGTACATTATGGTACTACTGTGTAACATTGGAGATTACCGCCGAGGTCCATTGAGATCCGACTCGAGCCGTAGGGTGCTATGGAGCTGAGGATGGTAATCACCTGACTTGCGAATAAAATAATAACAAAAAGTCATTTAATTTTATGGCGGAAAAAAATAATCAGCTTTCCTTTGCGCGCATTGCAATCGGCCACAGACTAAAAGGATGAGGGTTGTTTATTCTCTGTGCATAGCGTAGAGAAAGCAATCAATTTAAGAACTTCACATCGCGTCAACGCGGCTAGTAGACACTAATGGATAAAATAAATCATCATGTAAACTACGTGTCTATGGTCTATGGAAGTGATTAAAAAAAGTTTCATTTATTTAATAAAAAATAAAATTTCACATTCGAAAGTAAATTGTCAACCAATAATAATCGACTGTTAAAGAATTATTCACATACTGTTGGCGATTTTGATGCTTTAGGCATGTCAAACATGAAAAACCTATTTTGTATATTTCAACATCGAACCTAATATACAACAATAAACCTTAATGCTATCATCTTAAAGCTAAATTTAAAGATTCTTAGTTTAGTACATCGCCTATATTAATTGGGTTAAGATTTATTAAATTTTTAGTTAGAATTTAATTTCACAGTCTGAACGGAAGCCTATATTACTTTACTCCTTTGAGGAAACCTACTTTAAACACACAGTAGCGAAATCAAAATGGACTTAATTTTACCTCATAAGACTTGCACTGTATAGCCATGAAGGGGCAAGTGGGCGCTATGCTTTCGGCGAAGAAGTCGTAGCTCCTCTCGTGGTTGCAGGCGACATATTTCACCACTGACTGGTACATATCCCCTCCCCCTTGACTCGCCGAACCATCGTTTTTACAACCAGGCTGAGTGGAACCCCCGTTTGGGAAGAAATCCACGTGGCCTATCGGCTCGGATATGCCAAATCCTGTGATTTAAAATCATGTATACAAAGTCGCTATTTCTGTCCCTTTGTATGCTTAAATCTTTGAAACTACGCAACGGATTTTGATGCGGTTCTTTTTAATAGATAGAGTGATTCAAGAGCAAGGTTTATATGTATAACATAGACGTACTGTTCTATTTTTAAGGTTTCTAATGTGATGTCGTAAATAATTACATTTTTTCCGCTTACATTGCAAACGCAGGCTGAACCCTACGAGTTTTATCAAAATAATGTACTAAGTATTGTAAACATTGAAAAGGTCTACAGAAAAGTCCGTGATGGTATATGTCTATCTTTTATGGATAACCCACAATAACTTTTTTTTGTCATTTACTTTTTACGACAGTGCGTTTATTTTTCTGTAGTGTATTTAGTATCAGCATTGCACCCGTGAGAAGCCGGGGCGAGTCGCTAGTATATAATAAAGAAATCAAAGAAGTCTTTTTGTTGGATGATGGAACTACTGGTGCGATAAATTATTTATCGATTAAGGCAAGATATATAAGTAAGAGCGGATTGTAAATGAAAAATGTAAAAGAGGGGATTTTCCCGTTTTGCAGAATTTTAGACGATCAAATATATTGTTGAACGGAAAATTTAGGGTAATAATATAATTATTAAAACAACAAAGAAGTATTATTTCTGGTCACTCACAGACTACCAGTGGTTAACTGGGTCAATTTATACAAAGAAATTTAAGATATCAATTCATATGATATAAATCATGAAAGAAAGGATAATTTTACTGGGATCTTAAATATGCATAAGTGTTTCGAGTCAGAAATTTTGTGTTTTGATTTTATATTGTTTTGACATATACTATTTAGATTATATAAATTTATTCAGTCTGTGAAAAATAAAAGGAACATCACATGCAAAAAACTTACAGATAAATTATTGAAATGGTAAGTATACAATTTTTACTCTGTGAACTTTTCATTTTAATTACTTTTGTATTTCGTTGACATTTTTTTCATGCCTTGTTATTTGAAGTAATTTTATTATTACCTGAGAAGTAAAGCGGCATAGCATTACTATGTATTATATCCACATATTCCGCATCGGATCTGTCAAGACGAACCAAGGTCACGGTGTTGCTGAAGTATGGCGCTGCTGGGTCCAGACCAGTTATTCGTCCGAGTTTCAGATTGAATTTCTGAAAAAAAAAATTAACGGCTTTAATGTGTGTTCAAATGGCTTTTTATGAATACGTAATTAAATCAATCATATCAAGCCGCGCATACGAGTTCTATATTATTTTATGTATTTAACACATACGACCTAGGGACCTTCAAGAAAAGAGCGTATAAGCATCTTAAAGGCCGGCAACGCACTGGGATTGTGAGTGTCCATGGGCGGAGGTATCACTTTACATGAGGTGAGCCTCCTGCCCGTTTGCCCCCTGTTTTATATATATAAAAAACAGCTTGGCCATTGCAGCAACTGGTTATTGCTGACAGAAACAGTGTTCAATTTATTTACTAGCTGACCAGGCGAATTTCGTTCTGCCTAACATAGAATCTTTAATTTACTTTCTTTATTCTGATATCTGCTTAATATCATTTTTTACTTATTTCAAATTACGTTGGCAATAACTTGGATATAGCAAACATATTTTTTTTTACATTTAAATTATTAAACTAACGTAGCTTTTATATTATTATTATTTTATGTTATCATATTAGTCTCGTCGAAATTGATACAGCCATTTCAGAGTTTAGCCGGAACACAGACAAAAATTGTGAAAAATTCATGTACCGTATATTTCAATACTAAAAATAGACACTTTAATTTTATTTATATTTTTATAACAAATTCAGATTACCAATAATAGTGTTATTATCGGGAAAGGTAAATAAAACTTCTCTTACATTGTCTATAGTATTATCTTACTTTAAATTGTCAATTTTATAAAAGAATAATATTTTCATTCTGTTATCATGGCGTCAAGAATGTAAACATCTGACGTCGTTCGTGATTCCCAAATCAATGTTTATTAAACATTTAACTTGAGAACCCGGATATCAATTAATTATACATTGCTAATTAAATTTATCTTTAGAGATAAACATTCTTTTATACATACAAAATTTAAATATTAACGCAATTTAAATTTAATAAATCATATGTCAAATTTACCAAAAATTATATTTCGAAATATACATTTACACGTTCAACTAACGAAGCCAAACCAAGAATAGAAAAACATATTTAAAATTATTACGGTACGTTTTACCAAACAAACTGTACGCAAATGTAATTAAACCATAGATAATATAGATAAATTAGATGTTTAATAATTTTTCGATATTAAAGGACCTTAACGTCCAGATAGCGAGAACAATTCACTCTATTAATTGAAATTTATGTTTATATTAATTTACTATAATTAAAAATTACCTTTTGTAAAGAATGTCCACAATACCCGGCCAAATGTGAACCCAAGGAATGTCCGATGAAGTGGAAATTATTTAAATTTGGCAAACCCAGCTCTTTCTGAAATAAATTTTTATTATTTTAAAATTTGTGGTCATTGTTATATATATTTGTAAAGATATTTTTTTTTCCTTAAGTGTTTTTTTTTTACTGGGCCCTTAGTCTAATTCATTAGCATATTAGTGTAGGAGTTACTGTTATTGTTCTGGGTATGTTGTTGACTAACTGTGCAAGCTGTACTCTCCTATTTCCTAATTGGAGATGCACGCGGTATGATAAGTGTGTAGTCCTAAATATGTGTTGTGTGTTATCTCCGTTGGAGTTTCAAAATAAAAAAAATAAAATAAAATAAGAATATTAATGTTGTACAAATTTCAGATTTAACATAATTTAACTTAACTTAAAAACCTCTATTATAGAAGTAAATGTGGGGCGCGTCACGCGGGAGGCCCCCACTTACCAATAGATATTATAATAATATTTTCAACAAAGTGCGGGCTCATGCCACGGGGCCACGCACCACAGTAGATTAAGAAAGAAAATTCTAAAAGATAATTAATGGATGATAGTAGTTAATAAGAACAGTCCTGGAAATGTAAACCCAACCCCCCAAACCTAATATAAATAAACCCTATGTTTTATTAAGACTATGAAAGCAAAGGATGAGTAGACCACGGCCCTGGTGACAAAGCCGGGGTAGGTAAGCCGACAAGGTTATATTAAAAAAAAACCTCTATTAAAAATGTTTAATATGATATACTACTTGATGGATATGATAGTAAGATCAAGGTAGAACTAAGGCTTCAAACATAGCTAATTAAGTAAATTAATTTGTGATAGAAACGAAATAATATTCAAATTAGAATATTCGGGTAAAAAATTTCATATTTTCGTCACACTATACTGACTAGACTGCGGTGTTATTAAATATTTTTTGTGCGTCTGGTATGGCAGACACAATGTCTATCACTGATTATTTGTTAATATTACGGACTATCATTTTAATTAACAGTGACGCGTAATATGTAAAATATTTTTTGAGCATGGCATGTTTAGAAATGCTAAAAGCCTTGTAGTCTTTCAGCACACAGCAGTGGGAAAAGCTTATTTAGTATAAAATACTACTTAGTTTTTATACTTAAATAAATTATCGTGTTTAGTATGACTTACATAGTAAGTGTAAATAAGGTGTGACGTCATAACTCCGACAAGCCTTATATTCGCCACGGCCTGTCCATACGGTGGCTGCGAACCTCGTCGCCAATCCACTATCGTCACTGTGGCTCCATCGTTTCCTTCCAAATTAAGTAGGGCATCAGCTATATTTTGTATCTGGAACGCAAGAGAACTCGGTTGAATGTCAATTGTCAAAATGCCAATGACAAATGGAACAAACCTCCTTTGTAACTAAATTTGTTTTTATATTATGCACGTAATAAATACTTTTATAAATCGAAAGAAACAAAAGTATCCATTCATTCAGTAATAAAATAGGTTACCCAAAGCTTATGACCGCCATCGAGAAATCCATGTGTAATGAAATAAAATGGCCCCCGTGGGTCGATATTGGCATTGCGTACTTTTTCCTCATCATTCGCCTGTAGTAACACTGGTATCTTTCTATTTCGTCTCGTGAACACTGCATATCTGCAATCATATTTGAATGAATCAATGCTAGAAAAAAAAGTGTTAGATTTTTTTCTTTTCTAAACGACTTTTCGATTCTAAACGTAAGATAATCACACATTTCTCAGATCCAGACCATTGTTACCGCATAGTTCTGAAGGACCCCACGATATGATCAGAGAACTTATAACGAATAGTTGACGACCCTGTTTGTCAGCAAGTTTATGTGTTAGCACCCCTTCTTCTTCTTGTGGTGCCACTTTATGACTAAAGGTTGGCTGTTAACAATTTAAATCGTCGGGAATCTTGCGCTAAACGGATGTAATTCCGATCCACTCCCTTATATTTCGCAACCACGACTTCTTCCTCCTGCCAGGCCTTCTCCTGCCCTGTACTTTTCCCATTATTATTAATTGTAACAAACTGTATCGGTCGTGACGCAAAATATGCCCTAGATTAGCACCCCTATATGTTATAAATAGCTTGCCTTGCAGACTATATTATATTATGTGTAATTTAAAAAAAACATTTCAGCTAATATCCTGATTAACTTCTGTTATCGCAATCGATATAATTAGACAACGCCTCGTATGGTATACAATTTGGGCTTTTTGAAGTCGTAATAGTGAAGAATCTCGAAATATATTATCAATGCTCGTATCCAGTTCAAAGGTTGATAAGCATCGGGCAAAGTACAGTTATTTATCAATACGTCACAATGCAATTACCGTACGTAAATATTTGTTTTGTCTTGCGTTGATAGATGGGTGTCACGGACGAGCCCCCGGACTTATCATATAGCTATTTTCTGTGTACAGGCCTAACATACCCATATGGTTCCAGAACTATTTCTAACCTTACTCTAAACAACAATAAAAAAAATCTATTACATGCCAACTATATTTTTCTTTATATGAAATTATAGTAAATAGTGTTATAAAATATAGTGTAATAATATAGGGAAATGCGAAATAAGCTGTCAGAGGAAGTTGTCCTGCGTCCTTTGATATTAGTACGGATAAAAAATGGTATTAAATCATTACTTTTTGATTATACAGCTACTTATAATGTCTAACATCGAGCTTCTAATTATTCTGATTCGCTTTAAATTTTCTTAGTGACTAGCTGTGGGCAGTTAAATTTTTTAAGTTTTTGAATTTATACGGTAACATCCATAAAAATACCTTTATATTTTCTAACTATCTCTTACTTTATATTATTTATATTAATAATTTGACGCCTCTATCTATGATTTTATATCAAAATAATATAATAAAATAATATATATAAATTAAAATAAGTCCAAACGTACCTCACAGCTTATATTTATTAAAGCTAATGATATTTTAATAGTTAATGTCTACTATGATTAACAGTACTTCGGGTCTTAGCAAGTGACAAAGTCCGTACATTTATCGTAAACTTTATCGGAAGGGCGCAGACACACCCACTAATTAAAACAACGAGATAGAAATATCTTATCTCTTGTACGCTATACGAAAATGTTGAGCTTACTGATGCTATTCTAATATTGTAAATGCGAAAATCCTGTGAAGTATAGGATTCAGTTCAGGCAAACTACGGCAACAATCTACAAGCAATTCGCCCCTTCTTTCGCAACTTCCTGAGGATGCTCCGGTGTCAGGGCGAAACGTGCGTCGAGTGTTTATGGGTTTTTTCGCGGAGAATTGCTTGTAGATTGGACTACTAGAGTTATGTACTATGGACCGCTGCAAAAACGCCTGATTCTATTAATTATACCGGGAGTATATTAATAAGTGTTCGCGCGCTCAGTCGCTGCGCGGGTGATTCAAAATTTATCTCCACCTACATGTAATCCTTTTTTAATGTATATTTTGAATGTGTCACGAGGCGTATCATTTTACCCAACAAAATCTTAATTAAAATTCTAAGCAGTTTATCAACTAAATATTATACAATAAGTGTTCTGTTTCTCAAGTCACATATTTTTTGGGACTCCGTGTCCGTCTGCCATGGGCTGTTTTTATGCTCAACATACGCAAAACGTAATATTTTACTCGAGTGTATGAAAAGTGGAAACTTCTGATTTTCTATTTATTTACTCTTAAGAGATTAATTGTACGCTATTCCCCAGGATACAATATACGTATTTGAACACAGACAAAATATTAAATGAGAATTAAAATAATAGTTACGTTAAGTTTTACAAACGATACGCGGACTGAAATATACTATCAGAATCCTGTCACGCGTCGAACAATAGATAAATAGATTGCGAATATGTTTGAAATATCGCCTTATCGCATCCTAAATGTTTTTCGCAGTTAAAAGTTCAGTACGTGCGATGGGCGATTTCAAACCTAAATTATAACATAAAATATAAAAACAAATGAACAGCTGTGTTACGTCATCATTTAATAACTGTTTTCAATCCGTGGATTCATCTTGTCTGTACAAATTCGTTCAAATTAGTTTCACCAACTATAAGATGTACACAAAATGATATCTCAATAACGGTCGTTTGGGAGGAATAAAAAAATACGATTTTTGGTTCGCTTTACATTTAAAATATTTATTTAAAAACTGCCACCATGGAGAAAATATACATATTCGTTTGCTGCAAATGGTCGCTTGGTTTTAAGAAACCGTAGTTGCCCAGCACTAAGCCTTTGACAATGGCTCGACGACTTAAGAATTTTATATATTACTATCTGGCCCAGCAAACGTTGCTTTGCCATACATGTGATTTCAATTTTCAATTAATGAATAAAAAATTAGGGTTCATTGTAGAAGGGTGAAAATTTAGGGTTGTATGTATTTTTGTATATTGTATCACAAAAAAATAGAAACTAAAAATTTTGTCTAAAAAATTAAAAAATTAATTTAGGGGTGGACTACCGTTAAGATTTAGGGGGATGAAAAATGGATGTTGGCTTCTCAGCCCTACTCAATTCACTCACAAAGTTTCATGAGAATCGGTCAAGCCGTTTCGGAGAAGTTCAAGTTCGGACCCCGTCACACGAGAATTTTATATATTAGATTTTTATAAACATTTATAATTAATGCGTTCGTTTGTTTCGTAAATATATTTTTCAATTTTCCATACGAATGATATAAATATTTTTGGTACAAATACTTTAAATAGGAACAATACGCCTCGTAATATGATTATTTGAAAACACAATGACCTGAATTTTGTAAAATTTCGTATAGAAAATTTTCGTTATACAAAAATTTATACATACCTTACACCTAAAGTTTCTGGCGGCACTGGGAAGTAGTTATCGGGACGATGCTCAGTCCAGGGATAGGCTTTTGAGAAGCACCCATAGGGTTGATAGCACCGCTCAATTTCCGCATCCTCTAGAAGATATCAATGTCAAATAAAAGTTTAGGAACATCAAGAATACGTTAATAATTTTCAAAACCATTTTCTTAAACTTATAAAATGTAATATAAGAAATAAAATTATTTTAAGTAACTATAATTACAAAGATTAATATGAACACGCAAAAACTTCGCATACACGAACGCTTCTTGCTAATGAAATACAATATCTCAAAACCATATACACTAACCAAAACGGCATCGTAATTTAAATTTAACATATAAATTTCTGTACCATATTTTTCATAAATAAAGAAAACATAAATTTCTCAGAAACGAAACGAAGTTATCACCCTGTTATAGAATACATACGAACGCAAACCATAAAGAGCGTATACAACTTATTCTCAAATATTCTAGAAAGTCTACTCACCATAAAAACCAGTCGGGAAATGTGTTACACCAGACGAGTTCTGCTTTTCCATCAGCACCATTATAGTTTGAAGCATTAAAGTCGCACTCGTTCTATTCATTTTAAATCGTTCACGCGCACGTGTTGACCGTTTGATCTGTTATGAGCGATTGTCAGTATAATGAGATGTTTCGAAGAATTCTTGGTTATATATGGAAATATAGTTACCTGAGTCGCGCTTTGTATGTATATAAACTCCAAGTGAACATTTTCTAAGTTCTGTACTTACACGAATTATTGAAAAGCCCACAAAAAGTGGGCGAGTCGTAACGTTCGACGAACGATTTTACGTCTACCCGCAAATCTCATGTTTTTTACTATTTAAATGATTAATACTTTAAAAACCCAACATTTTTTATTAAAACCTTGTGAACACGCAATTGTATTCGTAAAATAATGGCCGGATGCGGATTATATTGATAAAAATTCGTTGTCATGAAAATACGCCGCGCTTTTGTAAAATACATATTACAAATCTGCGATTAAGCCACCTTGTCTCACTTGTTTTATCAAAGCGTAAACACAATACGAGAGAAAGAGACAAAACATGCAATGAGACCGATTCTTTTAACAGAAAGATACCTTGCGTATAAAGGAGCGCTACTGGTATATTATTTTACCTAATAAATCCGCTTGGTTCGCAGACGTTCCGGGATATGCTGATAAGAGAGGTTACACTATCAATGGCTATTTGACGATTGACGCACGCAGTCTGTTTACTGTATATGCGATTCATATATAGATCAGTTTCCCAGTAATTTTATGTAAGTATAGAAATAACCTTAGACATATATGGGGTAAGGCGACCAAAAGTAAAAAGTATCAGGCTCTTGAGAGTTCAAAGGTCAAATTTGTTTATACTTTCATGTGCACAACAGAATTTAAAATAGAAAATGATTCAAATATGGATTTGGACTTTGTAACCCGATAATAGTGATAACTAATTGGCAATTGCGTATAGGGTTCGTTGAGCTAATTATAGACGAAGTCAATAAGGATTTAATAATTAATTAGTGGCGAAAATACATCTTAATACCTATAATACCTACCGCCACGAATTTGTTATCATGGTGGTACTGTTGTCCTATTCATGTTTTATCTGTATACTATATATCAAATTGACCATGTTAAAAGCATTCAACAAAAAATGTCAGCGTTGCCTGGAAGAGATGACTTCATAGGCCGCCTTGATTTTTTTAAATTTAAGCCGTTTGTTTAATTAAGTGTCGCAACGAAAACACATAAAACCAGAACTACATTTGCTGACAAGCAGTACCTAAATTCGCCGATTTTCAATACGTATAATAAAATAAAACCTATGACATTCAAGACCCACAGCATACATACCATGTTAAGATTAAAATCTTATACATAAAATTCTCGTGTCACAGTTTTCGTTCCCATATTCCTCCGAAACGGCTTGACCGATTCTCATGAAAGTTTGTGAGCGTATTGAGTAGGTCTGAGAATCGGCTAACATCTATTATTCATCCCCCTAGATGTTAATGGTAGTCCACTACTTTTTTTTTACTTTTTTTACGAAAATTTTCATTTCTTTTTTTTTATGATACATTTTTTATGTATTTTTACATACAATCCTAAATTTTCACCCTTCTACGATTGACGCCTATTTTTTATTTTTTTATTGAAAATTGAAATCACATGTATGGCAAAACAATATTTGTCGGCTTATTCTTTTTTTTTTAATAAAATAGACCGGAGGTAACCACGGATATATGTCACTATGCCGAGGTTCCGTACTTACGAATCCTTTACATGTTTACATAATCCTATATTATATATGTATACTTATATACATAATGTAATATTTATGATTCAATAATGAAACCTATTTATCTCTGTATATTAACACAGAGATTTTTTTTTATTTTATATAAAAATAGTTATATTAATTATAATATACTTTTGGAAGAGTACAGTCATCTATTAGAGAGAGAGATATTATAATTAATTGAATCAGGCGTTACTTTGCGGAAGTCCATTGTTCAAAAACCCAATAGACCAGTATGGAAGCAGTACTTCAGTACTGGGGGTAGTAGTGTATAAAAAGGGACGGTTTGGTTAGCAGCATTCACTCATCGAACGCTGTTCGTAGAGGCAACATCTCCTGATGATGCTCCGGTGTCGGAGCGAAACGTGCGTTGAGCTGTTGAGGGTTTTTCGCGGAGTACTGCTTCCATACTGGTCTATTGGGTTTTTGAGAGAGATATTATTTGCCTACTATGAGACTTCGGTCATCAATGTAAAATTGGGAGTAAAAAAGATCATATAATGAATTTTTAAATAAGCAATTTAGTTATAATTCTTTACGCTTTAGGAAAATTGAAAGCATAAAACAACTTTAAACTTACGTCAAAATTACTAAATTTATTACCAAAAATATTCAAGTTCCAAATACATATGTATCATAAAAATCCTGGCCTCAAATTCAGTCTCAATTATAAATATAAAAATTAAACACACAAAAACATATTGACGATTCTGATACACAATCAGTCGTTAATCTCACAACCTTATATTCAACATATCAATAAAAAGGCCGACCACCCACTTGCCTTAAGTCACAATTAGCCTATAACAGGATTTTAGACATAAATTATTAGGGAACACAATGTCAGAATCGTCAATAAGAACTAAGCTTATACTAAATTCAACAATTCATTAACGAAACTCACTATTATATTTCTGTCAAAATTTCACTAACTATATACTAAATATTTTTAATAAAGTATGGAGAAAAATGCGAAAACTGGCAGTACATTAAAATTTATTACTTATTTGTGTAAACGTAGAATAATGAACTATGTAATTCTCCATCAACTTCGGCATAACTCAAAATTTTGCTACAATCCAAATATTTGAAATCTACTGCCGTTTTAATGTCCAAGTCTACTAAAAAAAAAACCTCTAAAACTAGCAACGCATCGTACCTCAATTTTATTTAATACGCAATTTCATTCCGCGCAAATTCCACACGCGACACCCAAAACATCAACCGCTCGGTCAAAAATCAAATTTCCGCGCCTTACTATTCGACGGCGTCGACGAAAAATTGCACGTGAACGTCAAATCTTCGTTAAAATAATCCGAGATCGACATAGCGGCTCCATTCGGATCGTTCTCCTTATCGAGCTTGACAGGTCTCTTCGGATCGTGGAACTCGTCATCCTTGAACCCGCTGTCGACGCGGGCCCAATTCACATTCGAGATCTCTTTCAAAGCCTGCCCCTTGGGGATGGTCAGCTCCGAAGGCTTTATCGCGCTTTCGTAGTAGCTGGAGGCAAATGTGTTCTCGTTGAAGCCGCTATCGATCCGCTTCAAAGCTTCCCCTACCACAGTTTGATCGGTCAGGAATCCGAGGTCGACCGACGTGAAATCTATCTTTCTCTCCATACTGAGCGGAATATCCACATTCTCGATACTATCTAGGGACATGTTGAGGGGGCTTAGCGCGGAATCGCGGATCTTGCTTATCTCGTGAGCGACGTTGGTGCGACGCTTGCCCTTTATCGGGGTCTCGTCGAGGATGTTCAGTTTGGTGGAAGACTGTATATATCTGGAATCGGTGAAGGCGATTTCGGCTTTCTTCTCGTCTAGGAACCACGCGTGCTTCGGCTCTGGTGTACTTGTTTCCGATCCTGTTGGTATATAATAGAAACGTTAGATATAAAAACAATTGTATGTTTTAAAACTGTTTTTGTAAATAATTTGGCCGTAAAATATCATATATTTCACAAAATATATATGTCGGAGGAAGTCATTAAACGAGTTGCTTGTTGATTGTACAATAACACATAAAATCCTCTTTAGCATTTAAACACGTTGCATTAATCTTAATTTAGCTTTTTACGCGATTTTACGATTTTATAAAACCTAAAACATATTTCTATTAATATTAGTGATTTTAGTTAAAACTAGTTACGTTTTTCTAATTTATAAGATTGTAAACGTTATTAAACGAACGACCAATGAGAGCAGAGCACTGTGCTCGAGTGGGGTCCAAGCGCCATCTGCATATAAGCCCGTCCGTTGGTTGTTACGTGGCTTTTTTGAAGTGGAGACGGTCCGAGTTGGTTCCCTGGGTTTTGGTCGCTAGATTGGTGCATTGAACTCACTGCTCGGTCTTAAAACTTAAAATTTATTATTAATAACTACCAAAAAATATCAGTGTAATAAAATATTGTGAAAACTACAATCGTCGTGTTTTGTGCTCGCGCTTTACCCTCATGACGCCCACCAAATCTGCAACCACTGTTGATGATGTCACTGGGGAAGGTGTTTCTCCGACATATATATATATAGAAGAGTGTTGATAGTACCGAAAATCGAAGAATTTAGAATTACTTTAAGTGCGTTAATCAAATTAAAATAACTAAGTTACATTTTTTTTTCATTATTATTTTTTTACATAAGAATCAGTGTCACTGAGCAGTTAGTCACTAAGAGACTAACACTGAACTGATTTTCTAATAACACACACAGTGTGAAAGTTACCCAATACTATAATATATACTTTAACTAGCTGACCCGGCGAACTTCTTACCGCCTTAGCGTAGCTTTGATGCACTATTTTGTTTAGTATTATACGTTTTTTATTACGTAATTTTATTTTAGCTTTTTATTGGCGTAGTAAATACACATACATCTGTGCAAAGTTCCATCTTTCTAACACTAACCGTTTCGCCGCTAGAGTGAGAACGGGCGAATGAACGGACATGATGAAGGGTTCCTTTACGTAGACTGCGGAACCCTAATAAAAATAGCCTAAGTAACTCCTTATTACATCAGCTACTAATCAAACAAAGTCCCGTCAAAATCGGTCCAGCCATTCCAGAGATTAGCCGGAACAAACAGACAGACAGACAAAAATTTAAAAAAAACGTCTTTTTGGTGTATGTATCGCATAAATATTCATATGCATGTAGTAAAAAACGGTTATTTCAATATAAAAAACAGACACTCCAATTTTATATATTAGTATAGATAAAAAATCATAATATTAACACATATATAATTAATCTAATGTGATTATGATAATGGATGTGTGGATGATCTATAGATGTAAAATAAATTATTTATATAATTAATTACTTATATTAATATATTTCTATTAAGGTATATTATTTCAATACAAAATCATAATAATCGTGTGTTGCCAGTAAATGTAAATTTAGAGATGGACTGAACAATTTTTTTATTACCTTGTGTCATATTGTGAGACCCATCCACACTCATATCCATACTGAAGTCTAGTTTTTGCACGGACCGACTTCTATTAAGATTTGTCATACTGGAGCTTCGCTTTGATAAACTCTTATTTTTCGGCGATTCCTTGAGTGACGTTCTGATTATATTCGGGGTACAGAAGCACCTTCCTTTGGTCTCAAACTTTGAGTTAACACAGTCCAGACAGGTTGCCATTGTTTCGGGCGATATTAAAATATTTTTCTGTGAAATTATATGTATATGTTAATAAATTATAAAGTATTTATTTGTTTCTAAGGATGAGCTTTGTGTGTTCTTATTTGAAATATGGAATAGAAGGCACCTAAGCACATTTAAGATTTTATTGGTGTAAAATTATAATGAAGAAACTATATTGTGTCACGCAAAAATAAGCCAGTATCGCCAGAAAATTATAATAGAATCACCTCCACAGGAATAGACTGTGTAACTTTTTGATAATTTAAAATCAAACCATTCAGTCTAGTTGTGACCAATAGCCGACTGTCGAACTTAAAACCCGATTACATAATTATACAAAGACATGAAGGTTATAATCCAATTACACTATTCAAAGTAAAAGCTTTAGCGAAAGCACCAACCACTTATGACGTCACTATTCAAAATACGTTTTCTAAAAATACCATCCATTCTTTTGGTCATATTTTGAATTTTTTCATACATACATAAGCCTCTAGAGAATTTTTTATGCGATAGATATATATTTATACGTACTTTAACTAAGAACAGTTTAATAAGCCATTATTGTTTTACATATAATAGTTACCTCTTCATCACCAGCCTTAACCGGTGATATGGACAACGATGATGACGTAGAATTCTCATTTCGTTTGGGAGTCGCGAATTGTATCGGACTGACACAAGGTTCGAAATCACCAACATTTAATATCTTATTCCTGAACGGTTTATGAGACTTCGTCTGTAATGGCGTACCAAATGTTCGCTTCATTCCCTTCGACACGAGGTTGTTGCTCTGAAAATGTTTCGATCTAGGTGAAGTTCCGAATCAGAAACGCAGCCACGCTAATTTAAATCGGTAATCAGATGTGTCAATGATTTCTTTTAAATGTGTAAGTCTGGTATTTAATAGTACAAGTCTACTTGATCTTGGCAACCACTGTATTTGTGACTGTAAATCTACTAATTTAAGTAAGACAAACATTAACTTGACACACTTGACTTTTTAATTGAATTATATAAAATTTATATAAAATATATTACACACAAAACAAAAGTATTGAGTGGTTAGTGAAACGCATCGCCACGTCTAAATACATTTGAACGAAGTACAGTGAGTCTGGCTTTATTTACTTATTCCAAGAAACACATCAAACACATAAATTTTTTACACGCATACAGTTAAAGTCAAAGATATACATATAGATGTATATATACAAGAAGAGTGAATAATTAAAGCTGGACAGAAAACAAACACACGACATAAACACTATACGGAACTTAAAAGCAACTCTCACAGAGTCACAACTTCGATCACTCAGGTAAATTGACGCGTCGACTTAAATTTAAAATATTCTGACCTAACGTCAAATATGAAATGTGAAAGGTCACACATATCTTAATATATCTCCTTGTTTGTCCGCGTTTAACCGATCTTAAAGTAAATTGCCACAACGTGAAAAGTCTGGTCCAACTTAAGAGATGGATCTTTAATTATAGTCGATTTATTTTTCTATAATTAATTGACAACCACAATTAACTCCAAAAGATTCTAACAGATGTTGATAATTTTCGATTGGATTGAGTAAGTAATCAATAGATGGCACTGCTATGGTAAATCAACAAATGTGTCATAAAAAGATTAATTTATTAACCTAAATAAAGCATACTTTTATTTTTTAAAACGCTTTCGATTATAAAAAATATCTCCGGACACTTAAATCTGATAATTATTTGTATTAAACTAAAATAATGGTTGCTAGAAATGTTTGCTGGATCAGATATATTTATATAATACATCTCTCATCAGCTCCAAACCTTCGCCAAATTCTCGGTGAAAATGAACATCTAATGGAGCTCACAAACGAAACCCAGCAGATTGAAAGTCCTAAATAAATATGGCGACGAAGATATAATGCGAAGCTAAGATGAAGACTAATGTGAGAGGTCCATAGAATGTAGGCCATTAAGTAAGAATGACAATGGTTTTGTTCTGGAGCACATCATTATTTGGAGTTCTAGATCACCAGAAGAAAAAATCATTAAGAATTATTAGAACAAAGGGAACATATAAAATTGAAAATATATTTGAAACTGACCAAATCGGGGCTGAACTCCACAGGTATGTGTTCCTCAAAGCTTGATTGTGGTCTTTTATCATCTTGGCTCTCATCATCAGTCTGCTCCGAGTCATAATGATGATCACTGTAATCAAACTGTGTGAATACAGTGTGTACCCGGATCGACCCATTTGCTGTTCTCTCACATTCATCAAGCAGTGCTTCCTCCTGAAATTTATTTCAAATGACTTATAAATTTATATAATATGCAAGTAGCAACATAGCAAATTTCTTTGAATTTTTGTTAATTATATACATTATATGATATACAGTACATAAAAATTTTACCTGTGAAAATGTGCAGAAAGGTTGCAAGATTTTTTCAATTTCCGGAGGTAGTATAGGCGGCAATGTTAACATGGTCTGTGTTGAGCCTGAATTCATATGATATGTAGAAGTACAATCAAGTAAGTGATTATAGCACCTTAGAAGAGAAAGGGTGAAAAAGCCAGGAAGACAAACTGAGAGTAATTGAGAAACAGGACAAGGTGAAATTGAGAACACAATGTGTGTAATCACGCATGTAACTAGTGGAAATCAGAAAAAAACAAATAATATTGGTATTAAAGCTATTAAATAATAACCATAGAGTTTCATGTTCAAATTCTCTATTTAGGAGTACTTGAGGGCTCTGAGGCTAAATAATATTCAATGTTTAAAAACAATAACATATTAAAAAAAAACTTCCTTCACTCTACTATTTTACCTTTTGACTGGATGTATCTAGTAACCAACCAAGAATAACAATTGCTATATCTTATTTTAAGATATCAATGTACTAATTATGATTGCAAATTATTTGTTACACTTTATCAATCAATAAACTTACGATTCTCAGGTTTTGGCTTGTTCGGACTGCATTCATGTGAACTTAATGAAGTTTTGGATATAAGTGACTGCTGCTTTTTTGCTGGTTCCATTGGACTTGGCACAATTAATTCTTGGGAAAAAAATCTGAAAGAAAATTATTCTTTTTTTATTTTAAAGATAGCTCACATAACCTGCAGTACTTTAATATCCTAGTTTAGATAATGTTTATATTTATGGATACATTTTTAGGAAACATTATTCTCTTAAAGTATTTCAATAACTCAGCAACTAACATATAATAAGGTTTTTAAAGAAAGTGTCATCATGTTTGTGACTGTTATTACACCTTAACTTAAAAAATAATATTAATATGTGCCTTTGTCATAAAAACAACAATAATCAATTTGATGTTCAAGTGTTTATCAACAGAAGTCTCATAGGGTCTCTTATTAATAATAGAACATTCCCAAATAATGGAATGCAAAAAAAATATATGAAGAAATAAATTTACTGATGCTAATAAAGAATGAAGCGCATACTTCTCTGTAGCTTCTTCAGCAATCTTTTCCAGGGCTGGATCTGGTGATGCCTCATATTGACTATTGCATACTACTATTTCAGCTGGTCTCAGTGTACAAGCTTCTTCTATATCCCATCTAAATGTTCCTTTCGATTTACTTTTATATATTTTGCACATACCAGGGCTGTTAAAAAATGTTCAAAGTTATAAAAAACTTACAAGACATATAGAGCTTTTGAAACATCAAACAATACAACTTACCTGCTTAACGGTTGATGAAGTCTTTCTACGAGCACTTTGTCGAAAGGATTTCGAATTTTGTTCTGTTTCTGTGGTGTTAATTTATTACTTAAAGTGTTTGAATCTTCATTTTTGTTTTCACTCATTTCAAACCGATCACTCTACGGAGAGGAGTTAATAGTGAATCTAAATTTCCGACCAACCAAAATATTTAAATTTCTGTTTGCAGTGTGTAAAGTGTGAAGTTAGCCATTAATGAATAATGAGAAGTACAGACTAAGACATGTAGAATAAAGAAATCTACACAATCACAGACCGCACTGAGAAGATAGTAAATGATACTAGTCACAGATTAACTATTATTGGTTTACTAGTAAGACTAAAAACACTAAAGAATATATTCCGTTAAAATATTCTAATACTCTAGTCTAGGTTTAAGCATATCATAGCGCTTTCGAAATTTTTTAATACACGTTTTTAAATAAACTATAGAAATATCCATTGTAATAATTATGAAAAAGGATAAAGTCATATAAGAACAGCCATTATCAAGCTCACGTAAAGATGACATATTAACAGTATTTTTCTATTTCTGAATATTTTAAGGATTTTTTGGAAGGTAGAAGGAGAGGAGATAGATAATAGTTGTGTTCATAATTAATATTTAAAAGAAGACAGTGAGGGAGCTAGGCGAATTGACTAAAGCAGAATTTACATAGCAGAAATTTTGGATGATTTCCCTAAGAGTTCAGAGTTGGAGAACATCGCCCTCACATTTACCTCTGATACAGCAAAAAATAGAATGAAAAGTCAATGTCTAACACTTATAACTTTAAAACACATTACAACAAATTAATAGTCGTTTGCTTCTAATGCAATTTGTAAATATTATTTACACATTGCATAGAGTCAAAAAATTTAGTGTTCTTTAATGTTACTCTGAATACACCACTTTCCACTACTTCTTATTACGTTGTTGAATGTTGTTCTTTGACACTATGTTTTTTTGACATAAAGGCGACGTTTGACATTTTAAATGATAATATGACATTTTAATACGTTAAGAAGTAAAGTTTACTACTAGGATATAAAAATTAAAAGGTATATCCATTAACTTTACGTATAGTTACTTAGAATGAATTAACTTAAAAAAGGTTTAAAATTGTGGAAACATAATTTGTCATAAACCAACAATTCTTTGGTGATGTTTCAGTTTAGATGAAAGATATTTCCTATCCTATCAATTTATTCATTTACTTTGATAAAATCACATTATTTTAAACGATGGAGTTGAATAATTCTAGTTGTGAACCAATGGACATCGATTTAAGTTCTAATTCTACCAGTGCTATGGATATTTCATATAATGAAAATATTGTAATCAAAACTGAAGATAAAAGGAATATAACTGAAGTGACTCCTAGCGATAAAAGTCTGCTTCCCGAAACTAAATTCAAAAAATTGGTAGTCAATTTACATGTAAAGGAGGTTCAAAGAAAAAACAAAAACAATTTTTTGTACACTCTAGGAATATTCTTTCTATTATTATCGGGAATTTTTTATCATCTAAAAATAACTTACCAATGCTGTGAAAAAATCGACACTGGAAGAATAAGACATCATTTAACAAATAGATTGTATGGACAAGCAACGGCAGTGTCAAAAATTATGGACACATTAGAAAATGGTATCAAAAATAAGATATTAATTATGTATGGAGGAACTGGTGTCGGGAAAACATTGACAGTGTCGATAATTCTGGAAGACATCTTAAACTTTTCAAATGTATATCACTACACAATGCTAAATTTGATTGATATTGCTGCATTTGATCTCGTATTTGGATTAGCTTGGTGTGAATCATCCATCCTTATTGTGGATGACGTTAGACAAAATGATATAGAAGCAGTAAAAGAATTTATTAAAACTCTAATGATAAAGAGTAAAAACCTTAACAAAAATGTATTGGTTATTATGAATTACAATTGTGATACAATTGACACTGACTTCTCATCCAAATGTGATAGTAATATTGAAAATGAATTGAAACATAACTTTAGTGATATTTATGTAGAAAAAAGTTTTATAGAGTTCAGCCGATTAGATAATAATGTTTTGAGGCAATGTGTTGAATATGAGATAGGAACTAAAACAATTACAGAAGAGGAAATTCAGCATATATTAAACAATTTTAATGTGGCTCGTGATGGTTGTAAAGGTGTGCATCAGAAGATAAAATATTTAAATATAATTTAAAGGTATGGAAGTTAAAATTAAAGTAATTATCAGTAGAATGTAGTTTTTCTTGTAGTTTTAGTACATATAATAATTAGTGTATTTAACATGAACCTTGGTTTATTAATTGAATCAATTTATATAATTAGTAATATTCAATATTTTAGACCATACAATGAATGATAAATGATCATACAAATAATTTTCATATAATGGACAATTTCTCAAGAAAGAAAAGTGGATTTAGTAGATCAAAAGAACTTTATTTAGAGAATTTTACATTATAATCGGCAATGCAGAGGTTTAAGAAATTATTTTGAATAGAAATACAAATATTCAATACACCTACACTTTCACATTTTAAATTATGCTACAACAACTTAGCCACCTTGAATTATGATTAGTGAAATCTTAAATCATTTTGAGGTGCATTTATGAATAAAACATTTTTATATCCTAGATATTACATAGTAAATAATTTGAACATACCTAGGCATTAAGCAGTTTAGCTTAATCAAAATATGCACCTACTATTAGTTTCAATTAAGTACAAATGATATTACATTCAAATAAAGTTTAAATTACTCTAAGTTCTGATTTTATTAATACAAATTGATAGTTAATTATACAAAAAGTTATTTCCACCATTACTTGATTTGCATTAACATGGATCAGTTTTTAACAAGTGAAAAGCAATGCATTAACATTAATTAATAGTGATTATGTGTAACCAACAACAGTAAAAATAGGTAATATCAATGAAAATCATTAAGTTTATGAAAAATTCTACAGGCTCATAAAGAATGAAAATATTACTTTTAGCTCATCTTACTATCTAGTTCAAATTAGAAAACATAACGGAGAGGCATTATGTAATATTGTTATATAGGGAAGACTACTAAAAAAAACTGTGGAAGCAACATGACTTTTGTGCAATAACTATGAATAAACATATATGACTGGTTAATTACCGGATGGACTTAAATGTCTCAAATGTTCCTCTCATTAAGTAACAATATTTGTAATTCATATTAACTAATTTATTGCACATGAAATTGCCTTTTAATATATACTTTATGTCTAAGAATATAGCTAGTATCATAGAACACTCTTTAACAATAATAAACTGATTTGAAATAAATTGTATCTGTTATATTGATAAGTTTATTTTAAAAGCAAACAATATTGTAAAGATGGAACAGTTAAATATGTATGTATTAGTAACAAGTTATAATGTAGCTTTTAATATTTTTTTTGAAATAGATATACTTATCATTAAGTTAATTAAAACTTCTACATAATTGTGATGATAAAAAAACAACGGCCTTGAACCAATTTACGAGAAAATTCAAAGAAATTTTTTAGGTTTGGCTAGGCAAAAATTGTTATTAAAATATGATCTAGGAGAGCACAAATTTAACAAAAAATATAAATCTATGGTAACAAATCATAAAAACACTTTTGTTTTATAAAATAACATCTACACAAGTTAAAAGTAGGCAATTTGCAAATGAAATTCATTATAACTACAACAATTTTGGGATCTGGATAGTTTTTAGGGAGCGAGTTACAACTGCCACTAAAGTACTGCCTTTCCCTTAATATACAGTCTGTAGGTATATTAAGTCTTCTATATTACCTATATTTGTTTATATTAAAATTAATTCAAAACATTGATTAAATACTAAATATGTGTTATAATAGTAAAGACTAGAATATATTTTAATACTTACAGTTATTGGCACTAAATTGAATGTCAATGGCACGACCATAATGAATACATTTATCTAGATTGCAAGTACCACTATAGTTACAATTCCAATTTTTGTAAAGTCATTGATTAAAGAAGGTACTAACTATACTAAATTATTTTACAAAACAGTAAAAATGTGTTTAAATATAATTATACCTAATATAGTTTTCTAGGAATAAGTGATTTTTGACTTATAGCTTAAAGCACATTCCATAAGTAAAACTGTGCACTATTTCAATCACAAAATTACATTAATATCACGTTCGAAGCTCCAATACACTAACGGTTAGTCTTTAAACAGTCCAGTACCATGCACAGTTTTTACTTTAGAACATTTATATAACACCTATCAGCTAGGCAGACTATTTGCTTTATTACTTTATAACAAAACTGTAAATTATTAAAATTATATATAAATACACAAAAGATCAAATATGAGTTAACTGGAAAGATTATATAGTCATAAGCAAAGTAGGTAGTACACATTTAAATCTAAAATTGACAAATTGATATAATCACTTAAAAAGACAATAACCAATGATTTCTAGCTAAACTAGGTTTTAGATGACTTTAATTATTTTTTAAATAGTTTAATATCTACCTCAAGTTAGGTACATCGGCGCTGGATGGGTAGTGCCAATAACTGCATTTATGAATACTTATATATTACTATCTAGGTATTCATTAACAAATAGAACACCATTTTAAGCACGACGAAACATTCATAGTTAAAATTGTAGAGAGACTTAGTATAGAGAAATGTGCTAATAATTCTAAATTTTCAAAATATCTGCATTTGTATAGATATAGGTAGGTACTATATATTGTTTACATGTATCAGATCTTATGTTTCTGTTGAGATTTTACACAGAATCTTATTAATATTGTTTATTCGTTGACATCTTCGATTGTGGCTGAGATCACAACTTCTTTTCACTCACTACAACCTAGCAATAAGCATTGAAAATTTGATCAGTGTCACAATATAGCCACAATATTATAACATTTGGATTGGACTATAAAGAGTAGGAAATAGCATTGAATTGCTTTTAATGTTAATTGCCTATAGTAATACATTATGAACTTAATAGATAATTCCTTGAGATTTATAAAGAATTCTAGTAAAATTCGTGATGTTATAGCAGAATTAGAAATTATTTTAAATCGAGCTATATTTATCACTCCACCGTTGGATAGTGTTTGATAGATAATTTTTACTTATGAAATGTTATAATGCTAGTTATAACGTTGCCATTGCAAAGAGGTACCTTTTGTGGAGCTCTATCCTCAGGGTATCTGGAGTGACTCTCTGTAGGGAGTAGTTAGGTGCGATGGAAATGAACTGCAGTCCATTTATTGTAGCGTTTATGCCAAATTCGAGTTTCTTGGTGTTGATGGGTTGCACGTCTACCTTCCGAATCTACACTTTGTGTTATACAGACATATGCGATAATAGCTACATCTTCCCCTAGAAGTTGTACTCTTGGATTAAGAATGGTTGTGTTAGTTTTTATATTGTTCGGAGTGTTATCAATAAAGAATTTATAATATTCAACACCCTCTATTAAGTTTCCAAGTGAATCTGGATCAAAAGATGTCACGTGGGGATCACAGAGTTTGGAGTATGTCTCGTAATCACCATTATTAATTGCATCTAAAAGTATTTCAGTTGCTTTGATAACTTCTGCACGACGCATTGAAGCATTACTATCACCACGGGCCTTTCCGAATGAGTCTGCCTTGGAAAGGCCATCTTCATCGTGTCCATCTTTTGAGATCACTGTGCACGCCCTATCAACACCTTTTTTGTCTTTGTCTAAGTCGTCATCTTCTAAAGTAGTACTACTATCCGTTGATTCCTTGACTTGAGACCCGTCTCCTTTTTTATTTACCATTGATTTTCCTGAGAAGTTACGTGTAGCAAGCATTGTTGTTAAAATTGCACCTTTTAATTTGCGCCGTGCATTGAACTTCTTCAAGCAATCCACAGTTTCTTGCCTATGCATAACTGAAGCAACACGTTCACGGTGACAGATCCATGGGTGTTTTAGTGCCTCCGAAGCAGTTATTCTCTTACTTGGGTTAACAGTTAACATTTGGTTTATGAGACTTTTCGCCTCTGGTGTAACCGTGTCCCATTCCGGAGATGGGTAGTCATAAGCACCAGCTTTAATTTGTCCATATAGTCGGTGTTGATCTTCATCCCAAAATGGTGGGTATCCAACAAGCAATATATATAATATTACTCCACACGCCCAAATATCTACGGGCTTTCCATAGGGTTCTTTTTTCAAAACTTCGGGAGATAAATATCCCGGTGTGCCTGCAAAGCCGAACCACGCTTGTTGATCCCCTTGTACCTCAATAGCTAATCCAAAATCGGCAAGCTTCACTGCAGCCCCCTTAACCTTACTGGCCAATAAGAGGTTTTCAGGTTTCAAGTCTCTGTGGACAACACCATTGTGGTGACAATGATGTACTGATTCTAATATCTGTTGGATGCAATGAGATGCATCAGCTTCGGAATAGAATTCTCTGGCTACAATATCTTCGAACAACTCCCCACCAGTTACTAAGTCAAACACCAAATAATGAAAGTGTTCCTCTTGAATGGAATCATGAAGCCTTACGATGTTAGGATGTTGTAATTTTCTACAAATTCTAGCTTCTCTTTCTAGCTTTTGAAAATCTCTCGCTGATAATTTTTTAGTGTTGATAATTTTGGCAGCAAATTCATATCCCGTTGATTTTTGCACAGCTCGGCGCACAATTGAAAAGGCACCTTTTCCTAGTTCTTCTTTTAGTTCATAATTATCAGAAAAACGGGTGCTGACGTTTTCGCGATTAGGATTGGCCATTTTTATGGATTCTAATTTCACCTGATTTTAATAGTTGTCACCAGTAAACTTGAGCACAGTGTACACTTAGTAACGGCTCTGGAAACTGTAACAATAAAAATCAGAATTAGGGACTACAATGTTTCTTTATTATATATATTATAGGCCGTGTCTACGAATATAATTAATATAAGGCGTAACAAATAGCTGGTTAGTACAAATTTTAAGCATTAATAGAATAAAATTAAGACAATTTTATTATATATTATACTTATATTCTAATAATAAATTCGATAAATAAACTAAATAGCCTCCAATTAGGTACAAATAGCAGCACTTCAATGAAAATACATGTATTAATTGTTTAAAAATTACTGCATGAAACCTTGACTTAAATTGATTGATTAATGTTCATTAATTATAAAAATATATCTTGTGAGTATGAATAAATTATAAACCAATTCCCGCAACCAGATAAAATAATCGTTACTGTAACAAACACTCACTAATTTGGTCACTCAAGTCAACAACTGTATCATACGAATATAAAACGCGATGATACCTAGGCAAGTTATCATGATCACAAACATAGACTTCTAATATTAACACTACGGCACTGGGATGACATTTCGTTAGCGCAAAATAATCGATACACCATTGTCTCAACACATTCACCGAAATTCCGAAGACATTTTCTACCGACACTGGATATTATTTTCATAATTTAATTAACGCCATCTAACACATCTCACGTTATAAATATTGAGCACGATTTAAAAGCGAGACAAATAAAAAATATGTAATTAGGTATTCGCTGCGCGACTTTCGACGATATTCTTAGCAATACGAGCTCTCGATGTATTTTTAATAATTGGAACAAATCTTACAATTTATTTGTGGCATCTATTAAATAACGCAATGAAATTTTTTAAATGTTATTTACCTATTATGTGCCCATTTTACACTATATTCACGAAGTGAAGATCGAAAAACTAAGGGCCTAGCCCTCCACCACACTCCTGCTTCGGACACGAGCTACGGGGTCAAACTCATAGAGTTTCGAAGTTGCCAACGCTCACTGCTCCTTCGATATTTTTTTAAGAATTACTAAAGCACGCTTTTCTGGCTTTCGAAATATTTTTCAAGGTTTTATATTTAACACATAACGTTTCCTGAGTCCTTATCAAACAGATATTACCGTCACAAAGACGTATTTCTCATTTAGTTTCAAACATTTTTACGCATGTTCACACCGAGCTGTACGTAAAATCGATATACTAGCGCAGCGCTGTGAACCAAAGAGAATACGGCCACGACATGAATGCCATCTTGTGACGTATTTTCGTATTATTCTATTAATGCTGTATTATTATTAGTGAGCTCAAATTAAGCATGCGACATTTTTATTATTTTACGCAGCTAGTAATGTTGTTTGTTTAATGTAACTATGCGCGAATAGATATATTTTTATGGATTTTTCAATAATTCGTAACAAAAATGACGTTTATGTAGGTTACAATATTTTTGAGCGTTTTCATATGTGGTACTTTTTAATTACTGTTTTATTATTTCAAATTTAATTTTAACCTAATATCAATCCTTAACTATAAGATAGATTAATTTTTAGATTCATTTTGTTGTTGGTACTAACTGCACTAAGCGTTTTTGGTCCCACATATTTTTTTACTATTTATTTATGACCTGTGTAATTTCCATCTCAATCATATAAAGAGTTTTGCAAAAGCCGACAATACAGCGACTGTTTTCACTGGGAATGTTTGTCCAAATGTTAAACGAAACACTGAAAAGTGTCTTAGTATATACGATTGGTTAAATGCTAATTTAACGCGCCATTTAGTTTGTATGATGACTGTGTTAATTGTATTAACATATTAGTTAACAGACTTCTCAAATTGGAAACCAGAATGATGTTCTATAATCTATAAGGTTTAATAAAAACTCACCATGTACCTAGTTTTGTATGAAATGTTAAGTATTTATATTTAAAGTAGGCAAGCAGATACCCCATTTGTTGGAATGCGAAGGTCGACTGATTGAGATTTTTTTCATGTTGTATATCCAGTAGTCGCATCCAGCAGTCGGGAGTTCTGAACAGATGGATCCTGGGTATGATGTACTAGCTTTTGCACCCATAACCTTGTTTAAAATATAAGATATTATTATTTGCATTTAATGTTTTGTTTTATATAATTTGAATAAAACAAAAAGGTTTTAGACACGTATCGTGTGATCCTACATGTTTGTGTCAATTACGACTAAGTTATGTTAAAAAATAGGATATAGAATATTTAAAACTACAAATAAAAATCGTGATTTATAAATCGTAATAATAGGTGAGTTTTGAATTATAATAAAGTGATGTGACAGACATCAACTCGGCATCAACAAGAATTTGAAATTCTTGTTTATTTTTTACATATTATGTTATTTTAGCTTACCTTACAAGCGTGATTTGCGGACATAGAAAGAAAAATTGTTGGGTTCGTGGTCACGACCCTACCGTTCATCATTTGTTCGACCAAAAGTGGACCACTCTTGGTTTGAAATGTGGCGTATAGGTGACTTTAAATCACTAAACAAAAACATAACTTTATGGTTTTGTTCTTTAATGTTTATTTTACTACTTTCATACGATTAATACAGTCATACAGATAAGGTGAATTCAAACTTCACATACAGGAATAACATTAGCGATTTGACAGAACTTAGCTGTGTTATAGTATAACTAGATGATGCTGGCGGTCGCACCGTTAATAGAAAGAACCATTCCCTTCAACTATACTAATATATAATATTGGAGTGTCTGTTTTTAATATTGAAATAACCGTTTTTCACTACATGCATATGAATATATATACGATACATACACCAAAATGACATTTTTTTAAATTTTTGTCTGTCTGTCTGTTTGTTCCGGCTAATCTCGGGAATGGCTGGACCAATTTTGACGGGACTTTTTTTGATTGGTAGCTGATGTAATAAGGAGTCACTTAGGCTACTTTTATTAGGGTTCCGCAGTCTACGTAAAGGAACCCTTCTTCATGTCCGTTCATTCGCCCGTTCTCACTCTAGCGTCGAAACGGTTAGTGTTAGGAAGATGGAACTTTGCACGGATATATGTGTATTTACTACCACGCCGATAAAAAGCTAAAATAAAATTACGTAATAAAAAACGTATAAAATTCTGTAGTACAATTCAAAATATTGTGATTCATTTTGGCTGCTTTCCTTTTTCGTCTTTAAGTAATAATTATAAATAAAGTACATTTGTGTTTATTTAGTTAGTGACGTAGATAGTACATGTTTTCTAAAATAAGTATTTTTAAGTTGTTATACCTAATACATGCGGACGAAGTCGCTGGTACAGCTTGTTATACATAAATACACATAATTTTTTGAAAATATGTGTCTGTAATATATCTATTATAAATAGAAGTGATAAACGTAAGAAAGCATTTAATAAAGTATCATTTTAATTGCATTTATTGTTCACTTTTGACTATAATGACTTATTATATTATAATTGATTTTCTTATATGACTATTTAAGATAAACATTTTCATCAAATGAAATTAAAGGTTCAGATAATCGTGAAAGCTAACGAAGTTTAGAGAATATGAAATTGAAAATAGAATAGTTGTTACGCTGAAAAGTTCAACATTACATTACATTGAAAGCGAATATATACAGGCATTTAGCTAAGTGGACTTTGAATACTATAAAAGCAATATACAAATTAAAGTCGGCGACATCTTGGCTCGGTGACCCTATAAACATAAAACTCACATCAAGACGAATATATGATTTGGGGTAAAACCTTTATCTGACTTTCGAAAAATGAGGGTGATGATATTCAGTTGAAGATTTAGCCGTTTAAATCTGTCTTAAATCTGAGTGATATTTCACGTTATACTTTTGTATATGCTCTGTATTATTCGCTATCTGCTATTCGAATCAGTCCGAAATTCACATTCATAACGGCGATTCGGATAAAAGGGGTTTCGTGAACGGTTATTCACGAAAATCAAAACTGGTTGGGATCTTGCGCAAGTGTAGGGGACCAAACAAGGGCTCGAAAAACCCTCCCAAAATTTTGCCGCTGCACAATGCACCCTCCTTGCTATCCCCACGCGAGCTCTTATTATTACTCCTGTTCCTGTCCCCACATTGTTCATATTATTTTTATATAGGCACTAGGTTGACGCGTTTCGTAAATCGTATCTGCAAGATGTTATTTCAAGTGCACGCCGACTGCGAAATAATTGCGCGATTCGATCGGGTCCGTCGACATTTGTCACCTTATATTTGAAGGGAAATAAGGTTTCGAACGTTGCGGTCGTCTCAAGTTGCTTTTCTCATGAGTGGACGTTGTAAATTAATAACTGGGGAGTAATATGTGTGGTAGAGTAGAGCGAGGTTTGCGGCCTCCGCTCGGCTGTGTAGTGAATAAGTATATCGATCGGACAGCGAAGGTTTGTGCGTTGCGTACGGTGTGGAATTGGCGGGAGATGGAACGCCGTTTTAATATGGTGAGATTTTATTTATTATGCTTATAAGTATTACAATCATTCAAATGTACGAGACATTTGTAACGTTGCCTATATCGATTTCTTTTTAACATTTCAAAACGTCAAGATTAGGGTTTCAAATTGGTATATTTTTTATATTTCGAATAACTGAAAAATTACAAAAACTTTATTGAAGAACACTCGTGCGCTGATAGCTTTTACGAATATATGTAGATTACAATTTTTGTATTAAATTGTAAGTCCACTAAACATTCAAAGAGATCCCCCGAATTAAACCAGTGTTGCGAATTTTGTGAAAGCTTTTAAGGCGTAAGCTGACACGCTTTGTAAGCATTTTGTTATTAAAAAACTTCAGCGTTGAATTGATTTAAGTTACTGAAAAGTGTTAGTATTGTGTTTAATTTATCTTGAAATGGGTCATTCAGACGCCATTTGGGAAATGGATGCTGACTTGTGACAGTGTGCGTGAATACACTTGAAAGCTCAAACGGCCGTTGAACGGGGGCCGCGTGATATTGGACGGGTTTGACGTCATCGACGGAGGTAGGTAACTTGATACGCTTAGGATGGCATTAAATGGATCAAAACCTATTTTCATAGTGAGGCATTCGTGTTGCATGTAGTGTTCCAGACTACTTATGATGATCAGTTTAGAACACATTCGGCAGATTTAACTCATTTTCGTTTAGATTTGGTCTGTTTCATATTCACTCTATGTAAATACCACTAGCACCACAAACGGTCAATTAATAATATAAATAATTTTTCCTTTTTCTATATAGCCTCTCAAAAAGATACCAAAATAGAAATATACGAGAGTTTTTTGCCAGACGTTGCATATTATTAATGTAAACATTAATGAACTTTGAGAACTTAATTCATAAAGGTTATGCGAATTAAGTTTTATAGTTACTTTATATAGTATTTTTTTGTCATATACGTCACATTATAGCTTGTTCTATCTTCCAATACTATAACCAAACTCCAATTAGAATATAAGTTTATATTTCAATTCCGTTAATAAGATAACTTCATCCGTATGAACTAGATATATGTACACGCGCGACTTCGTATCGCAACAGGAAAACCTAATTTGAAGAGTTCTAAGTGTACCCACTGACGCCGGCAAATGACTTTATTTTATACAGCATAGAGACCGTCCCATTCAATTCGGTCTATTGATGAAAACGGAAATCCTTTTCGATCCTTTGAAGTGATTTTTTTACTACGTAATAATAACGTATACAGATATAAATACACAATAACTTATGCAGGCTTTAGCAAAGATCAAGAAATAAAATGCATCAATTATAACCGCACTCAGGCTAGGTTCACACGGGATTGGCCTGCATTTTTTTACGATTCAAGGGAGAGCACGGTTGCATATCTATAGTAATGTGCTATTGTGTATTCGTTAAGACGTCAGAATGACAATTGTTTCTGATATAGAGCACAGAACACGATAAGTCTTTGCGCTGAATCTTATGCGTGCATAAAATTCTTATTATTATCTTGTCTTGACTAACGCAAACCACAGGATATCGATATTTGATATTTTGATAGATTATTATGAAAACTGTGCAATATATTTCACACTCGTCTTAGCTGTTACTCGGTTTCATTTATTTAAGACCCTTATTGAAAGCTCAGAAGGGCTGATGTTCCAAACGGTGCCCTAATTTCAATTTATTCTGAAAAAATATTTTTGGGTTTTCGACTTAAAATTCTTTCTTATAATTCTAGAGTTCGTACAAACGGCGAGGTTTTAGTCGGAGAATTGTTAAACACGTAATGTTATTTCTATTAAAAGTTAACTGGAGCAAAAAACTCGTTATTTAGATACAAGATGAACACGTTACAGGCTAGTTGGCACGAAGGACCAATATAAATGCTAATACATACAACTATTATCTCGCTCTGTTGAGGACAGATTCACTAATATGGTAACAAGTTTCTAAACAAACGTACTATATAATATTAAACATACCTTGATTACACAAGAGGTTAGAAATTAGAATATACATTTGTTAAATGTCAATGTCAAATGTCAATTTCATCCCGGTCCTTTCAATTTTCAAAAGCGCATTCTATATTTCCATAAATTTTTGCTATGGCGCGAGTAAAACGTTTTGAGCTGGTGCTGGTGTGTATATTGAAATGAATAATTTATTTTTAAACGTCTACTTGTGTTTTCGAAATTCAAACCCCATTTGTGTACCAATTTTGCTGAGTAGATGCGGAGAAAACCATTGATGGAGCCACTATGTCTCTGACCGGAAAGATGAAGATCTCTTACTTCCGAAGAAAAATAATAAAATATGTAGAACTGAGAGGATTTGCACATATATACCGGTATCAATAATACATTTTATAAATGAGAATGGAGGCTGGTTGTTACCGGACACCCAGGTGTCCGGTTACACGCAACCCATGCGTACTGCAACATCTGATTTTCATTGAAACATTCACATCAATGCAACGTGTCCTATATTACCTACTGAATGCAAAAAGTCTATCAGACATCCAGAGAGCACTAAACTTGCATTGTCCTAGCTTTTTTCTCAGAAAAAATAAGAACTAGACGCGGGAATGTGTCTCTAAGCTCGGGACAATAATTCGTATACGATGTTTTTGTTATAATTATTCCGTTTGATAAAGCTTTTAAACAATACACATTACGCTATCGGTGGAACTGGCAAATTAGAAATTGTGAGCCATTCACAATTAATACGAACGAGAGGTAACTTCATGATTTACAAAATATAGATAAGCGAAAAGTTGGTACGTCTAATTGTCATGTGCTGTTATTTTGTTTGCGAGGTACTAACCCTTTGTTTAACAGATATTTTTATTAGTCAACAATCTGAAAGTACACAATTCGGATAACATGGATAGATTCTTAACGCTAACAGCAATTTTTTTATTTCAAAAGTTTCAGTGGACGCTTATAACAAGACTGTGTGTAACCTGGATATGTTTTATTATAATATTTTCTATAGTTATATAATAAATACAAAATTAACTTAATCGGATATATTCAAGACACGGCAAGACATACTATATATTCTTGTACAGTATACAGTATGTGTATCTAAAAATGTTAATGTAATGTCAAGCGAATAATATCCTTAATAATCCATTCGATTATTAGATTACTTATTTCTGTTTTTCTTCCTCAAAATGTCGATACCCTCCAACCGAAGTGAGTGTTTGAATTATTCATTCCTATATTTTCATCATTGAATACCTTTTTCATGCTCCCTTTTTCTTGTTGATCGTAATTATCTATAATAGAAATTCCAATTTTAATGAGATTCCTTTATTTATTTTACTAAGATTACACCAATACTTGACTACTGACAACTATAAAATGATACAAATATATACAAGCAAACAAAAAGCATCAGTACAATCAACCGACCAAAACTGTGATATGTAAACAATTAGAAATAGCCAAAATTTTAAAACTACCATAATATACATTAAGGAAAAAACTCAACTAAAAACAAAAAGCAACATCTATTGCGTTATACGTATCCCTTAAAGGCCGGCAACGCGCCTGTAAGCCTCCTGGCGTTGCAGGTGTCCATGGGCGGCGGTAAGCACTATTCCAAGTGACCCGCCTGCTCGCCCCTGTCTCATAAAAAAAACGTAATGTTTACATGTTTATTTTTCTAATTTAAGCCTTATTTTGTTTAAAGGGACTACATGAACTAACCTCATAAAACAGTTGAACGTAACATTCATTTACCCGTCTATTTGAAGAATCGTCGGACGGCGTAAATTATACATTACCATAAAAAGTCATACCGATATGTTCCTGAATATCCGAATCCTTGCGTGCCTTTATACTGCCCTAAATAATCATGAGATATAATTGCAAGAAAATAACGATAAGTGGTTAATTTTATTTAGAAATATGCGCGATACGGTAGATTTGTATTTAAATGAAAGGTATAATAGGTTGGTCATTCTAAACATCTTTTCAAATAAAACACGTGGTTATGTATGCTAAATTGTAACTGTTTCCTGTATCATAAATAACCGTTTACATATACCTTCTGCTTCTCAGATTACATAGCTTTTTATTTGTAGTTTAATGGTCCTTCGGGTGATATTGGCATGGAAACGAGATCCCTTTCTGTTATTGACATTTATTTGATCGAGGAGAAGCATTTTCAACTTCAAAGGCTATAAGTATACTTATAATGTTTATAGTAGGTATGTAGAAGCCCAAATGGGTCGCGGTATGAAAAAATACTCGTGGAGGGTAAGGCCCACCAGGGGGTGTGCTATAACTATTGATGATGATCTATTGACAACCAGAAAAATATTATATGTTGAAGTTAAGAAATACAATAGGTACAACGTCATACAATACATAGACATAGTGAAACAGTTGTCTCAGCGAATGCGGAGATAATCTCCAGACCATACCAAAGTTTATTTAATTATATTCGCGTGAAATTCACCTAGTCTATTGAATTTTATGAAATACCTGCTTTTATTTATAAATATTTTCTTAACCAATTATCATTCAAGGTCTAGTAGATGTAAATGAGACAATTTGAATAATTTTTTTAGCCAACTTACTGAAGTGTACGTCTAGTAACCGTTTATCTCAATAAAAGATTCTGAGTATAGATTTATACACCAAAAAACTATATTTTTGCAGTCATATTAATCAAATGTTTTAAATATATGTTTTATATAAGATTGCTTGTTTACAATAATCAACCAAACTTTTTTTCCAGTTAATATTTGCACAGTTCGTGAGTAAAAATGAAATTTAAAATAATTATATTATTAATCTTCAAAACAAATACATTCGAATTTACAAGCGATAATCTTAAGTAGGCTCTTCACCACGGTTTCACCCACCTAAATTGATACGGGCACGTCCTAAACGCCTCTTTAAAAACATATACATGAGAATCAACATCAAAAGCTGTCAAAGACAATAAAAATAGTGTCGAATATGGTTTTTATAGGGACAGGGATTATGGTATGTAGTCTTCATAAAGTAATGAACTATTTTGGAATAACCGTTGCGATGTAAAGATGCGGGTG
Organism: Pontia daplidice; assembly: GCA_963693355.1. Classification (NCBI taxonomy): domain Eukaryota; kingdom Metazoa; phylum Arthropoda; class Insecta; order Lepidoptera; family Pieridae; genus Pontia; species Pontia daplidice. The sequence goes on from CAVNZL010000013.1 coordinate 1,468,652, forward strand.
CGCGAAGAACTTTTAAAAGAAAACATTCTCGTCATATTTGAAATTTTTTCCCGCACGTTCAATAATGTATATTAATTCTAAACTCGTATTGATAGCAACAAATAACATCCTCGATAAATGGACTATTATATAATTTATAGAGCTTTCCTCGTTAAATGAAACTATTCTACGAAAACTGATTCTTAAACTTCGGCTTTATAGTAGTACTATAGACTTATCGTTACCTTTCTAAAATCGATTATCAAGCGAATTTTTCAACACCTTTATCGTTGAAACTGGTATAAAATTACGGTTAAACTCATTACTCATAAATTCTCTTTGATGTTCCCTCTGAAAACCTTCGCAAGCCGTAAATAAGCCCCGATCGGTATTGTTGGAGTATATTTTCTGGAATATATTTGTTTAGGTTTATATATTATTGTATTTATTATATGTTATATATATAATAAAAAAAATCGACACATAGGTCGAAGATATATATAATACCAGCTTTCAACGAATGTATATATATTATATATTTATGTTATTGTTAAAGAGAAACAGGTAAGCGCTTCAATCATTTGAAATAAGTTTTTTTCAATGAGGAGAAATTGCCTTCACTGAAACAAATCATTTTAAAAATTACGATGTAGTCTATAGTTTGCAACATTAGTTTTTTATTTTTTTAACCTTGTTCTATGGGAAATTTTAACGCCTAGTTGATAAAGGAACAAAATTTACTTACGAAAAATATACAGGCGGAGGTCTTATTTTGAACTTAGCATAATGGAAACATTGAAATAATAATGATATTGATATTGGTATGATATTGGATGAATTAGATATGATATTTGAATTTTATTACAAGCCTCAATTGCATTCGATTTTCTCATTTAAAATTCTTTCACTTTATTGATGATTCTTTATAATACACACTTAAATGCTCTGTCAATATTTTGAGTGGTCACCCAAAATGAGGTTCCCCCAAAAACGTATTAATAATTTGAGATATCTCTATTTAGTGTTATATATGTCTAGTATGTTCTAAGACTCGTAATGCAAACAGATTTTACTACTTATATTTATTTATTATTATTATGTCTATACGTACTCTTTCTAATAAAATTCATTGTAGATCATTTCTTAAAGATAAAAATTTATCCTGACGTCAAAACGTTGATTTCTATGTATTTACACAATAACTGGAGCACGTGACGAATCACGTTTCAATAGTAATTGGTTAACAGATTTAATCATAGTGACTGCTACGTAATTGATTTTCCCTGATAAATCAGAGCACACTCTACTTTTCCGTTCGGAAGCTGGGCAGGATTAATCTCGGAACTCGGAAGGATTAGATGCTGTCATTAAGAAAGTCCGCTGATCTCTTCGAATGAGTATAGATGTGTAATGAACTACAAATGACCAATGGTATATCGAATTGTTGGCTCAGTTTTATAGGATTTTGCTAACCAATAGCAAAAACTTCAATAGTGAACTATACCTGGGATATGAAATATCCTGATCAGGAGCGTAGCTTTCTTCGGAATACAGGTCCACTTACAAGCGTAAACGAACTTAAACGCCTCTCAAATTTTTATAGAAAAAAATGACAAAAGTCGAAGCAATTTTTTTTCACGCATAAAGCGTGCGTTAAAAGTTGGCAAAGCCCCACATCGGTTATCGTGTGAGAAATCTTTACCCTTCCTAAGGGCCCTCAAGAAAATATTATATGCTTCTTGTTTTTAATATATTGTTATAGATTTGATGAACGAGGTTATATTGCTAATCTTTAATATCGGCAAATAAGAACGCGAAGCGCGAAATTTTACAAATGATTCCATTATTTTCATTACTTCGACGTTTTCGTTACTCAGGTACAAAAACAGCTCTTATGAACAATGATAAAGACACCTCGTTATAGCCAGTATCCAATTTAAACATGGCTCGAACCGTTATTCATGAAATACGTTTATTCAACTAAACAAACGCTTCAGTTTTATATTAAATAACTTTACCCGGACCCTTCATATATTATTGGAGTATATACAGCATTAAAATTCAAATATACAACCTACATTTAAATGTATTCCTAACTTGAATACGTAATTGTCACGTACCCAACTTTCATTTAAGAAAATGTTTTGAATTCACAAGAAGTGTGTTTTTCAAGTAAATAGAAGCGGGGTGGGGCGTGAATTCTCCGAGCCCTTGCGTGCCTTATCTATACGCCCCGACATACTTTTACTTATTTAAAATGCTTTTTTTGCCAAATTACAAACACTAGATTCTTTTTGTTTCAAGTAATATTAGTTTGAGAGAATTTATAAAACTTATCACTTACGGTACAGTGAAACTATGAACTGCATGGTTTTATCAGTTAAAGAGGCTTTTCGTAATCCAGTTTCCCAAATACAGCTAGCTACAGTTTTATTGTTGTATTGGAGAGTAATGGGAAACGAAGCCAGCATCTAATAATATTTAAAAGTCTAATCGTAACAAATGAGGAAAATTTCTTGAAAATAATATATAAGAGTTATACAATATTGCCTGGCAAACTTATATTTATCTGCCTCACAGATTTCTTTACCGTAGTCATACGAAGTGAGTTGTTGGCTTTTAACGCAGGTTGGAAAAACCTAACTAAGTTGTTATTAAAAAAAACTAATAATATTACAAGACCGAAGGAAATTTTGGTCGATGATGATCTCAGGATTGACCGGCGCGAAATAGAATAGACATTTTCTTATTGCATTGGGTAGTAAGTACATGTAACGAGGGCGGTTATAGCTATATAGCATGCCCATAATAAGAACGAATAAAGGAAGAAGATTGTGGAAACGGGGAATTGTACAGCATATACGGTCACTGTCAGGAAGTGTCATATAAAATCTCCTTCATACAAATACAAATTTACATTACGAAATACGGAAAGTGATTTTCAAACGTCAAGATTGCAAGGGTCGATCGGCCCATCGAGATTGCCACTTAACTGGTTTCCATATTCTCTCCAATTTCTACTTAAGAATATCGTCCGTATTCCCGGTTCATCATTTCTGAATTTCGATCTTTACAGTTTTGCGGAAATTGATTTGGCTACGTATTTAAAGAGTTCAAAAAACGAGATCTCAGTTTTATAATTACTTAATTATTGAGTTGTGAGATTTATAATACCTATTTCTAGTTATAATTTAATTTTTAAATCCTCAGGTTTTATATAATTATTTCATTAACAAATAACTTTTTTACAACATAAATTTTTACAAACAATTAAAATCTCTGATTTCAGAGCTTCTTTAAAAAGCTCGTGCTACTACCTCTAGGTAGGTAAGGTAGTTTTTAAAATAATGATATCTTATATTATAAAATACCCGGAGAACAATAAACAGATATGATAATCATACATATATTGATCGTACTAGGGATCAAATACCTGTTGTAGACCGAAATGGAACATTGACCATTAGTCTTAACTGAAAAAGATCATCCCTGTATCATAGTATAGGAAAGATCACATAACATCAGCGGTTATAATCAAACCGTAATAATAATTAATAGAACCAGGCGTTACTTTGCCGAAGTCCATAGTACAAAACCCTAATAGACCATTGTACAAGCAATTCTCTGCGAAAAACACACAACCACTGGACGGACATTTCGCTCCGACACCGGAGCATCATCAGGATATTGCCTCTACGAACAGCGTTCGATGAGACCCTAACAATATTTTCATAGAATATCTCTGAAATTTCAGTATATTTCAATAACGTAGGAATAAGTCGAAATAAAATTTAACACGAGAAAGATAGCGGGCGGAAGAACTGAAACGTTTGAGTGTCGAAATAAAAACAAGCGTAGATAATGTAAATTTATATTTATTCAGCATAAAATATAAATGTTAGAATCATCATGTTAATTGAGCTCAATGTTGAGTGCTTTCTAGAGTTTGTAGCACTCTGAATGTTACATCACATCTTCTATTTACGCTAGTGTGTGTAAACGTTACAATATGCTCACTCAACAGCATGGCCAAAACATTATTATTATATTGTTAATTATTGTCCTTGTATGCGAAGCCTGTTACTCCTTTAGAACATTTGGTCTCACATATATATTTATTCGAAAATTTATTTATTAGAGATAATGCTAAAATTATACTAAACAATAAGCATATACTATTGATCTAGAAACTGCTTATTTACCTCTTAATAATAATAATTGTAATTGAAAAAAAAATATACACAGAAGGTAGTATGTATTGATCTGAATAAATTTACTATCCCTGAAAGGCCGGTAACACGCCGTAAGCCTCCTGGCGTTGCAGTTGTCCATGGGAGACGACTCTTTTGCCTGCCTCGTAAAAAATATATAAAATATGATGCTCTAAATTAACATCTACTCAAAAATTACCTTTTATCTAAGTAACGCTGCGACAACGATGGAACACCTTCAAGACGTAAAACGTAGTATGTTGTTCCTTAATGATTCTTTTAAGTTTAAGCAACGTTATCAAAACATTTTTAATTTATGCTCCGCTCTTACTGATATACAAAGTTGCGATCTGTTAGTCCACCAACACAAAAATAACTTTTGAATTCGCACCTGTAGTTGCTGAGATACGCGTGTTCAAACACATACATTTATAGTATTACTAAATATTAATTGAATCCTTCTGGGTAGGATATATTCTTTTCCTTTATTGCAAATTTATTATGCAATGATATTCTGAATGGGACTTAAAATAATTACTCAAACGTCCCGTTTTATTGGCGATAAAAGTGGATGAAATAAAGGCGTGGTTTTAAGCAGACAGTATGACGCCATACATGATTGCTTATTGATGAACACTAAAACGTTATTAACTACTGGGTAACGGCTTAAGTTTATTAATCTCGCATATAAAATTTATCACCTATAAAAATTAAACCTGAGATATATAGAAAATCAATGCAGCTGTAGGTACGTGTATGTAAGTATTCGTAACTTGAGTTTTGAATTTTAACCGTCACAATTGTAAGGATTGGTTTCACAGCCTGTGTCGAAAAAATATACTAAATATATCTCAGAAATAGATACTCTGTTAGAACCTTGTGCGATAACATCTCCCGATCATGGCGTAAAGCGAGGGCGAGGCGTATAACGAGATGATATAAATATAATATTAGTTTCGAATTTCATTTCGACAAAAGGTTTCCTCTCACTCGCCGTAATTAAATAGAAATACTGTAACTGTGTCTACAAACATACAGTAATTAAGAGTAAATATAAATGGCTAAGAGAGTTCAGCATTTTACTTAACAAAAGGAACCTCTCGGATGTAATACAGCCAGAATGGGGCTTAGTTATTGTACTACATTGTTAGTTGGTTGGACTGAAGGTCAAGGGATAACTTAGATAATGTGTATTTACGTAAAAAGCTTCAGAGAGTCTTAAATGGCAAGACATTATATAGAAATCAGATTACTACATAGCGTATATAGCGGGGATTCGCCGTCGCCGATAAAAGTTATTTAATAATAAACACTCAGCTCAGGGACGCGAATCTTCGTTGCGTGTTCAGACTATTGAATCGGCGGAATGAATTCAATTTGGGAATTTTCTTGGGATTGCTTTTACTTTACCATACTTTACATGTCAGTATACAAGCTTTTCCACACAATTTGTATGTATTTCCTACAAAAATAATATTCTAATCTAAAATCAGCACTCATATTCATAAAAATAGACCACATGTCATTAACCAATAAATTCATTGTTTGTATATTTTGTCTATTAATAAAAAATAAACGATGCACTTTAATCTATGTCCATCAATTGTCTTTGATAACATTTAAAGAACAAAGTCATTTCATTTATTGAACAATTCGGATGAATATTTTACGATAAATTCTAAGAAGAGAATTTCAAAAAAAAAATTTTAAAGGAGAAAGGAGATTTTTTTTAAATTATATTTTTAGACAATATTAACATTTGAATATTATATCACATATCAGTCATTTGTGAATTCATAAATAGATATGGCGAATGCTAAATAATTTTTTACGTCGTTAGAATTATACTTATATATGTATAATGGATGTTTCCCACACACTGTTCAATTTTCACAATAGGTTTTTATCAGAATTGTCTCATTCAATATAACATTAATTGTTGAAGGCATGCATGCGATGTGTGACCTAGTATATTGTGCAAAGAACAAAGAAAACTGTCTGATGAACCTAGACATTATTTGATAATTTTTTACGTCACAATTATAAGTAACCTTTCCTACAATATTAAAAAAATTTGCTCGAACGTTATAGTATTGCATTGTTACCATTTTAAAGCGTTTCTTCCGATTAATTCGAAGTATCTGCGTAATAGCCACCTAAAGAGGACCTGACATTTCGTTGCTCGTCTGTCTGTATCTTAAGGTACTTTGGAGAAATTCACATATAAAAAAACAGGATAAAATAAATCTCTCCTATCCTAGAGACTCCTATACAACAAATGCGAAACGCTCCTATAAAAGTGTACCGCCTTTGTCTGCTTGTCCGACACACGCTTGTCCAATTTACTGGGCTCTAAGGATGGATATCATCCGCCATGCTGATCAGATACGGAGTTGGGGAATGACTTAACATCAGGTGAGCCCATCTGCTTCTTATTTTACCTTTTGGTAGATAATTGATATGATCAATTGACCAAAACACCCATACTCCGCGTACCTCTAATTCATTAAGAAACTTTCCACTTCCGACTTCCAACGCTTTACTGCATTTATAACTTACATAGAAATGGTTAAGATTCTCTTAGAAGTTAACATTACACTCTGGAGAGCATTAAAATTATTTAAAACGGGGCTTTGCACTCGGAATGGCCTGAATATAATATTTCTCGCTTATACGCCGCAGCACCGCGTCACGTATCCTTCACGTTATTTTTTTCGTTCATTCAGCACATTTTATATCGTTTAGAATATAATTTACGCGACCGTCTTAAAAAATTGTTTGTGCTTATTAAATTTAGATTACACCACGAATAGTCAGTTGTAACAAAAAAAAGGCCGACCAAATCTGTGATATATAGGCATAGGCATACAATAATTAAAAATAGTAAAAATTAAAACTGAAATAGAACTGAAATTTATCGTTAACGGTTATAATTTGTTTTAGTGGGACCGTTGACGATTACAACCTTTGATTGAAGTGATGTGGTCTGTGGTGGCTCTGCCCTATAAAGCCTGTTATGAAACATTGTCTTTGACAGACCGCAAATACAGCCTAGTAACTGAATTGCTAAATTAGCACAATGAATTTATTACTTTTAAATAAAAATTTGGGTGCCTATTGCGATATAAAACCACTTTTATATCGATAATGAATGTCTAATTCTTCAATCCATACATTTCAATAGATAAAATAATTATGAAATATATCTTACTTGTTGTTGCGCCTAACCTAGGGGGACAGTTTGCGCCGAATCTTGTTGATAGTTCCAAAACATTATTAGTTTGTATGGAAATGCCACAATCTACTGCATAGTGTAAATGTCACTGGTAAAAATTGAAGTGTTTCCAAACTGCTTTCAGATTGCCAAGCTCAGTGACATTTAATACAAGTCCTTCAGCCAGTCTCTAACGATCCCATAGTGCTTACTCTGAAAAAATCTTATTATATTACGCACATTTAACTTCTTATGTATAAAATTCCAAACATCAAAGTATATTCATAATTGTATCCGTTGAAGAGGTTTTAAAATACCTGTTATTAAATAACGAACCTTTGTATTCTTTAACACTTGCACGAAATACAAGACAGCATAATTACAGAATATATGGAACACACGCACAGAAAAGCCTTCACTTAAATGTGTTGATTTGCGAAGCCTTTAATACTAAAAGCCAGGGAATATTGTACAAGCGGCGCTGATTGAAAGCCTTTTCATATGTTTATGCAAATTTCACGAGATCACCCAACCCCACATTGTAGTTGGGGAAATCTTGTCAATACAAACTAGAAGGTCTCGACTGTAATTTGTAGGCTTGGAATTGGATTTGTGTATAGTTCAAATTTGTGACGCATATGAGATACGTATATATTCTTTGTCTTATTTTGATAGAAGAGTGAGTTTTGTGAAATATAAAATGTTAATAGCTGTTTCAAATAAAGAAATCGCTATTAATTATTTTAATTGATGGTTGAATTTTACATTATGTTTTATATTTATGATGTGGCAACAGGCTACGAATAATAAAGTCATCGATGTCGACTCGCATTAGCGGATTTTTTTTTAAATCAGTGATATTTAGAACAATAAAATATAAAGCCATTCGTAGATGCAATGGAAACCGGATCATCTTTCTGGTTCGTAATACGCGATATTCAAGTAAAGGGTAGATAGTTGAAATATGATTCCTGGAAAACCTTGGTTACTAGACCACGACTCTAAGAACTCTAGCGAAAATAACATTACTTGCTTATGAAATTATTATAATAATTCATGGAATCTTCAGTCTTTTCAAGGTGTCTGATGAGAGTTTGAAAGAGTAATATTTATTATCATGTGTGTCCATTAATGATTTTTTTCTATATAAATCTGTTAATTGAGTTTTTTTTTACTCAATTAACAGAGTTATATAGAAAAAATTCATTCTATCATTTGAACTCACGAAAAAAGATTTTCAATTCAAGCCTGTATGTTTGTATGTTCACTTCATGAGTTATTAAACGATATTTTTAGTTTCATGCGGCACCTAGTTAAGGTTGAGAGAAACCCAGAGAAACCATATTCTTAATATTTGAAGTAGTCTTATTAGATTACACACATTAATCACTCTATTATTTTCAAATATTCATAGTCAGCGAGAGTTACACATTGCATCCGTGTTTTATTAAACACAAATAACTTACAATATAAGTCGTTTATCAACAATTGTATGTGATCTAAATATTTATTTAAAAAGTCACGCCAACAAGGATACACATAAGATAAATAAAAAAAGAAACAAAACACAATCTATAAGCTAATGTGCGGCCGACATTCGCCATTTGTACTTCATGTATACAAAAAAATGAATTATAAAACACACAAAAATAGCTTATACAAAACAACACAGTCAAAGAACTATACGTTAACCGTAATCGACAGAATGACGCTTGATTACGCGGATATATTTTTAATTAAATACTTCACAGCTGGTCGACCTAGTAGATGAAAAGATCTCACGGTTTCGTTACATATTTTGCTTGTTATTAAACAGTCTCTCACTTTGTACAAGACAGAAAGATCCATTTCTGTAGAGAAAATATGTTGTTTATTCATAAAATTTTGTGTGGTAACTTCTATTCGATCATCTTTCACAAATGGTGTAACATCATGATTAATAATACGTTATTTGGACGTTCCCCGACTTATGTTTTAAATGACGATCTAAATACGTTATATACGCGTAAGCACTTAGCGTTTATCAATTCTTTCATCAAGTATTTAAGGAAAGGAAATTGATTTTTTGATCTCGAATCAAAGTCAAAGCAAAGTCGCCCAAAGGTCGTAAATTGATCACGCATAAACATCTTCAGATTTATTTGTTGCAAGGGAATCTGTGCTTTATATAGTTAGAATAGGGATTATTATTCCCCGTTCGCCTGGCTGATACTGTCTAGTAATAACAGATTTTAATAAGAATGCTTCTGACTTTCATAAACAAACATCTATTTGATTGACTTATTTACCGAGCGATCCGTGTACCTAACCTAATATAGAACACTCGTCACTAATGATATATTGCCATTTAAATTCCAGTTTGAAAACGCGATTGTCAACACTGAGTGATTCATGCCAGTGACCACCATTGAAGTTTCATTACCGTAATGAGCTCGAAGTATACCGGAATCCTTTGTTCGACATTTCTTATTTTTTGACAAAGAATATTTATTAGAAATACATATACATTAAAAGCGGACGGTCCTCCGCCCTTCTACCCGCTGGACTGACGACCTTAGGCAGGTAGTGGCTGGATGAGGAAGGCTGAGGACCGAGTGTTGTGGCGCTCCTTGGGAGAGGCCTATGTCCAACACTGGAGGAGTATAGGCTGATGATGATGATCCATTAAATAATCTTAATATGTAAAATTGAAACAGCCAAATAGTTACGCGTTATATGAATTGATAACACCATTTTATGAACAATGAAGGTACTGTAACATCTTAGATTAATTGCAAGCAACATATTCTTCATAAAAAATTACAGATTTGTTGTTCTTTTATTATTTTATATACAGACCATGATTTACTCATACATTATTTGTCGATGAATCACTTATTTCCAACGTAAACATTTAAAATTGTCTAAACTCATAATTACAGTATGATTTAAATGTCTATTAATGTTTTATCATTCTCACGACTCCATTTTGACGATTATATTATAAGTACTAGATATCTATCTCTTCATCATAGCACTGTCACACAATTTGACTGAAAGAGACGAAAGAGTAGTTTATAGGGTGAACGGATTTAATGTTTATGAATAATCTTGAGCGAAGGTGATTTTAAACTAAACGACGATACATCGAACGATAAAGAAATTAATGCAAATATATTTTCCTCTCAATAAGTTGTCAACACACGCAATTTCACGTAGACGCTATGTCGCCTCAATAGGTTTTCATTAGCTTAAATCTAGATGTTAAATTGCTGTATCTCTCGGTGCAATAGACTATTTTTTATCTGTAGTATACTATATATGAATACAACAGATGCTGGATATTACTTTTACTAAGTATTAGGAGTCTGAATAGCTCGTTGATGTATTTGTTTACCTAATGGGCGTGGCAATTATAGATTTCATCACTTGTTTTAATCTAGTTCGTCTAAAATTGACCACATTTAGTTAGTATACGCCTTAAAGATGGAAGGGATGGAGGCCTAGATAGCCTTTCTAAAAAAAATATTTCAAATATCCTAGTTCTATGTCGGTGCCAAATAATTCCTAAGGTAGCGTCTTTCTTTTTAATCTGCTAATGTTGGATTCTATGTAGTAAACTTATAATTCCATAAACGTGTTATAGAAAAAAATAATAGAAAAAATATCTATTGCAAAAATTATTTTAAATTTATAACTTTGTGTAGAAACTTAGTAGGATTAACAAGTTTGTAACCCATAATGGGTAAATAACCAAAACGACGGTGACCAGCAAACAAGTTTCATACCGTACAATAGCTGATTAAATCACTTATCTTCAATTCGGCTAAGACTACATAAAATCAATTGTATTAAAGCTACTCAAAATCTCACAAAATATTATCAAATAAACATAGCCAGACAATGTTCGCAATAACTTGCTATCTAGTGATATTATCTCTCGTCTCACCAATGAAGTTAACAATAGGACTTCTACCCTACCCTCAGATCTATTCTTAACTATCATTGACCCAGTTCTGTCGCTAGTCAGTTGGTTTTTTCAGTATTACTTACGTATAGCGGCCTGTAACCACGGCTGCTATGACTACACTACCAAAAACGAGATACATGAGTTATGTTTTATAGCAAGTAATTTTAATAATTTCACGAATAAAAGGAAAACAAAATAGGATAAGCAGTCTTAAAATTGGTATTTACATGTACATTAATGGAGTCCCAAAGAAAGTTAAATTTATATTTAATTTATATAAATTTTAGTTATTGTATAAAATGTGTAATTTATCTTTCAATTAAAACATTTTTTCTCCTACAAATATTTAAGACTACTGAAGAATTAATTGTCATAAAAGAAAAAGCTAAATTTTCGCTAAGCCGGACAGCGATAACCTACTTCAGTTTATTGCTGCCGTCTAGGAGGCGTTTCTTACGGAAATGTCTAGACTTTATTTACAACCGCATGTTATTCGTTATTTATGCTAGCATATTTTATAAGAAAATGTATTTAAAGAATTAAACATAGGGATAAGTAAGTTATGCAGAATTAACCCTGATATAATTGTGGTAATATTTGTTTTTAATCGCTTTCTTTGCCGTCTTCTATATACTTACATGCAAATGGTTTGAAACTGAAGTAATCTTCATTAACCATACTATAAATTAACCGTCAGAATTTGTTAGTTTCCAATATCGTGAGCTTAATTTCCGATTGATCCACTGTCAACGCTAGCACCTGTAGAACTGACCTGCAAATCACCAATGACTTACATGATATAAATTTCATCGTATCATTATGTTTGCGAACATAACAATATGAGCATTATCAATCTAAAACATTTGAAGCATTGTTGACCGTAAGTATATGTACAAAAAGAATTCCAGCTTTGTCTGCTTCGATGATGAAGGTCAAGAGCCGCTTAAAGTATTAATGAATATTTATCGTATGATCGATATCTTTAACGCGTACTTAAATTTGTATGATCAGTGTCCGAAGTCGTGCAATCGAACTAGAGCTTCTTGTAGATGTTGACGCTGGAGGAAATATAGTTGTAGGCATAAATAGACCTTATGCCTCATAATATAGACGTAATGTGTATTCACAGTGCTGTTTAGAAAAGCATTCACCTTTCTCATGACTTTTGATGCCCTGGTATGATCACTCCAAACTCAACATTGCCTTTTAGAATAATCTATTTTTTGCGTTCTTTGTATTAAAATTATAATAAATTATTCTGTTACTAGAACTTGCAACTTATTCGAACGGAAATAATCGTAGCTTGCAACTTTCTCCAACTTCAGCGTGTACCTTATTAAATAGCCATTCCTTGGAGAGGTTCTCTCGACCTATTTACCGAGTGATTCAAAGAATATCACATTTACGAGTATTGGTTTTTGTACAAGCTTTTCCTAAGCGTTATAATAATCTCGTACTTTCGATATCTGTTAATCTGTGTTATATACATCAAAGTTCACGATTTAATCTTCATATATCAGCTGTAGTAGTTGTTTTAGAGTAATATATAATTTATCAAAATGTAAAATTCCTGTGGTTTTCTGCGCTCTTTCGTGTCTGTAAATAAGGGTAATTAAATTTTATTCCCGTAAACCCTTTTGGCAAGCCAAAATACGTAAATTCAGCTCTAGTTGTTTTTCCCCCTTTTTATATCTAGAATTTCGCGTGTTCGCGGTCTTCCTTTCTTATTTCTTCTATCTATGATTGATAGCTAATTTGATTTTAGAGGCTTTATTCACCAACGGAGTCCCGAGCAGTCTCTGCAACTTAACACAATCTGTCTTGAATTGTTCTAAAGAAACGTACTGGTTATTGCTAGCACATATGGCTAATTCTAAATGCACAATGTTTTTTTTAATCAAGACGGAATACATGAAAATAATTCGTATTCATAGAATTTTGTTCAATTAATTTCATTCATTCCGGTGTAGTACTTGTATCTCAATTAAAAATACAGTAATTTAAACGGATACTTGCTTTGACGACTCTTAATTGTTATTATGAGGTTGTTGAAATTAAAATCCACTTTTTACAATATTCATTTCATACTCGGAAAATTAATGTGGCTGTTTGGATTCTAAGGGTGGAACTCTCTTGATTAGTACTGTCAAGTGATAGAAAAGATAACAAAAGCTATTGTATTAAAAATTTAAATTGTTTTGGCATAAATAGATACAAATTGGTTTTAAACATAATATATTTAAATACTTAAAAATTGTAAAAATAATTTATAGAAATACTAATAATTGTCTTTGTTTAAATAAATATCGCTTTAGTCTTCAATTCTGTGCAGCAATAACCAGGGCTTAAAATAGGAAATTTTAAATTAAAAATAATTGCTTTGTACCTTCTAACAAATTAGTATCGCACTTCTATGAATTATCTATTTCCAATTGCGTCACCTGATACCTTATTCCATTAAGAATCGTGAATAGACATTCTAAAGCATCATGTTTCTATTCAATTTCAATTTGTATTATATAGAGCGGAATCTACGTCATATTTATTTCAATTTGTACGTAACTGAATTGATCAGAAATCACCAAGGAGTTCATATTTTAGCTAAAATGTCAAATATTAAAAAAAAAATGGAAACCGTGCGGTATATTATACTATTAATTTAATATTCCGAATATAGTCAACTCGCAATTCGCTAAGCCACCATGTCGTTATCAAACTAAAACGATTTTTAATAATCATCATTAATAAAATTAAAAATTCCAAAATTTCATCAACGATGATCATTGTTTGCTAGGTAAGCATGTAAAAGTAAGAATTTTAAGGTTACTTTGATAATATACCTAAAGTACTTTTTAAAATGTATCTTCCACCAACACGACAGAATTTTTTGAGTACAAAACGAGCCGTGAAACCATTTTATATGCATCGGATTTCTCTAACTTAATTATTCAAAACTAATTCAAACCCAAACATGAACTGTCGTCCAAACTACTCACCTACTGAAACAGAACCGAGAACAAAACATAACCGAAGACATTTTGGCAGGGAATTTGACAATTAGTATGTTAAAGGTGCATTGTTATATTTCTGGCGGTTGGAGCAACACAAACTTATAGAAATTATAAGTCAGAGCATAATGATAAAACATTATCTCTCTGATCTTCTATTTCGGGAAACATGGCTAGCCACTCAGCGTAACTTTTATTTATTTAAAATTCCCGAGACTCTCAACCTACTTGATAAAACCTGTGAGTCTTACGTAACGAACCAGGAACGCATTGTATGCGTTTGTTAGAGGAAATATCATCTTACGCGCTTTGTCTCTGTAGCGTACGATAGGATGCATTCAACTAATTGTGCTGGATCCTTGGCGCGGAACAGCTCCTACTTTAAATAACAGACCCTGGATGAACAGCCTCAGTACCAGTGTAAGCCGTGTTGTGTGATGTGAACATGATTTGTGGACAAACGGTAACTAAGGTTAATTAAGGTTTTCACTTTTATAAAAGCCCAAGTAATAACTTAGCTTATAAGAGCAGCGGAGCATATGTCAAAAAATGTGTAACTAAACGGATTTTGCGAGAGGCTTAACGCGAGTAATCATGGCGAATAGTAAACATTAGTATAATCTGTTTTCACCGTATGTCACTTAGTTGCCAAATATGTCAATTTTTTTTGACATATCGGTAGACAAACTCAGATATGCTTTGTCTAACACACGCATAGAAATAAGTTCAGATTTTCACTCCTACGTATATATATAAATTTCTTTTATTAACAATTTTGAAATACAGGTGCGTGACTAGGCGTGCTTTTCGTATATAGTTCTACATTTTAGCGTGAACGTCAGAAAAGACTCCTATAAAAGATTATGACAGGCGATGTCAGACTTAACTAATTACGTCGGTTAACTTTTAATTACCGGTTCAACCTTTTCAACTTCGTAGTAAAAGTAATTTTTAAAGTTTCCGGTTTTAAGCGCAGCCTAAAATAATTATGTTATATAGATCTATTACAGACCTAATACAGGAATAATCTAATTCCTGTATTAGGTCTGCGAAAACACACTATATGCAGCTACACTGGCTAAACCCCGGTGGTTAAACAAAATAATTTTAAAAAAGCTAGTAAAAAATCAATAAAGTTTAGATTTGCGCGTTCGTAAATGTTTTTAAAATTGCTCAGGTAAAAGATCTTAATGTTTGATGTTTTCAAACAATCCAAAATTAAGAATTACTCACCAGTAAAGCATGTGACAGTACTACGATTAGTGAAAAACGCTTTTGTTTGTAGAATCGGAAAATATTAACATGTGATCCAGGCGACAATGTTCCTGGAACTGAAACCCTGTGGTCGTAACCACACAAAATTAAACGAGGAATATTTTTAATAATACCATATATTAATTAACTCTTTCTATTATATGGTACAAAATGTTACGAAGCTTTTACTAAAATTACTAAATTATTTGTGGCGATAATTTGCCGAGCAAACTCCCTTGCAAATGTATATAATTAAATTCTGATTTAACTATATACTTCGGTATGTATTCATTAAACGTTTCCTAAGTCAAGCCCACGCCCGCAGTGACCTACTTTACATATTTAATACATAACGCCATTAATATTGTGTAAAATCTTTCAAAGTTGAAATAATATACCTCCATAACGCTTTTCAATTAACAAGATTCTAATTTATAAATGGAACATGGAGCAAGAAAACTTCGTTAATTGAAAATATAGCATTTGACGTCTCAGTTGGCGCAACACCACGCCGAGCTGCCGAACAGACGGACCTGAATTTGATTTACGGTACATTTGGACGATGAGAATATTTGTTAGGTGGGTATAAATGTATAAGTATATACCTATAATACCGTAAATTATTAACCGTGCTGCTAACCGACTATTCTCCGATATTCTATAATATTATTATAGTATAGAATATTTTCTATAGGTTTATATTATAGGTTTTGTTTCTGAGAACAAATACATTTATATTGTACACAAATTGAATCGTTAAGTTACATAAAAATGTTATAAACGGAACGCTGCATCGAAGAATTTTCACGCTTCTAGTCGAGTGCTTACACAAAGGGGAAATTGACGACTTGAGATCATATTTACTTGAAGGCTTCGCTATTCGATATTTATTTAATTATTTGTATGAGAAGGTTTAGATTCCCACAAAATTAATATATATATATATATATATGAATCATTATTTTAACCTAAATTTACATTGAACGGATTTTTACTCCACAATCATTTTTTAATCCACAGCCGTGGATTATCTCGAAGAAAGAATCATTATTTATTTATTCGCAAATATCCGTCAAATATTTCAAAAACCATATACTGTCAACGTAGGTCTACGAGTGAGGCTACTTAAAGCGAGTTTAGTAATTTACTTTAACTGTATCCACTTAAACAGGACGTTACGTTGTCTGAAAATCGATTCCATCCACACGTTTTACCGCATCTGTGAGTCTTAAACTTGAATGTTCTATATTTTTATTCATCATAATATCTTCTGTGCGTTTTAATGCCATCACTTTTAGGACTGTCGAACTGAGAGCATATCGTTCACGATGGTAGCATAAATTGTATCAGTTGAATTAGCACCCATAACACAATCGTAACCGTATTAATAATCCCCTCATCTGTTTAATACTTATCTCATTTACATTGACTTAAATGCAATTGATTTCTGTATCAAAAAAGTATTGTTTTACATCTGAATATTTTTACAAAATTTAAGTATATTACATTATTTTACATAAGTACATATATATTACATAAGTACATATATATTACATTACATTATTTTGTAAAAATACATAACTTAATCCGTTAACAAAGCGTTTTTCTTTAAATGAGTAATAGTTATGTTAATAAAAGACAAATCAGACACAATATTATTAGTATTCATAACAAAAATCGCTCGTTTCTAACACACGCTTGACCGGGGTACATTTTAAAACTGTTATATTGTTTCATTCCAGTATGCGAAGTTCATATCGACGTGTATTTAGCCAGCGGGCCAAGGTGAGGGGACGAGCGATCGATAGCTACCCAGGTTATGTACGTAAATAATGAAGCGTTGGTAACGGAGCCCCTGACAATCAATTGGACGAATGCTCCCGTGGAGAAAGGTCGTTGAACTTACAAGTGCGGCCAAAATAATGCAGTTGTATGCGTCTCCATTTTGTGAGCATACATTTATTTGTCCGGTAGAACTCCCTTGCGATTTTGTACATTGATGTAGAACTTAGCATACTATAAAATAATGAAGACTGGGTTCCTCCAGAGGTCACAAAATTTATTGTTTCTTGTACTACGAAGTAACAAAATTAATAATAATTTAGTATCTTAGAGGCTGCCAACGTACTGGGGAGGCCTCTGGTATTGCGAGTGTCCATTGACGGCGGTATCACTTAACATCAGGTGAGCCTCCTGCCCGTTTGACTCTCTTATAAAAAAAATATGGTCATTATTATTTCTACCTCCACTCGGCATTTACGACCTCATATAAATAAATAAGTTTCAGGAGTGGTAATAGAAGCATTGCATTATTCACAATGTCCCTTATCACACTCATAAATTACAAGGTGGAAGCAATCTACAAACAACCTGCGAGATAAGCTCATGTAAGTTGACTTCTATTTAAATGAGACTCACATGGTTACTTTGATTTGAAATTGAATTTTGAAAGCGTACTTGTAAAGTTAAAAGCGGTACAATCACTTTGTACTCTCCAATGTGGTGTAAACGTAGCGAAATTCGGCAAAATAAGTCTTTATAGAATACTCGTCGAACATCAAAAGTGATTTGTGAAATTCCATAATATATTTTGAATAGGTATCTTTCCTAATATTAGGCGAAAGTGGATCACGTAGTTTTTTCCGGCAAACACATGCAACACTCAATCCTGAAAGTTGTAGTGTATCAGACAAAAAGGGATCATAAAGAAAATTATTCTTATATAATGATAGCTACAGAAATCTATCCAATATAAGTTTCTATTTGAAATCTAATCTAATGTTCATAATAATTTAAACATTAATTATCAAATGCTCAATATTGGAGTATCGTACAACTGATAATTAACGACGCGACGCTTAATTATGCCCGCGGCTAGTAATATTACAACTCATATGTTTTGTATTTGATGCTATGAGGCAAACAAAAACATTGTTTTCCTATTATGTATTTAAATGTGTATGTATTTATAAAGCATGAACACCGTCAGTATCTTTCTATTTTCCTTTTTCCTTTAAGGAGACCGTAGCTTCAAATTAGGTTATAACCATGACGAAGTCTTCAACCTTCTCAGATTGACAATTTGATTTGGTCGTCACAGCCCACTTTTATTATTACCCGCAACGGCCAAGAATCATCAAAAATATAAAAGGTATGGAAATATATAACTCAATGTATTTTCAATTGTTACGAGAATTGTTGACATTTTATTTGTACAAGAAGGAAGGCCGAATAATGAATTCATAAAATGTTATTTGTCTCTTTTGATTTCAATATGAAATCAAGGAAAATAAGAAATGATAAAGGCTATGGAGTTTACCGGAAAATTGTAATTTGGTTTGTGCTTACGGAAAATTGTTTCGTTTGGAATTTTTTAGAATAATATCGATGTCATCCCGACAATGAGGAAAGATCTGAAGATTGGTATGCTGCTATATTATTATTTATTTATAAGTGTAGAATACACTCGGATGAATATATAACTCAGGACACAAACATTATACTCTACATAAATTCAGTATCACAAAGAACTCAGAAGATATTATGATTTGTGATCTAACTACTCATTTACAGAAAGGCTATATTATATGTAAAACCTTTTCAGATTCACAAGATTGAACAAAGATTTCCATATTTTGACAACTGTATTCGTATGTGTGGGTAGAGTGCAATTTCTCTAGCACCATTCGAATTCAGTGCTCGAATGTGGGTGGCGACGTGAGGGCATCGACAAAAGGCGATCGCGCGAAAATTGCATTCATCTGTTTTATCTTCAATAATTATAAGTAATTTAAGAACTGTTTTTTATTATACGTTAGTCATGTAATAACATTGATGATAATTTTTCGTTTAATTTAATAATGTTCGCACGTAACGTTCCCAGGTTTTTGGCCTATAATTTGAGTGTTGTTCCTATTGGTTTTCTTACAATTAAATAAATAGTGTAGATACTTTGTGTCTTTGTTGTTAAGAAGTGGATTAGGATACGAATGTAAACCCCCTTGGTGACAATAATAACGTTTTTTTGTATACTAATTGTTTTTGGGTTACAGAGCTTATATCTATAGTTTCTTATATATCTGAATATTGGGGATATTTGAGAATGACCGAAGTCTATAAATTTATAGATAAATGTAGTTGACTCTGTGAATTTCGTACAACCGATTCTTTAATTTACATGTCGATTATGAATTTGCTTTGCATTTCCAGAACCTCTTTACTTGAACTTTACGGATGGTACTAAAGTTAAATTGATTTTTGAGTATAATTGTAACAGTAATATTATTATAACTATTGTTTTCGGAAAATTATTTAAATGTTTCTCTCCGTAAGCACAATTCGTACTTCAAGTTCGTACTGTTCTGAGGTGAAATTGGTGAATTCATTTTTATATTATAGATTAATGAAAGAACTAAGTATATAGACCTTTATCAATAACCATTTATACCACATTGAGCTAAGTGTTAAGACTCATATCGTCACATTGGTTAGTACTTAAGTACAAAAGTGGATTATCGTTAGGAATGTGCAATAATACATTGGAGTTAGCACTTAACACGGGCAAGTCTTTATTTATTCAGCTTTTTCCGTAGCTGTGTTGACAAAATCAGAATGACAGCAGGCTGTAGGATAAGCCAAAGATAACTGGAATTACTCTCCGACTTCTACTCCTTGATATTAAGAAAAACCCGTTTTATTCTTGTATCTATTCGTTCATTATGTTGTGCATGGTTGTATTATTATAATAATAATAATAATAATAATCTTTATTTCAGACAAGGTCCATATTTTTATATTATTAACATAGCGATTAATGCCAATTTGAGTATATTATTGATGATAAATGAGAGAAACATAAATGTATAGTCTATCTTTATGTCTCTTAAATGGTTTTTTTTCTTGATTAATGTTTTCTTTTAAGGCCGCAAGTCCTTCTAAAATCACATATCTATGTGAAAAAGCCACCAACTCTTACAGCTTCTAGAATCCATATGACGATTTTAATAGCAGAAATATTCAAAGTTAAAAATGGAATTCTGGTATTCATATTTAGAAAAGAAATTGTAGCTGAACCGAATACTTATGCAACTGAAATATATTCATATATATACCATTAGTTAATAATACAAAAGATATCAATAAAGTATCCTTTGTATAAATGAAAAACTGTTTAATGTGTGAGTTTTATTCTTTGACATCTTAATTACTAAATAAAGTGCATAAATAGGAAAACATTATTTACAAATAAACGTTTATCTAATTTACAATATTTCCGACATACTTTAGGGGTTTCTTGTTTTACACATCACTTGTTTTATTAACTGCTTTAAAATCTAATTTAGAGAACCTAGTCTGAAATCTCACAGTGATTAAAACAATGTTTACAATATTTGTTTATGAATGGTCACCAGGTTTTTTCTGGATCAAAAAATTGATAAAATTGGCATGAGTTGGAATAAATTGTTAAAACCAATTTTATGTAATATTAGGTTTGGAAAGCCCCTAAAATGTCCCTTCGTAACCTAATTTGACCTTAAACATTATTCTTTTAACTTGACTTCAGTATTTCACTTTCGAGACCTGTCAGAATTTGTTACTTGACAGTCGAATGCGGAACTGACGTTTGACAGATCTCAAATTTAGTCATCGACGACTTACTTAGTTTTGACAGATCGCGAAAAAATAACAATTTATCGACATCAATAAATTAATTATTAATTTTATTATACATTGCTTTTAAAGACAAATCAAGCTCTATAAAGCCTAAGCGATACTTCATGTTTTGTTCATACACTTTCCTACATTTCATATGCTTAAAATTAAACCAGTGTCTCAAGTACTCTCCAATTAATTGTGTTTACGCTTTGATTTCAAGAGACGTACATCGCTACAATAGTGTACACTTAGTTGTTATTATAAATTTTTTATCCTATACTAAGGGTTTTAAGATAAAACATGCCCATTGGGAACTAAATTAGAAAGGAACATTCTATAAATAACATTATACAACATAGTATAATCAAAATATACATTATATTTACAACGTAAAACTAAAAGTAAACTTATGTGAATTGTGCAAAGCGCATATAATGAGGTATTCATTTACAATATGTAAATGGTGACTAAAATTGACTAAGGCCGATGTTTTAACGAAATATAGCATTGTAAACCCGTTAAATTAATATTGTTCAGTTAGAACAGCTTGTTAAAACCGGCGATGTATGCCTCATATCCCGTTAACGAGATTGTTCAATGATATTGCAATAACTATTGTAATATGATTTTAGACCGACAGTTAAGTAAGAATTCGAAATTTAAACAAGTGTTTAAATTTTGTTAGACAAAGAACAAAGTCTTTAAATGAAATTGAACAATTGTTTAAAATATTGCTATTTTGTGTACTGTTCTTGTCACCTATATGTAAGAGATAGGACTCTTAAATCAACTTGACGAATTGAATATTACCGTATCAGAAATACTAGTGAGAGTATTAATCTATTTTAACAAACGATGAACAATGATTTTCATCACAATTCACGATAATGATCAATCATCAAAATCGAATGAAAAACGAAACCGTACTGCGTTGATTGTAGAAAAAATATCAACAAAAATCGATGATGAAAACTCATCATCAAATGTTCAACAATAGCCGGTTTAAATGACCACCCCACTCCTAGTAATAATTTTCGTTTGATCTTTCTTCTCCTCGTGTTTTGTCTGGATTTTCTTCCACGTGTCACCGAGGGCTTTGCTGAAGTGGTCGTCAACCCCTTGGTCCGGTTTTTTCGTTTGCAGCTGCCGCCAGGTGTCGCCAAGTGCTTTTGCGAAGTGATCGTCGACTGACAGACTGGGATCATCGACATCCATGGCGATTATTTTCGTCGTTTTCGGTTCATCCGCCTTGAATTGTATGGGGCTGCTCGCCCTGTCTTTTGTGTTTGGCTTTGGACCCGGCTGAGCGCCATCTGTGTTCTTCTTTATGAGGTTCATGTAATTGTCGCCGAGGGAGCGCCGGAAGTGCTCCTCTATTACTGTGTCGCACATCGAGAGGGAATCTGTTGGAGGAATTATTTAATTATTTTACACTTTTACTACTTGTACAAAATCACTCGTTTCCCGAATTAATAGGAAAAAAGAATTTATTAGTTATCTTGAAATGCACTGCTCATTCGATTAACCGATTATGGAAACTTTAGTGGCAGCGTTAGATTGATTTAATACACAACTGATAAAGATATGTAAAATCATAAAAATGTTATAATTAATAGGGTTAAGTTCAACCGTGATGTTTGCTTTAATTTTTAACCTCGGGATTTTAGCTACGTTAGCATCGGTAGTGTATTAATATTACAAGAATTCTTACCAGGCGGAGGTTCACTAGTTTTGATAACGCTAGGGCGGGTGTAGGGCGGCGCTGGGCGGCTGCGCAGGCGCATGTCTATCGGAGCCTCCGGTTTGCCAGGATACTCTGGTGGAGCTGGAAATATATAAATCATAGTTAAATATCAAATTATAAAGATCATTATAGTAGTTTGATTGACATTTTTTATATACTTTTGACATAATTTACATCTAATTCTATCGTAGACATGAGTAACGTCACATAATTTAAGATTAGGTTAAGGTAGTTTTTAAGTATGTTTTTGGCTATAGGCTGTAATTAATTAAACAAATAAGTAAATAATTGTAATGGGGGTGATTGCTAAATAATTTTGAATACATCATACAATGCATTGACTGGAAAACTGTAGAAAGTTGAATATATAAACCAACATGTAGGCATGGATAAAATATTATTATACCATATTTAAATTGTAATTTTTAAAATTAAATTTGCAAAATAACCTTTTCCATGAAGTGCAAGGTTCGCTGGTGCGTCGTCGGCCTCATCTGAGAATTCACCGTCGCTGTGCCGTGTGCGAACTATACTCGGCGTGCTACGCTTTTCATTGAAGGACTGCGACCGTAGCGCCATTTTGCAGTCTCTGTAATAATTATATGAATATTACATTATACCACTATTAATCATCATATAGGCAAAGCTATTATTAGCTTAATTATAACGGGACCATAAGTATATAATCTAATTAAAGTTCTTTTTCGTCTCTTTCTATTAAAAATATGAACAATAAGAGAAACGTGCATGAAATGACGATAATAATTAAACTAGAAAAAAAACTCAAATAGCAGTTTTACAATCGCGACAAAGGAGGAACTTTGATTATAAATACACAAACAAAAAACCTAAATCGAAGAAAAGTCTCCTCAAAATTCTTGACTTAAATGTTTTAGAACGCGGGAATACATTTCATTTAGGTGCAAATGTATATTGACTATAGTTGGCGCAATGGTTACTATGCCACTGCCGAATAGAGGGCTCGGAATCCGACCCCGATACAGTCAATATTTGACAACCGTTGTCTGAATACTAGCCATACAGGTGATTTCAATTTACAATTAATAATTAAAAAATTCATCGTAGAGGGGTAAAATGTTTGGGTTTTTTGTATTTTTGTATGCTGCATCATAGTAAAATAGAAACTAAAAATTTTGTCTAAAAAATAAAAAAATAATTAGGGGTGAACCCTTAACTTTTTGTGGAATGAAAAATAGATGTTAGACGATTCTCAGAACTACTCAATACGTTCACAAAGTTTCATAAGAATCGGTCAATCCGTTTCGGAGGTGTATGGGAACGAAAACTGTGACACGTGAATTTTATATATAAGATTTATAAAACTAAATATGTATGTTTATTAGTTGTAATAGCAGGCATCACCCAAGAAAAATTGCTTTGGGATTTATAGCCCGTGTGTCCTGATACTAAACACGTGTGTGTTTCTAAACCAAACACAAAGTATAACGAAGATATCTTGTTCTTTTAATACCAAAATTCATTACCTAGGTCTATATTCGGGTAGACGGTTGCGCCTCTCCCGACGCCATTTCCCGGTAAGCTCTTTTGGCTGCTCACGCGGCGTCTCAGGCGATACGGTCCGATCACCCTCGGACTCACAACTTGAGGCTGTACTTGGGGTTTCTGGAAAAAACGATGCTTATTAGACTTACGTTTCATCAAGATATATTAATAGAGAAATCAGTTGTTACCAGCCGGGACTTATAAACTCAAGATCAGTGAAACCTGTAGACACCATGCTTCTATTTCTAACTAAATTTCTCACTGGTTGTATCCTCATTTTTCAGTAATTTCCATTCTCGCTATAATAGCTTGTTTTATATATAAACGGAGTATTATAGTAATATTAGTTTCCAACACGAAAGTAATTTTTCAATTTGCACCATAATCGAATGAAATCTGAATACGTTATTAACAAATTCTATATTAGTCAAAACAAATTCGGTTCTGGTTATATGTGCGTATCGTTCCCACATTAAACTGAGTGCCCCCGTTTGCCAAAATCGATAGAAGCATGTTTAAACATACGGATCAAAACAGTCACAGAGTGTCGATTGCTATTTCTATGCTTGATTTAAGAAATTGTATTCAATGCAAATTTAGAGAAACTTGTGTGTTGTGTTCATTATTTGATCGACTTCTTGATTCGATTGTATGATGATGTCATTTTTCTTTGTTTAACAGAACAGAGGGCGTCACAAGAACTTTTTTGTTTTACATGAGCATTGAATATTATTAACAACCTTTACTAGAAATAAGACGCGCACATAACTTATAGTTATAGCCGTAACAGAAATTACTATACTCAAATACGCAATATAACAAAGAACAATGCCAAAGATCGTCACACAACTAAAAACAGCACCTTTAGTTTATGTGAATAAAGATACAGTCCGAACGATTATTCACAAAGTGTATGTTTAAACTAAGTTTAGTGTATGTGATTTTGTTTGTTATGAATACAGGGCAATTATGAATTCTCTCTTTAAATAACTACGTCATTCCTGACGTCATCGTTGAGTGTCATTGCCATTCTATACTAAATATTACAGGATAACAATAAACCTTTTCAGATGACGTCACTTGCAATGACAATATGACGTGTATAAGCATCGTACAATGCCGTTATATATATTTTGTTACATTTTAGTCTTACCGCGATCTCAAATTTTATTACGCAGCTTATAAAATAGCTGAAACGAAACGTTCCGTACGTAATAAAAGCATATTAACATATTAAGTAGTGGGTATATCCGAACAAATCAGTCAGTCACTGAATAAGTTCCTCTTGAAATTGTGTAGGACAGAGACTTAACAAAGACAATAGAACTTACTAAGTTTAAAGGGTCTTATAAATTTTTTTATCTTTTCTTTCTAAATAAGAATGAACGAGACTGCTGAACGACAAATTGTTAGTAAACTTATAGAGAAAACCCCTACATACGAAATGAACCAATTCTGAAAAAGTTTCCTTTTTCAGAATTGGTTCTTGGTTTTTATTCTATTAGTCGGCCCTCATTGCTGAAGTTATTATTTGTACTAAAAATCTTTAAGCGTCACATCTATGCAAACAATCTTTAAAAGAGACTACGGATTGATTTTGTAAAAAAACATAAAAATACATCTAGTTTTAAAGAAATCATAATAGATTTGCACACAAGCAATACAGCAATTGAATTTTAATATAAAATATAATCCATTGATACGTATAAAACAATGAAAATTCATTTATTTCACGTAGACACTATACCTTTATGCGCGGGAGCAATCCAAGGTTGCCATAGGGGCAAGTTAAATTTCGGCGATTGTGGCTCCATTAAGGGGACACTTAGCGAGGTCCAAGATAGCACGAAATCCATCATCACTCAACACATAGTATAAAAATATTAAACAAATTGGAGCACGCCATCGGCGTCTCAACACAGGTAACACTGAAGGTCGACTGAATAAAAAACCAGAAGAGATTACAGCGGAATAAATAAATGAGATGAACAAAAAATCCAAAAGGAAAAAATCGTATATCCACGCGGCCGGACGTTGCGGCGCTTCCTTCGATTGCTACAGGCTGTTCTGGACTTTAAGAGGCCTTATTACAATGCAGATGTGAGGTTTGTATCAAGGATTAAAGATAAAATGCTGTATGTAATTATATTGTTCTTATACGTGGAAGTGACAACGAGCCGAAACAAAAGAATTGATTAATATTGCCGACGCAGAATCTTGTAATCGTCCTCGTTTCGAAAATGTATTATTTATCGTTGGACCGTAATAGATTAGCATACAGTTATTTTCGGATGATTTTTCTGTATCAAATAATAGTGACATGTGAGTTTATGCTGCTAAGCTACTATTAGACACAATATTGTTAATTCATTATCATTCCTTTTAAAGTTTTAGTTCGAATTTAATGCAATATCTAATTATCATTTTAGCTTATTATTATTTTTTAACTCTAATTTTATCATTTTAGCATTTTTTACTAGCGTAGATCTTGTAATCACAAGTAACTGAATTACTAAAACACCCTATATATGGAATACATCAACCTGTTCGCTTCATTCATGAAAGTGCGTGCGCGCAGGGTGCGGGGATTAATGAACCCTCTCTTCACGTCTCCCTTCCTTCGCCAATACAGCCTTAGGAGGTTAAACAAATGAATTTCAAACTCTATTCACCACTTATAAGACCTACATTAGTCTGGACTATATAATCTTCAGGGCATTTGAATTTGGGTCCTATGTAAGTAGTGGCAAAGGCGAGTTTCAATTAAAATATTCTCGCTAATGACGAAATTACGGTGGTTGTATCCTTGAAAGGTTGTGTTTTATTTTGATGCGGTTGTAGGGGGAGGGGGGAGGTTGAGCTGTGAGAAGCCGCGTTCTGGAGCACCGTGTAAGCATTATCTTTTTATTATTGTCTATTAGATCCGAAGGCTTCACAGGTAAGCCGACTCTTGGCGCCGTATGCGGGCACTTTAATTACAATAGAAATAAGGAAATTAGAAACAATCTCTTGATGATACTTAAAGTTTCTATGAAAAATTAATTATATATATACTTAATAATTTATATTTTAAAAACTATCGACCACTTTACCTCCTTACTATTCATTTATAGGTTTATAATTTTTATGTAATTCCATCTCCTTAATTTCTGTAATAATTTTTTTTCCATTACGGAGAAGTTGTTCTTCACCAGGTGGCTCATAACATTTTTCTATTGCCGTATAACACTTAGAAATATATTCAATATCGTTCATATACAAAAATCGTAAAGGGTATCATTACTGCGCATTATGTATAATTGTCTATTATACATTTAACGACGAAATCCTAATGCATGGTCTATCGACTGCACAAAAGCTAGGTTTCAGGCCCTTGGGGAAACCTTAAGGATTTAAAAATTCCTGCCGAGATTAATTAACAAAGTGTTTTTATCCTTTCGGCCGCCCATTCAACCGTAGCGCCACGGACTCCTACCTGCTCTATCGACTCAGGTGTCAATGTTGACCGCTTTCATTGTAGAACAAAATTACGGTGCTGTTAATGAAACAATGTCGTATAGTTCGTTAAGAAATAGGGGATTTACAGGCACTTAACCTACCTCCTTGTTTGAAGTAATGTTTCATCGTTGAAATTTTGTGAGAGATGAGTAGTTAGTGTTTTCACGGTGCCTTTCCAATGCGTTATAATGGGATTAGTTTTGGAATAAACCGTTCATTGTATTAATAAATAATACAAGAGTCCGAATTATTAAGATCAACCATTTTAAATATATTTTATTTTAAATTTTTAATGTTTCTTTTTTGACAGTGGTAAGCACTTTTGAAACAATCTAATATATAAAATTCTCGTGTCAAGGGGTTCGAACTTGAACTCCTCCGAAACGGCTTCACCGATTCTCACGAAAGTTTGTGAGCGTATTAAGTAGGTCTGAGAATCGGGCAACATCTATTTTTTATCCCCCTAAATGTTACGGGTAGTCCAGTCTTCTACGATCAACTCTTATTTTTTATTTATTAATTGAAAATTGAAATCACATGTATGGCAAAACAACGTTTGCCGGATCAGCTAGTTAATTTATATATTTTATTATAAACTCGCAATTTCGTGTCTTTTTCGTTTGTCTGCATGTCTAATTCACTTTAGATCTAGAATTATACTTTTATTGGAACCGGGTCCATAGCTTTAGTATGGTAATTTCTAGTGTATGGCTGGAAGGCTGCGCATGCAGTGGCAGGAACTACCATAAATGCACCTTAAGGCAATGTTTACTTGCACGCAACGAATTTGTGAGGAACTTTAAGGTAGCCCCTTCCGTTTATTCAAATTCTGGATCGATTTCAAAAATTGAATGTGTTCATTCGATATTTTTTCAAAAACATTTTCAGTGATAATAAACAGCATACGGCCGCTTACTATGTTTAATCCTAATACAATTTTTACCCCTAGAGATTGTTATGTCAATCCATTTCTCATAAACTACTTTGCAATAATCCATGGATCGATAATCAAATTGTTTTTGTAAACCATCCTTGAGAGGACCGATCGATATAGATCTATTATAGATCGATAATATTTGTATGGACGATGATCGACGATCGATCGACAGATCGACGCTTTCTATAAAATATATTTGAATACGACGAATAAAATTTTGACATTTTTCAATCTCAATTTGTGATCTTGACTTTGACCGATTCATTTTTACGGTGCTGTTTTTAACACCTGTTAAAAAGCTTTAAAAATTGAGAAACACTAAAATATTGAGACGAATGGATAATTTTACGACACCAAACGGTAAGTGCTATGTTTTAAATATATTCATGTTATATAATGTACTGAAACAAATCTCGAAATGTCTATAGAGTGCGGAAGGAAATAAATTCATTTAAATATCGCTCTCCATTTATAATAAAGTTTATATTATAATTAAGCACTTTAAATTTGGGTTTAAGTAAAAAATATAAAACCACAAAATCAATTTTAAACTCAGGTAATATTTTAAAATATTAACCCCTCTACTTGATAACCGGCGCGGCGTTTTGATTCAAATTCCTTGCGTGAAGGCAGTAGCAGCGTCCGTGCCCGGGGCGCACGCGCACCTGAAATACCAACTATAGCCTGTGGCGCAGGGCAGTCAGTCGCAGGACGTATCAGTCCAAATTTAAATTTATTAATGGGTATTTGTAAAGAGAATTTTATACTAAGGACATTCGTAACGTGTGAAAAGAGACAGGAGGAAAACAGAATTGATTGATTTTTGGTTTCTCTTAGATAACAATATGAGATTTTAATGATATTGTAAAATTCATAAAGAACAGTAAATTATTTTTCTTATGAATCCCGAACAATACAATTAATTAATTAATGTATCAAACTGACGGCCATTATCCTGATTGTATGTACACACAATGAGCTCTATTACTATTCTGTATTGCCACTTTATATTAAACATTCTAAAAATAGAACTCATGAAATTTAAAATGGAACGAGTTAATAGCTTCAATTCACGTCAAATGGACAGGTCTTTATTCTTATAATTGATAGCGTAACAGCGTCATTCAAATAATACCTGCATTTCAAAGGTATACGGAATTCTTAAATATCAAAGGCGTTTTAATAGTAATCGTTAATTTGCAAAAAATAGAATGACAGTCGGTCGGGTGCGTGGGAAAGTTTAAATATTACGAATAAAACTTTGCATAAGTTGTTTAAAATGTTTTTGATTAAAACACACGTTATATGTATATATTGAGTTTTGTGAATATAATTTTTTTTTCTTAACTTAACTTCAACAATATCTCTTATAACAAACTTATGAGATTTGACAGCAAATTTTATCTCCACAAAAGTTTAAATTAAATTATATAATACTATAATTTTGACGAAGAGCGTACATAAACATTATTTATAACTATGGATTTTGTATTGATTGATACACTAGGTAAGTACATATTGAAAGGAATGCGGAATGTATGCGAGCGGCTTCCCGCACTTTCGCTGCAAACATCCGCCTTACGCGAACACCGTACCCCGTACCCCGCAGTTATGCATACACCAAATGGATATAAAAGTACAGGGTTGGTTAATGTACTATAAAAACATACAATATCTCAGTTGCGGTAGTAAGAGACATCTGTTGAAATTTGTTTGCAACGTGACTTTGTTTCCGCGCCCTCTTTTGGCAAGAAGCAGCAACTAATTAAGTTTAATAGATGGCACTTACTAGCTTTTAAAAAGCTATGCTATAACGTGTATTTCGACAAAGTTTTATTCATTATTAGTGCCAGCAATTAATATAGATATATAATCGCAGCAAACTGTATTCCTTGTAAGTATGAGTGTAATTATTCCTGTTCCTAACCGTGACGGATGTATATCGATGCAGTCTGTTGGTCAATGCTGGTCCACCCGTGACCTTGCAATATACATGAGCTCTTCATATAGTTAACAAGGTAACGAGACATAAATGATAGCCGAATATAAGCCGAATTAAAAGCACTTATGCATGCAGTGGTGAGATAAGAATAATACTTATTTAAAGAAAAACACTGTTAACGGAACACTTTGTTTTTCTTTATAAGTAATAGTTATGTTAATAAAAGACAATATTTAGAATAATATTTCTTAATTACCACACTACAGGTTAAGCAAAAAATATCAAATTGGTTCTAACTTCAATTGTCATTGCAATAACTTTTAGGTTATGAAGACCAAAACTTTTATCAGCCACCAATATTTAGGGATTCCAAATATATTTTCTATAGTTGAGGTGGGAAAAGTGAATGATATTGACATTCTCACAAAAACATTTCTAATATGTAATCAATTATAAGTCTAAGTATTTTATCTGCAGTTGCCATCATCACTTTGGTATGCGATATTGAATTCGCGTGTCTATCATTAATGGCATACCAATCTTGTTAGCACGTTTAAAATATAACTTGATGAATTACAGTTCAATTATAAAGAGACCTTGTAAAATGAAACCTTTTGTAAGTTAACTTAATCCAGTGGCTTGATCTATATGCATCGGGAATAAAAGCCGGCAACACATAATGTCTGAATCTGAATGCGGTTTTGACCATTATTCGTAAATCCGTCCAATGTTAAAAACTCATCTGTGTTTTCATGACTAAACCCTGGATAAAAGTGATTAGTTTTTATGGACGTCTTTCGCGCTAATATGAAGAACTATTTACGCTTCGTAAAAATTATTCTCAGAAGGCACAATTGAAAAACGAAAAAATAATTTAATTTAATTTGATGTGTTTTGAAAGTGGCCCACTTAGTAATACACCTTGAAGGGAAGAAATCCCTTAGTGTAGACATGACATTAGTTAGAAATATACATCTTAGTTACTCTTTATTATTATTATCTATTTGGCGTAATGTTATCAAAATGGTAACCATAGCAAACGCTTAGTCCTTGTTCTACAATAAGACCGAAAGTGCCTTACGAGTTTCTCCATATTAACTACAATTTTCCTATGTACGCATGGAGTCGTGTTTTCTTCGTGGAGAAATTTTCCAATATGCCATTTGAAACCTTGTGAAACTCGTACTGAGTAGCCCTGACATGCTTCGAATCTAGTACAACCCTACGTGTCATGGCTGAAGACGTACGACTGATAGTTCACCGCGAAAATTGCAAAAAAATCATATTAAATTAACACGGACACAGACGCGAATTTCATTATTTATAAATACGACGTTTTGAGACTTTATAAACATCATTTATAAAGCTTGCTTTGAACGCGCAATTTCAAAGTTCTGTACATTTAAATCTCATCATCTGAGATAAAATATAAGAAACGCCTGGCGTTGATTCAATCAATTTCTATTTAAATGGAAATATAAAAAATACACATTGAAAAGTGTTCATTTCTATAATAGTTGGTAAACAGATTGTTATATTTATTCTAAACCAGAATTAGTAAGCAAAATATTTATACAAATCAAAAACACAAATTTTAATACGTTAATGGTAAATATATATTATTAAATAGTTATAAATTTTATGTCGAAGACAGTTCAAACTATAATAACACATAATAATAATATGTATTTTAAGCATGGTTCTCAAAGAAAAAAAGTAAAAAAAATAGCAATCGTAAATATTTGAAATTGACGATATTGACGCGATTATTATTTAATTAATAAATACAATTAAAACTCATGTTCAAACAAAGAAATCAACTAGTGACCATTATGTCAAATTAATCGAAACGAAAGTTAATAAATTCGATTATCGGGTGATCGAGTGACAAAAATGGTGCGTGTGGGCATGAGCACGATCGGTTGGAATCCAATGAAGTCACCTAAGCAGAATTTCTAACGTCCAATTCAATTTCGTTGGCAGTCAAGCGAGATCAGTTATTTAAACTATTTCGTATTGTTTCAATGTCTCACATATGTTCTCGAGTGAGAATTGCGAAGCAGAATTATTTCATTATAACTTCGAGGTTTTAATACTGTATATTAAAGCACCAACAATGGTTGTTTAAATGTATCACATAATCTCTTAACAGCCTAAATAAATAATACAAGATTAAGCAAGTCTCTAATGGAACTTACAATAACCGGATGCTATATTTTATTATTATTTTATGAAAAGCATAGTAGCAAAGCGTGTATTTTTTGTATGGGAGTCCCCTTTAATATTTATTGTGTCCTGTGTTTTTACTTCATCTATGGTAATCTCAATTGTCTAGCGTTACAGAGACTGTGATGGCTTAGTAATAGGGTCTCATTTTGCGCTCAGATTACGGGACCATAAAAAGATAAAAACACAGTTTACAGGTGTAGGTTGGAGTGTTCACGATCACCGAAACACGGAGTGTATTTATCATATTTCTCTTGTCGATTTATGTTACTTTGACTTGAATACTTGACTAGATATTCGAACTCCTTGCTGCTGGACTTAAGTACTAGTACACTACTCTGTGGTCGGCTTTCGGACAGAATATTTATGCGGGAAAATGACAGAATGTCAGATCGTGTTTCGTTAAGGTAAATAACGATTCTGCACTATATATACGAGTAATATTAATTTAAACACTAACGGATGGTAATTGAAATAATCTTTTTATAGCACAGTCAGTCAAGGAGATCTTAGATGAAAAATGAATACGACAAAAATGGTAATGGAATTTATTTTATTAAATATAAAACGGTTTAAGTTTGCTGTTGTAAATAGTGATTGTAGCATTCCAAAGTAACCGTTTGCAACCTACATTTGGTAACCGTAACGCCTCAATATGAGAACACAATTCATCCTACGTGATTAATAGAATGAGAAATTCTAATAAAAACGGCGAATCAGATTTTACGAATTGAATAAAAGATGTACACATTAATTGTTATAAAAACAGTAAGGCAAACTTCTACAAACTAATAATAAAAAAAGGAAACCCCACGACGTAAATACTCCCACATAAAATGTGTTTTAGTATTTATTTTTGTTATTAGCGGCAACAGAACAACATTATATACGAAAATTTTGACCGACGAACTATCACACTGTTGAGAGACGTTATTTTTTGCGTATGGAAACCTAAAAGATCAGTTATTTCAAAGTGAATCAAGTTCACATATACCAATTTCTAAATTTTTAAATTACTTTAATATTCCACTAGCTAACACTATATTTCAAACCATTTAATGTAACCTCTCATTATTGGTACATTAAGCTAAGCACTAATTCCTGGAATCTAGTGCCGAACTGATGCGAGGGGGGGGGAAGAGAATGAGAGCGACAAAACATAAAGATGGCTGATGGAGATATGAGAAGGTTAGGGGACAGGGATTCTCCCTCTCATTTTTAGGGTCCCAACTGATCAGACCCTATTTATTTTAATATTAACTATATTAGCTATCCGATGGCTCAGTGGCACGTTGACTGGCCAAATTCCTAAGCGCTTTCTCTCGCTGGCAGGCGCATGCTCGCACGCAAAGCAATGAAAGTAAATCGGCTTGCGCCTGCGCAGCTGTCACGTTGCATAATTATATGTGATCAAAACGTTGTTTGTAAACAATTAATTCTAAACGTGTGGAATTGATTATAGATAATAAAAGTGAAAGAAATTCTAGCACAAATTATTATTTACCCAACTAATATTATAAACGTGATATTTGGTGTTGGTGTTTGTTACTCGTTCGCGGAGAAACTACTGAATTTTAATGAAACTGTACAAAAACATCTGAATATCAGAATTCTCTTATTCGGAAATTGAAGTTTGCAAATTCATTAAATTGATTGCGAGATTACAATTTTAAAAACCCAATTAATAATGATCATCATTATTACATATTAAATTAACCTAAACACTATACAAAATAAAAGTATTACAAATTATTTACTTAAAATTTGAATAAATATTGGATTTTCCCAATCTGTTAACAGTTCAAGACGCAAGAGATTTTAATTTCATTCAGGAGCCTAAATAACAGTAATTAGGCAAGTTTGCGAAAACAGTAATAAAAAATCTCAAACAAAAGCCCTTAATACTGATTCCATGAAGCTTGAACTACTCCAGCGTCTATAGATCGTCGTTTTAGCCAACTCATAAAGGCGAAATCATCTTGAGCCTCACACTTTTATCCCGTGGAATGTAGAACATTTTAATTTGCCAAGTATTCAACCTGGACGGATTCGTACTAGAATGTTAATCTGGAAGGTGATTCGATGGTATGCGGAAAATGCTACATTGTATAAATGTTATTGAATGGTGTAGCCACATGTGAAACTATTCAAAACGAATACCATTTCATATCAAACCAATCTGCGGCAATATTGCGCATGTTTGTATAATATAATATCAGGATTTTTCAACACGGTCGGTTAGGTCCCAGATAAGCTATAACTTGTTTTATGGGTTGCTACGACTGATAAGCGTATATATATACTGTATACCTACATACAGCCAAATACAATGTATCGTGAATCAACCATTGAGCCAGTCTGAACCGAACCAAAGAGAATATATATATGCAAAGCAGATTGCGTTGCGAGCCTTAACTGTTAAGTGGCTTTAATACCAATTTGCTCGCAAATTTATTAAAAAAAAAAACAATAGCTAAAACTCTGGAATTCTTTACCTGATGCAATACGTCAAGCTCCCTCTCTCTCTTCTTTTAAATGTCGTCTTTACAAACACTTCTTGACTATTGCATTTCCTGATAATTCATCCTCGTAACTATCGTTGTTGTTCCATGTTTTAATTAGCTCTAATTTTTATTAAGTAATCAATTTTTTGTTTATTTATTTTTTTATATGTATCATAATTTATTTCATGTATATGCACGTGTTCCCTGTCCTTAATTTTTTTTCTCTTTCAAATAGGGGTTGCCTGGTAGAGATCGCTAATAGCGATAAGGCCGCCCTTTACACTCCATATACCTTTAATGTTAGTGCTTGTAAATTTCGTGTCTTGTCTCTTTTATGTCGTGTAATAAAGTGTGAAATAAATAAATAAATAAATAAATAATAAATAAATAAAACTACTTAACAAAACAATGAATACCAAAAAAGGTATCACTCAATTGACGGATAAACGATTTACAGAACGCTAAAAATAAAAGGTTAAAAAATAAGAACTGTTTGTCTACTCGTATAAAAAATGTTCAGGAAGAGTTGGTCGAACGGCGACGGTAAAAACTAACAAACACTATTTCCCTTGAATGGAATTTCAAACTGAATGTTTAATGTTTAAATCGGTACATAATTTATACTTAAATCATATACATAAATCACTTTGATAAATCCATTAGAGTAATTTTTTCAGATATTGTTATGTAAACGGTGCTGACATTCACTCAAACAAAATTATATTTCCATAACACAAATTTTGAATAATTAAAAAAAATATACTTAAACACACATTGTTATAAGTAACAAACTTATTAAAGGTCCATTTAAATTTATTATCGCAAATAATACTAATTATCCAAATTTCATATTTCTTTATACAGTAAAGTTTATTGACCCCTAGAATCAAATCATATATTATAATTATCTACATTTGGTTCCGAAATCAAATAAACCACTGTAAAAAATAACGTTTAATTGTGTATAAGTCTTTTTATTACAAAGCTTCACGTTAGTAGTTATTTAGAAAGAAAGAAATAAATATTTATTAGCAGGCAATACATATGTAGTTAAATATCTTTACCATATATATAAGCTACTAATAGGGAAACCGCTCAGTTAGTGCCTTCTGAGAGCGTACCAACAATTTATTGTACTATTTATAAAGTTCACCTAATTTGTCTCCATAAGCTTGGGAGAGGTGTCCTAATTATACGTAAGTTTATCACTTACGAAATGGAACACCAAAATTCCAAAACCGAAAAATATCGTCTGCCTATCGCATTTATAAAGAGAGCATGAACTAAGCAGTCAGCTGTGAGTGGCGAGGAATGCGACCCGCCCACAAGGCCAAATGCCTCTAACACATGGACTCTGTCCCAGCCGGCATACCGATTCACTGTCGACACTTTGATATTCAGTGCTGGGTAAACTTTTAATAAGAGTAAACATAAAATGGCGTCTACTGCTAAACATCTCTTAACATAAATGAGCCCCTTTTTTAGAGTTGTTTGTCAGAAATAGATGAAAGTGTTAAATGTCTTTTTTAATATAATTTGTAAGATGGCAAGGATAATAGAGACCATTTTACAAAGGTGTAAAGGTCAATATTATTCGAAATTGCCTAGCAATAATCCGCGAAAAAAAACACGTTGAGTAACGAACGCTGTTTGTAGAGGCTTGTCCGGTGTTGAGGCAAAATGTACGTCGAGTGTTTTAAGCGGATTATTGCTAGTAAATCGGTCATTAGAATTTTTTACTATGGACATCCGCAATTAACGTCTGATTCTATTAATTTTATTCGAAATTTTCATTAAAAAACATAAATGAAATAGAACTCACCAAAGCCGTCGGAATCACTAGCCGGGTATGCTGGACAGGGTTGGACCATCGTCGCAGCTCGTGATAGCACATCCAATGCCGATTCCACCTTCTCCATTCTTACTGAAATTCAAGAAGGTTTCTATACTGGTCATAGATGTAAACTGTAAAAAGGTTAACCAGCAAAATATGACCCTTAGCCTCTGATAACGAATACATGAGGTTCGGAAATTTTTGTCTTGCGAATAGCAAATATACAACGTATAGTTGTAAATATTTTAACAATGACGTAAACTTGTATGTTGGAATTCGTAAATATATCTATAATTAATTCCTCATTAGTAGAAACCAATGCCACAATGAGTGCGATGTTTACCTATCGCGTTGATCACATCTGAGGTTTATCTATACAGTATTGAAACATTTAAAAATGGAACTCGATTCCTGCTCGGATCCACTTGTCATGAATTTTTGAATATCGAACGAGACTGACAACCACTCGTTTGAGAATTGTATTTATGAATTATTCATCTCATTTTACGTTTGAGAAATTGAATGCTAAATGCAAGACGTAAGTTTTTAATATCTCCAAGAGCCATCTAATCGCATAGCTTAAACTAAAATACAGAAACAAAATAGTACTTTAGTTTAATTGAATATACCATACCTAAAACATACCAGCGCAGGAATGTACGTCTGGTCATAAAAATATTTGGCTCGAAATGAATGTCGCTGTGAAATCGTAAATGTAAATATTGAGGCGGAAATTCCTCAACACTAGTGACTAGACATATGAACAGACATATTGTCTTTTGTGCGTGCATTTTTAATACAAAGGATACTTTTTTATATCACTGACAATAATTCTTACCTTTTCTTAGATATATGACCGATTAAGATAATATTTTTAATTATTTAGCATGTTTTTAAAATAATGCTTGTAGTATCTTCGACAATTTAAACGAATTAAGAAAAGCAGGCAAGTGCGAGTCGGACTCGGGGACGATGGGTTCCGTATTCTGTTTTTTTTACATAATTTGTAAAAAAATCAACTCGCTATGTATAACCATTTAGAAATCCCGGTGAATGGAGAAACTCTCAGTAGGGGCTCTGTTTTGGTTACGGAACCCTAAAAAGTATTTTTATAGTACTCTCGAAACTCTCTAGTCTATATAAATTGTAAAAAATTACCTAAAATAATCAATGGGCAATTTGATTTTGAATTTTATATTTTTTTCAATTATATTTTTTATAAAAATAAGTCCTAATTATCATGCATTATTAACAATATCCAAAAAATCATTAAATAAATATAAAAATAAATCGGTAAATATACTATAGAATAAAAAAATTTAACATAACGTAATGTTTCTAGTATGCTGTATGAGTTAGCAAGATGGAATGTTATGAACATTACCAATCATCAGAATACGTTTTATTGTATTTCAAAATTATTCGTAAGCAGGTCAGACTTGTGTGATGTACAGTCAGCAAAACATTCAAATAAATTCATTACGATAATTTGGCACATTCAAGAAGAGCATGTCGTATGGGAATAAAACAATAACAATCTAATGGCGCATATTGCGGTCCCAAATTGCTCTAACCTGTTACATTAACAAGGAGGTCCGCCATAATAAAATCCAAAATACAAAGTGTTCAGATAACAACGCTTAAAAACACTGCCAATTAAATTATTAATTTAACAGTATAACACATGCAGACGGTACACTGCACATACTATCAAAAAAAATTCGTACTAGCTGACCCGGCGAACTTCGTACCACCTTAGCGTAGCTTTGATGCACTATTTTTTTTGTATTATACGTTTTTTATTACGTAATTTTATTTTGGCTTTTTATCGGCGTAGTAAATACACATATATCCGTGCAAAGTTCCATCGTTCTAACACTAACCGTTTCGACGCTAGAGTGAGAACGGGCGAATGAAGAGACATGACGAATGGTTCCTTTACGTAGACTGCGGAACCTTAATAAAAGTAGCCTAAGTGACTCCTTATTACATCAGCTACCAATCAAAAAAAGTCCCGTCAAAATCGGTCCAGCTATTCCAGAGATTAGCCGGAACAAACAGACAGACAGACAAAAATTTTAACAAACGTCTTTTTGGTGTATGTATCGTATAAATATTCATATGCATGTAGTAAAAAACGTTTATTTCAATATTAAAAACAGACACTCCAATTTTATATATTAGTATAGATTCATATTTTTTAAATCAAAATTAAAGATCTTGGTCGCCAGGCGACTAAGATAGGCCATATTTAGGCACTCAACATCCCACTTGCCCAATAATACATCAGCAATTTGGTAAAATACATTGGGATTCGACAGAATATGAGTAACATATAAAAACCTAAAAACACAAACACAGCCAGTTTACTTTTAATGTATAACACATTTGCTGACGGTACAATTCGCATTCCATCGGAAATATTTCGGTATAGTCAAAACAACGTTTCAATTTGAAATTAAATATATCACTATCAAACGTTCAATTGATATCCGATTAAGGACATTCCGCGAATAGCTGACATATTTTTAGAAATTCCTTCATAAAAATATAGTATATTCACAATAACTAAGGAGTGTTTTAGTTGAAGGATGGAATAGAAGTGACTTGAAGGGATCGGGATTTGGTATTTAAAGGTTTGGGTAGTAGTAGGGATACTCGAAGGGAACAAACAATGTAATTAAGTAATTAAAGATAACTTATTTCTACATAAACAAAAACTATGGGTTCAAGATAACAGGCCATTTGCCGACCATTCTCATGCCCTTTTTCTAGGGAGCACATCTGGTCGGCAGACCCATCTATCCGCTTTCTAAGTTACAATGCTTGCGTTGTCCGTAAGATAAAGAAATAACAAAAGATAATTACTATAGTGGAGACTACATAACATACGACGGTTATCGCAGTATATAATTTCGTTGAATTTTAATCTTATGTCGCGTTGGTAAACAAACATTAGAAGTAAAAATTTTTGAGTTGACAATTTTCAACTTAGAAATTATCGTTATATCATTACTAGGTGATCCTGCAAACGTTGTTTTGCCATACATGTGATTTCAATTTTCAATTAGTAAATAAAAAATAAAGGGTTGATCGTAGAAGGGTGAAAATTTAGGATTGTATGTATTTTTGTGTTGTATCATAAAAAATAGAAACTAAAAATTTTGAATAAAAAATAAAAAATAAAAATTACTCTTAACGTTTAGGGGGATGAAAAATAGATGTTAGTCCATTCTCAGACCTTCTCAATACGCTCACAAAGTTTCATGAGAATCGGTCAAGCCGTTTCGGAGGAGTTCAAGTTCGAACGCCGTGACACGAGAATTTTATATATTAGATTAGCTATGGATACGATTGGGATTATTTATGCCTTTCCCTAATATTTCTTCCAGGCGACCAGTGTTTTTTAATTAAGAAGATGGATGAATCTGCTATAATAACGCCGTTTTTTAGAATATATGACGGCATATCCAACAAAGCGTATTAAATATAACAGTTAAACTTAATATAGATATTAAATAGAAAAAAAAGAATTCGAGATAATCAACAATATAGCATGAGCTATCCTCAGAGAGCTTCCCTCGCAGTACCAAAAGACAGAACAAGTGCGCGCCGGACACGAGCAAGAAGGGTTTCGTACAATTTATTACGATATGGTATTTGTTTTATTTGAACCATTTAAAGCATTTATGTTAAATCTAAATAAATCTCAGTTATAGGGTAACTTTTAGCCTGGTACGGAACCCTCGGAACCCGCGACAATTTTTCTCGCCTGACTGATGTGTATAAGCTATGTGATAAATAACTTTATTGTATTCACACGAAATTATATCTGTGGTATGCTGGCCGCGATTATATTGAGAACGCATTAATATGAATCAAATAGATGTGGTATTTGACATATTTATCGGAATGTTCTACAGACTGAAGAAAATAACTGATTCTAAGCAGAAGAAGTTATTCTCTCCTATATCTGTTATACACATATTGTTTTAGAGTCCATCGTTAATGAATTTTACGTTATTAGGTGCAAAATGCATTTTATATTATCACAACGCACGGCTTATGTCACTGGCAAGTACAAAAAAAGAAAGCCACATGGTGGGCAAACCTTGACATTCCGTATAAAAATAATATTCTATTTTCGAAAGTTATACCATATTCGCTAAGTCGTTGTGTTAAGGTTGTAAATCCGTTGGCAATGCGGGTAATTTGGGGTGCGGCGTGTTTACGATACAATCGCTACCCCTGTGGGGTTACCCGGTTCTATATGTTTTACAAAATGCACCTTAACACAACGAGTTAGGTCGTAATTTCAGTTGTATCTAATGTAATAGTAGGCCTTCAAGCACGTGGTTCTGGCAGATGTTTCGAATGCTATAGGGCTCCCCGACCTTTTGTGAGTAAGTGCAGCTGCATTGTTAATATTTCGAGAGCTAACCGTTGTAAGAATTGATTTTATGCAGCAACTTAAATTAACAGGTTTTCTATAGAAAAATACCCATTTTAGTCTAGTTTTAATTACTACCTATTCGAGAAAGTAGGTATGAAACTTATGATGTAAACGTCTTAAGCACCTAATTTGTACGCAAAACTGTATTTTCTTCCTTCTGGTAGGATCTGGCAGTTACTAAATTCATGTACATATTGATCTATGTGGTTCGTGGTTACGTTAGGGCTATCATTACGGGGTCATATTGGGCAATCGGACGTTTTATCGACTACTTATCTCTGCATGTGGAAACGTTATTCCAGTATTGTATCGGTCGCATTCCTTGATATCGCGAGATTCTTTGCCATGCTCGATGGACGCCCTCGCTACAGCGAAATTTTTTGCTTGCCGCATTCGTGAAACCGGTAACAACGTACTTACAATAGCTATTTGATTTTTATTTAGGTTGGTGTAAGTCATTGTACTTTGGCAAACGACGAACTACTCTATCATATTGATAATATATAACTACTGACAATGTTCAATACTTAATTAACATGAAGCACTAGTTTTAAAGTTATATGAATAAGCTAATACTGTTTTATTTCAATTTAAGATAATGTAAAGACTAAGTTTAGACTTGAGATATCAAATTTTAAGGAAACAAGCTAGTATAAGTACTTACATTTAAATTTTCCCACGTTCAAAACAATAGATGAACAAAGTTATGTTCAATCTTTATTTATTCTGCGACGAAATCAATATTGTGTTGATATTCACTTTGTTTTTCTTAATGCAAACAAACTTTAAATCCTAGACTTGGTCGATAGTTTATGGTTCATAACAATACAACACCAATGAAGAACGAAAATCAATAAGAAACGTTTTGCAAAACTCAGTAAGCACTGCTACTATTATGATACGCCTTGTCTGACGTCAGTTGACCTTATTTAAAACTAAGTTATTTTTTAATCCATGATTTGATAAACACACAGTTATTATTTGTTTGTTATTTTATAAAATCCAACTATCGCGCCACGATACTCTTGACGAAATAGTCGCGTTTGACATTTGAGCCGAGCCCACGATGGTTGGAATTCGCGGTATGTCAAATATTTTTAGTGCTGCCATCTACGCTATGGAATTTCAAACAAATGCAACGGCGGCACTGGAGTTGTACATTATTTCACAATGTAACGTTATCAAAGAATTCGATTGTTGGAAATCACAACTGTGTAAATTAATAATAACACAGGCCAGTAATGCAAAAACACTCGTAGTAATATAAGTACAATATTATGGAAGTTCCGCAACACGTTTATGAACCATCGGAATGTCTACAGGTTATGGCCGCCGTTGTGTGACGTTGCGCAGGCGTGATGGTAGGCTGAACGCTGCTGTAGGGTTATCGACACTACGAGGTGAAAAGTAGGGTCGGCAGTCGCGGTGCAGTGATCATACTGGTATTATTTTTCCTTCAATTCAAGATTCAAGAACAGTAACCGTGTCGATATCATATTAAATGCTTATATGCAAAATAAATTTGAAATTGTATTTAGGTATTTTTTTGTATATAAAAATTATCCGATAAAATCCACTTAGGAACAAACAGTAAAAAAATATATACCACCATATATGTCCGTAATAACAGATACTTAAAGAAATATTTTTTTTCTACTAACTGCCATCTATGTCTTTCAAAGGTAATGTAAAAACTACTGTATAGATGGCGCTACACTCAATTTTAAAATTTGATGCTCCAATTAAATAAATACCTATAATATTTTTAATAAAATGAGGTTACCTGTAGTGTCAAGTAGGGAATTTGATTGTGGATTGTAGATGAAAGTAAATATTCAGGAATTAATAGAGACATTTCTGTGAAGAAGATTAAGAAATTAGTTATTTTAAACTTTATTAGGTTCGCCTGATGTTATTTTATACCGCTACCTACGGCCACTGTCAGAAGGCTCTTCTAGGAAAGCAATCCAGACTTGATAAAGAAATATGACTATATTGACTGGAACAGATCTTACAGGCTTTAAAAAAAAATCAAGTATTTTGTAAGACTTAAAATACTAAAATAAAACGAATCTTTTCGACAGATAATTATTTATTTGTTTAAACTTTAAAACTAACAACTAACACAAATCTAAATAAATAAAATAGATGATCCTATAAGTAACTATAACATTACTACAGCCTAGCTGAAATTAAATTCGATGTTTTATATAAAACTGAGGTCATAATTTAAAGGTTTCACATAGGTATTTCAATATTATATAATCAAAGACAATACATAGACAATAACATTTGTTTTTCTGAAACCAAGCAGGCGTGAGGCAGATACATTGCGGCGTTTCATCATACGTTAGAGATAGCAAGAGTGCTTTTTATGAAATACGCATGAACTATAGCGATTTGTTTTATAAAAACTGTACTTGCCTTGAGGAATTCATTTTGAATCGACATGAAAATACAAATCTTTGTAAAAATTCTGCTTGAAAATGAAATCTGTTCTCAAAATTCCATTCACTATATAAAAATGTCGCCCAAATACGGCATGTTATCATTAATAATAAATTAGTTGTGGTGTTATATATCCGTCTCTTTCCATCGCAGCGTAAATATAGTTGACAGAAAGAGATGAACGATTAACGACTAATTCAAATTAATAATATAGTCAACTTATTAAATATTTACGTTATTTTATTGTGTTTGCTAAAATTAATCTTTGTTTTGTTTAATGAATAAAATTTTGTTTTACGTTGTATCTATGAGTCCGGGTATGTACAGATTATAATTGACACAGGATATTATAATAAACTTGCATAATACATCCAGAAAAAAAAAATTGTTGACAATATAATGTGCTAAGCACTGAAAGCAAGATTTATATATATTAACTTGTATATATTACTATTTCAAATTTTATAGATATCATAAAAAAAATTATAGCGCCATCTATTATCAGAACAACGAAGTCAGAACCTA
Organism: Pontia daplidice; assembly: GCA_963693355.1. Lineage (NCBI taxonomy): Eukaryota > Metazoa > Arthropoda > Insecta > Lepidoptera > Pieridae > Pontia > Pontia daplidice. Next base: position 1,513,557 of record CAVNZL010000013.1, read on the forward strand.
AACTTATAAACATTGAAACATCTCCACAGCAGGTGCTGGAGCATTCAGGCTAGTGAGTGTTTAAATTGGTCGAGGATCTTTATAATATTATAATGTCTACGAAATGTGTGTGTCTCACGCCCAACTAGGGTTTTTATATACAATTTGTTGAATAATAGAAAAAAATAATATTCTAATAACTAACGTACGTACAGCTAAGACGGTTATAGACGTTTTTGCATTTTTATTTGTTTGTAAATAAGTGAGAACTTATATTCTAGCTTGCCACATATATTTATGGGATTCCATCCTTAAAATTTCAGTTTTCTAGTAATTTTAAATTTGCAATAAAATTTTATTTTGTTTGTCTACATTAATGAGCATCATACATTACATTTAGATAGCAGAAAGAATTCTTTGATTGAAGAATAAAAAATGAATACATTTAATGAAGGAAACAATCTTCTAAGCTTTAAAATGAAAATTATAATGAAACTTCATTATACAGATGCAAAAACGTCTCAAAATTAATTTTCCTGTAAACTACTGGATAATTGTTTGAAGATACATTCTAATTCTTCAAAATCTAGATATTTATTATCTTGAACTATATCAGACTATAATTTAAACATCAATAATCAATATTACACATCTCTTAATATACAAAAACACAATTAAAACGACAGGAATGTTAGAATAAATCTCTATATAATAATAATTTTCTCATATGTTACGGTTTTTTGATACAATGTATCCAGAGACTAAACCGATAATACCGATTTTAATAATCATTTATCACATTTATCTACTACATATATCCATAATATATAAGTTTAATTGGTTCTTTTTACACGACTAACACATAAACGTTTTATAACTTCCGTCACTGTTAAATAATCGTAGTATCGAATGTTTCCTGAGAGCGTTTTGGCGCACAAAATGGCGCCATGCATTTTGGCAAATAGAAATTCAATATGACCTTTTCGTTTTTTCGCTCATCGTTTCTATAGATTAGAGATTTAAATAATATAACTGACTTAATAATATACATTCCTAACTTTTATACATACAAAAAAATTATAATAAATACATATTAATAGGTATACATCAATGTTTACTTGATATTAATTTCTATCCTATCACTATTATATTCGTAAAATTCAACAAAGAGATGATTAAAATTTGATAAGTACTTATCTAAAGGGGACGGTTTTATATGCGTTAAATGAATGTAGTAAAGGTTTAATAAAACATTGGCAAAAGTAGAGTTCAAGGTTAATGACTAAATAGAACGCTCCAGTCAAAGAATTTGCAGCGAGCCAGCCTTCCGATTTAACGTAAAAAATGTCACGTATCATTTAATAATTTCATTTTAAATAAATAAATAAAAGTTAACGTAACTCGTACATTATGACAAATTTAATAGAATAATTTGAAGAGAAAAACTTTATGTTTCCAATAAAGGAATACCAATCGTTACTTTATGTAAGAATACGAACCTTGTTTGGGAAACTTGAGCGTTCAATGGGTGCAATTGAGACTAAACAAAACATTCATCGTTCGAATTAAAGTCGTTTAAACTAATTTATAATAAGTATTTCATCTATACGGTTAAATTTCTTTATAATCGAATCGGTCGAACGTAAACTTGATAGAAGAAAACCGAACGAATGCAATTCATATAAATCACAGAAGCGGTTAAAGTACTAAAAGACATTTTCTGTATATTACGTAAAATTCATATTTCATACATAAATTTTAGGAGTTTATTTAAAATCTTATAAAATATTTTAAATTAGTCTATATTTAAGGCTTGGATAGGTAATAAGTCTATGTACTATTTTTAATCTATGCTAGGCCAATAATACATTATCAATTATAATTAATATTGACCGACGTTTATCGAGACCGACGATCAATAATTTATACAAATAATTCTAAGGTGGGTTACTTGCATTTGCATTATAAAAATTTACAAAACAATTTTTTAATTAAAAAAAAAACATTTATTAATACTACTTACTTAATAATTTTCTTAATACTATTTCTTAAATATGAATCTAACTTCATATATTTTGGACATGTCAAAGGGAATACCGGGGTCAAACGAATAAATATTTTTTTCGTTAAAAGCAGAACAGCATAGAATGCTGAAGCGAGGGTCTCTATATGTCACTATGCTGGTTACACTCTCTCCCTTCGCCTTGTTCTCTGATTTGTATGGAGCCTGGAGTGTGTTCCACATGCAGGGGTTTTGATAAATTGCGTAAAAAAACCCGTAAGCGTTGTACATTGCGTGCTTAAACATATAAAGGTGCTTTTAATCCATACTTGGTTATTAAACGCAAATCTTTACAGCAAAATATATAGTTTCTATCAATTATATTTTATTTAAGTGTATATTTTATTTAAATCTAAAAAATCTCAAAATTTTGCTTTAGACCTGTCTTTCATGCAACCTTTTCTATATATTTCTAAATTGATAGCATTAAGGTTTAATGTTGTCAATACAGAATAGTTACGCATACAGGTCTAAAGCTAAATTTAGAGATGTTTAGTTTAGAGAGTATACAACAAAATCGCCACCAGTGTGATTATTGGAGAACGGGCATAATCGAGGAATCGATAGAACTTAGGTTCAATCAAAGAAAATCATTCACAAAAACTGTTGTATGAATACAAATACTGCCTTGTTGGTCATATAATGTTCACCTTTGTTTTGCCACGTTTCTTAGGTATGGCTTGCGCTGGAAGGTATTTGAAACAGGCGGTCTGCCATGAGCGTATCTTGTCTAATAATTGAAGTATAAGGTAAATTTTGAAAATCATTAACCAAAAAAAACCATTAAAAACATTGTGATAATTTTGGAATGAGGATCGTTTATTGTTTACATTTAAATATATCCGTTCTTCAAAAAATCACACCGTGATTATAAATAGAACAATAGTCATCTAATGATTATAATCTTACAATTTTTAATACAATTTTTTGTATAAACAAATGTTTCTTTATACATAGTTTGCCATATGCAATGGTGGTATTACCATACCCATACGTCCTGTATATATATAGTCTAGTCTTATACAATTCTGTTGATGTAAATATATACTTATAATTATTATATATTTAATGTGCACAGTATTCTAGATAGAGATTTATTTATCACCTAAGGGTGGATACTTTATACCTAACATTTAAGCTTATATAACAATAAATACTGCGGTCTCAAAGTATAAGCAAATATTTATCCCATATATTAATTATATTTAAATAAATTAGCTTCATTATAACTGATATGTTGTATATAATAGCGTATGTATAAAATTCGTAATACGAAAATTTATAATTCTCATTTAAATAAATTCTAGGTATGGAAGGATTGATTTTTTTTAAATTATAGGCCATTTTAAATTAAATATGTTGGTATTAGCAGTAGGGGCCTTTAAATTATTATCAAACGCAAAACATATGAATGAGATAAGAAGACTTGCGCAGACGCAAAATCCTGCTTTTTACAGCATAAACTTTTGAGAATACAACAACACAAAATATATTAGCAATTGTAAAATAATTAAATATTTTTACGTATTCCTAGCAAAATTTATGCTTCGTATAAAAAAAGAAATAAAAGTAAAATTAAAAAAACCACAGCTTTGTCAAAGAATAGAAGAGAAATGCCAAACACAACGGGCCCATTACAGATACATTTGCCGAACAAGATTCAAAGGCCGCTCATCAGATCTATAGTAATAATCATCCTGACCTGACGTACACGGAGCCATCCGGAGAGGGCGTGTTGATGAAGAGGCTCCGCAGTGGCAGGAGCGCCTCACACCAAGCGGCCGTTTCCACCACCAAACGCCTTCCAAGGAGGCTTCATATCTTTCCTTTTCTGATCTGCGCTCGTAGTCCACGTATGGCCAAGATGAGTCGCTATCGCAGGGTGTGACGGGGGCGCTTCGAGATGGTTTCGGGACTAAGTACATGCGGGATTCGTTTGAGAGAGAGCTGCGTCGCTAAAAAGAATTTATTTATTTATTATATATAGTATAAAATTTGCTATAACTAAATCCAAAATAGGTGATTTGGTTTTATTTATTACGAAAATGACTCTATGAGCGGTACCGAAGCGTTTACAAATAATAATTTCTCTCTTAAAGCGATTTGCTTGTGAAATCTCACCCAATCCAGACTGAAATATTTTAGTAAAAAAACAAAGCAAAATATTTTTAAAAAGTTCATAAATTTTCCTTTCATTTATAAATTAGTCTTATATTACCAACATTAACATCAAATATTGCTGGTGGCATTTAATCGTTATATTTTGATGGTTATACGCTGAGTGATGAAACCAGCTCTGGGGTCCACGGTGCTAACTGAGCTTGATGATAAAGTCATAGATAGAATAAGATAGCCAAAACGACGTCACTTCGCTCGCCTTAAAATTCCAATTTCATATATAATATACGGGATGTAATAAATGTTGATACAGAAAACGCGTGTCCTATCGCCGTCATTATATTAAAATGGGGTCATTATATCATTAGGTTACCTCCAAGGTGCGCTTAATAGTTTGTTTTGTGCTAACACGACTGAAAAACTATACCTATTCTATATATATTAACATCCAGACATTGAACCTGGAACTGCACCAATTGACATACCTAGAGAATTATTAACGATGGAAGGAGCTCTTCAAAAAGCAACTTACTCGGAGAACATTGAAATTAGGCAGTTTAAAGCGTCACACTTCCTGAAGAAATTTAACAGGGCACACTCCCTGGCGGTTATCCCCAGATCGGATCATAACCATGCCGTCCACTTCATCACCGACCTGGATTACGATCTGGTCGCGAAGTAGCATCAGGCCATTATCACCGTCAGTCACCTGGAGCAGTTTAATTTCGGTTAATTTGCTTATTTTAGTTTAATATATTGCGTCACAAAATCATACAATTCTATTAGAACAATTTATAAGCAATATTCCGCGAAAAAATCCTCAAACACTCGACGCTCGCGTAGAGGCATCCTGAGAATGCTCTGATGCCGAAACGTACTGACGTTGAGTATTTGACGGTGTTTCCGCGGAACATTACAAATGAATTGGTCTACTAGAACTTTTTATTACTACTAATTTCGTTTCATTGCAGATTACATAACCTTATTATAATAAAAATAACTAAAAGGAATGCAGCGGATTACGGACCCCCTTATTTCTCATAAACAAGCGATCTCTTCCAGGAAAACACAAATTAAAATTAATATATTTTTTAATTATTTACGTATATACATTTTATAACATTGTTTAGAACAAGAATATTTGTAAGGATTTAGCATATGCGCGCCAAAAATAGAATGGTAAATTGTATTTAAACTCTTTTTTCGCTCCATGCGGAAATTGCCTTGAATAATGACCATTACTGCATCATTTCTGAGAACATTTTAGACTGTCTAGTATAAGCTGTAACGTATCAAAGTTTAAATTAATGTCGCGAAAGGTTCTTGTGGTCAAGTCATTAATTAATGACGGATGTGAATAATCTCAATACAATTTACTTTTCCTAACTTACCAAAAATCTATTGACGAAATTTTATCTTTGACCACATTTCATAATTTAGATTTAGAACTCTTATGAAAGATGAAAAATGACGTTTCAATTTTATATTGACTTTTGACGATAAATATTGACGTACCAGTTCTCAAAATGAACGAACGAGACATGGTAAAAATCTTCCGTCGCTCTTTTAGTAATTGCATTTTTGCTGCATATTGTAAGTCTATGCAAATAATGCTGCAGTCAATATCAATTGTCTCAATTTACAAACATCGAGGGAACTTCTTTATTCCCTAATTGGATTTGGTTGTTTGCCAATCTTTATGCAGTTCATTGTTAAGTACAGTCGAGCAGATACAATTATTTTTACGTTATCTCTGGTATTTTTCATTTTATGACGAGTAGTTTACTTATGTTGAAATATAATCCATGCGAAGTTTGAATGTATGGAAAACGGATTTTTAATTTCCTTCTTGATATAATAATTTAGATTATTTTATCATTTCGTAGTTTTCAGAGGATATCTACATAGATGCGATTTTATATTTTCTCTAAACGTCTAAAGATTAGAAACAAAAATGAAGACAAAATATATATGCTACCTAATATATAAAATACATTACGTAGGATAAGTCGAAAGGCATAATTTTCCACAATCCACATTATAAGATAATTATACTTTGATTCCGAGAGATTCAAGAGAAGAAATTGTATCGCTACTTAACTATTTACATTTTAATTTATATTTAGTTAAAGTGGCGCTTGATATAATTGTAAGGTCTTTTACTTCATTAAAATACTATAAATATATATACTTCCCGTAATTTTTTTATTTATACTACTTAGATTTTATATAACTTTGAGCCGTCCTTGTTAAATATACTTTCAAATTCAATAAGTTTTGTTTCATTTCATATTAGCGCGTAAATCCAAACTTTATTTTAAAATATCAGAATAGATTTGGGTTGACCCATTCTTCCTATGTTTACCTGTAAGTTGTGAGTGACTTGGAGCGGTCGTTCACCAGCCTGCAGCTTGGTGCAGTATTTCGATGGGAAGTATCCGACTTTTCCGAGGCATTTGCCCTTCCACCAATCAGGATCAGAGGTGTCGATGACCGTCACTTTGTAACCCGCCTTCAGATCCAGCTCGTCAGCATGACGGGACTTGAAGTTGTAGAGGATCACATACAGGTTTGTCGGCAAGAGGCGTTGGTGCTTCTGAAATGGAGTTGGACCATTATAGAAAATACAATGTAGTCCAAACTATTGGCTAATAATTTTATGCCGCTTTAATTTTTTGACACTATGATATCGTAAATAATGTAATCTGATGTCCTTTTGTGGGTTTGCTGGACCATGGCTGGGCGGTTTCTGTTTGTTTAAAGAATCTGACATGAGATAAGATCAGTTCCCAGATGCTTCTTCATTATTTCCTTCCTTATCGTTTCCTTATTACAAAATGTCAAAAAATACATGAATTATGAGGGCAAAACGAGACACAGGTCTTACCTTGTTAAATTCAAAATAACGTTTGTCCATGTAATTCGTTCTAGAAATTCTGAAATCAAATTGCACTTAGTGTGAACAGTGCCCAATTCGATTCGAGAATTGCGTTTAACAACGTCACGTCATCAGTTACGTCAAAATGTCAACTCAAATACCTACCTTATGGTTATGACATTCAATTAATCCACATTTGATGAGTACAATCAGTTTTAAATTTCATTTTTCATGACATCGCATGATATATACACTGTACATACCGTAGGTTGTTTCACTGGGGACGGGCAAGGGCTAGCGCTGTTTGATGAAAGGCTCTTGTCATGCTCATCTGGTAGTTCCACGCTGCTCATCCGACCAATCCGAGTGTTCAGAAGACGACGGCTATGCACCGGCGATGATGGGGCTGCATTATATTAATGTGGTTTTATTTTTTTGTCACCTACAAAAATTTTAGTACCTCGCTCCTCTTAATATACGTCTGTGTTCAATATATCATGTTAAAGACCTTAAACACTTTATAAAGTTACATATAAATCAATTATTTGAGGTACTTAAGGTGTGATTAAAATAAATTGTTACCAACGAATAATAAATTAAAATTTCTATATTGAAACGTTTAAAATTCATGATCTGGTGAAACCTTCATGCTGAATGGAAACAATAGTTCATACTGTAGATACACAATCATGGAGTACTAGTAATAGCACAGATAATGCAAAATGCATAGATTAGGATCCATATTGGTTACAATTATATTATAGATAAAAATTTCAAAAAGAATTATCTCAGGAAAGCTCAAATAAACAGTGCTTACTGTAGTCATAACACTTATAACTTATCTAAAGCAAACAGCCATAATAATAAATCGATAAAAGGCTCAATAACATTTTTAATATTATGGGATACTTCACACTGTTTTATCGATATGATATATAAGTTTACGAAATGCAATTTATAATTTTATGCACCAGAAATATTTTATTAACATCATTGGCCGAGGTAAACAATACTATATATATTTCCTGCGAAAACTGTAGAAAATTGCTCAAATAATAATAATTTGAGCAATTAATGCAAGCATTATTATGCAATTGCATATAATTTTCACACGTTATTTGACTAAGCCGTGGCTATAATTGTAAATTGCGTTTCGCGGACCCAACGAAAAAGCAAATTAAACGTACATGATAGCGAATTATATACAGCGTTATTAACTCTCAGCGAGCCGTATCTCATGCAATGCGTCCTGTTATCTAGAAAGAAAAAGAAATTAAAGCATGCAGAAATCACTTACAACCACAGAGTGCCGAACGCATGAGCGCCCATGTCAACGTCGAAAGCACACCAAGAGATATTTTGCTTTATCAAAAAAGTCTAATTGCACTCTTCATCTATGCGAAATTCGTCTCTTTCCCACAAATAGTGCTTACAATGTGAAGGAAAGGGACAGTGAATATTTTAGTGAAGGTGGAATTAGAACGATTTGCATATATCTAAGGAAGGGTCACATTGATTGTGCTCTTACATTTAAATCGGTTTCCAAAAAACTCGTATATTTGTGATAACAAAGTTGTGTGAGCTGACAGAAAATTGAGGCAGTGTAAAGTCATAATAAGTAACTTACAATAATTTTTAATAATTTAAACCTAATTAAGTAAAATTATATTAAATAATTTATAAGGCTTTACTCAAGGTTAAATTGGTCAAGAAATGCGTCCTTTTGTTATCCAAAGAAAGCCACATTGTTATTAAATATCAGTATCTACAAATTTTGCCTTGGTCTATACAACGAAGATTTAATATTTTAGAAAATAAAAAACATAACGGTAGCGATATATCGAATATAGTTAGGGCAAGTAAAAACATTTGTAGTAATTTGTTAGGGCGTTGTCTCGAAGCCTCTCCCTTATTAGCTGGTCATAGAGCTCTATGACTTTCAATGTTTATACAGCCTTTATATTAAGTAGGTTTAGAGCACTGAAACGATGCCAGCGACATGTTGCAATAAATACTACTAGCCGGTGAATTATTAGCACGATTTCTCAAATACAAGGAGCATTCCATTCGATGTCAGCCTAAAAACATGTACTTAAGATAGTGTATTGCAGGCGATTGTTATGATGCGGAATATAGTTAAGGCGTTTTAGCAATTAGAAATCAGTAAATCTTTGCAAGCATATGAAAATATATTTTTGCATATTTGATTTTAGGAATTGTCCGAGTTTTTTGGACCGTTCATACATATAGAGGTATCGTACATAGAACTCTGCTGCCCTGCGAAGGTTGATCTCTAGCTGGCTTTCTTCTCAGGTCTCCACACTCCGGGGAATCCAAAGAAAGGCTCTTCATCCTAAGATTCAACTTTTGGCGGCGAGGCGAATGTGGTGCTACAACAGTCACCCAACATGAGAAAGCAGTAACAAAAAAAATGTTGCTGAAATGACAATACTCGAATAAGTTCGATGATGAACTGTTACATTATTTTATTGATATTGAAATGTTCACTATTAACAACAAATAAAACTATATCGCATAAGCATAAGCAATGCAAACAAAGATTAATTTCAAAACGATAGCATACATTAAAGAGAGAAAGAGAAGAAGAATCAACCTACCTTACCCATTCGTAATCTAAGCATTACAGTGACTCTAAATATTACATGTGAATATAAAAATATACAATGTTCCTAGGATATAACTCGCCAACAGTAGTGTTCGGTCAGGCGAGAGGGTTCTTTGAAAACAAATAGAAATTTTTCTACTGGGGTTCATTTAGTCAAGTACCAGGTATAGGACTGGGACTGGCGTGGTCTGTCTGCCTTAACATTTGGGCACTCTTCGAGTTCCGCATCGAACCTGTAGGGACAAAATAACAGACACGTGTCCATATTATCTTTTAAAACCAAGTCCGTAAACCCTGTGAAATGGAAAACCCAACAGTTGTTAGTGGAGCCACAGCAAAACAAAAACATTTAATTTTGTGTAAGTTTGCATCGGAATTTCGCGGAAAGTGTTAGCACAGAAGTGTAGTTGGAGATAGTAAATTTGAGACAGCATAATTACGTGCTACGGAGCCGATTCGACGTTAGATAACATATATTGCCAAAGACATGCGAATTATGGACTCTCCAAGCCATGCACCACTTACTTTGCGGCCGAAGGAAAAGGCGCTGTTTATCGAAATGCAATCAGTGGTATATAAGAAATAAAGCAGCTCTTTTTATTATTTATTGTAACAAAAATAATTTACATATCACAGAACGCGGGGCGTTTCGGGTGCTATTATTATCCAAGACATGACTAGAACAGCTGAGCCCAGAAATCGTCATAACCGTTGTAATTCACATACGGCCGAAAATCTTTCTGGTTAATCGCAGGATTAGCTTCATTTTTTCTTACGAACGCTGGCCGTGTGCTTTAAAATCGAAGGCGGGGGATCACCATTCTCATTTGTAATACACAACGGTTGTCCGAATGGTCGCGTTGTCGTTTCTTCTATTTCTGAAAGGAGGTGCGAACGGAACAAAATAAATATAAATAAATTAATTTTAAAATAAAATAAACAAATCAAAAGACAACAGTGAGTCACGATTGTCATATTATGATTATGTCAACACATTGGGAGCACGGAAGCAAGCATCTATTAGTGTCTGTAAAACAGTTACTAGTAACCTAAATCTAGACTAAACACATTCATTGCAAATGTAACTAAAAGAAACAAAAATATAGCAAAAAATAAACATAAAGAAACAAATGCGCCGTGTACGAGAAGACGGGACGGATAAAGCTCAAAGGCGGTGAAACAGCGATGCTCTACAGCAACCGAGGGCGCGTACTTTCCGGCAGAGAAATGGACCGATGCTGTGGAGAGCCACGACGCGACTTGGACCCCCACATGGACAAACTCTTGACGCCGGCGAAGAGCCTCCGCCGCACGCCGCCATCGCTCTTGGACGCCGCGCCTACCGACAAGCACTATTGAGCACCGACCGCACCCCGCCCGCCCTGCGCCCGACACGTAAAGGCGTGCAAACAATCGACACTACTGAAAACGAGTGGTCTTAATGAAGCTGCTGTCGACTGTTGCCGGGTGACGCCGGGCGACAGTCGGCGGCCTACGCGGAGCTGAGAAGCCAACGCGCCCGGGTGCGGCGCCAGACCTGAGCTGGAGGAGATTTGTTGCGGCGCCACCGCTAGGCCGGTGCTCGGCCGGGCCGGAGACCGCGATGGCGGGGGCTCCTCCGGGGCCGACACGCGCACTACGGGCCCTCCCGGCTTCGCTATTTCGTTGGCACGCTTCAGCACTTGATACGTCTGATCCACTTCCTCCTCTGAACCGAGCGAAATGTTAGTTATGCCCCTTTGTGTCGGATGTTTATCAATCGTTGGGTGAGGTCTGCTTAAAAGTGCTACGAGTACTATGAGGCACGAATGTGCGTGTTAGTATAAATGATTGGATGCCCGCAAAAATATTAAGGCCACAGGACATATATGGGGTCACTCGCCACTCCTAACTCATACCCTCGTAGTAGCCATCATAATCATCATCGAACTCGACTGTTCTTTTGAAACACATCTTGGCGAGCCTTTGGCCGGGCAGACACCCTGAATATAATCCAATGCTGTAAATGTTGTGCGTGTCGCGAGTGTGTGGCAAGCTTGTGTTGTGTGCTTTGTATAAATAAACTGGTTTAAAAATTCTATCTCAGATTATCGTCCTGAAATGAAATCTCTTAAAATATTATTTCAGTCCTTATTAAATTAGAGTTCTGTTACATAAAGGCGTGAAGTGTTATTCTAACCTGTACTAACAATTTTAAACTACTAAATTTATGAATATGCAATTCTATTTTATGTTTACTGCTTATACCAAACGAAATTAATTCTGAAAATTAAAAGGGTTTTTCAGGTGTTTTCGTTCTATAGCTAACTCTAATAAATATATTTTCAGGGTTATATTTAAAAATCTATTCTCGAGTACTTACTTTCTTCTTCGTAGCCAGGATCTTGGACCCTATGAGCTTCAATTTCGGAGGTGCTTTTCTGTCTGCGCAGGAGTCTCGATTTCGTTTGACACTTGCCAACTTGAGGCATACAATCTGTGTGTACGTTCATTTTGCAAACTCTGCACCTCAGACCCTGTCGAGTGTGGCCTGATATCGGAAAGAAACATTGACTGTTAGTTGTTATAATTACGCTTATAAAATACTAGGGTGTGCACCGCGATTTCACTCACATTAATCAGATTCAGAACATTGAAAATTGCTATTTACAATTTATTTTATTAAAATGATCCGAATCAAGAGAATCCTTTAAGGTCGTTAATAATGCATGCTTATATTACTAAGTTAAATTGTGTGTGAATGGCTAGGCGTAGGCTAAGAATTTCAAAAATATTCATTGTATTAGAATTTATCAGCGACTTGTTCGGAGTGAGGTAATAATTATCCTAAAGCTTTTTCTCACTGATAGCTCTTGTCAAGAGATCGTAGAACATAGCCAGAACGTGAGATTAAAAAGCTGTGTTTTTTAATTATATATAAATATTATTTATTTAACGTTAGGTGCGACATGTCGATTTTATTTATATTGTTATGAGTGTTTTTTATTCAAAAACAATTTCTTCGATATGTATACAATTGCGTATTAGTTCTTAAAAACATTGAATCTTTTCCGAAATCCAGTTTGAGTAAATCAAGAGTCTAACCAAATGTAATGAAAGCTTCATTAAAATATTCGAGGTTGACAGTATTTTATTGAAGTGTGGAATTCGCTTAGTTTCCCTGTTCCACATCGCTGATGACCCGAGCGATGAAAATCGTGCCGTCTCATTGAAGTGCATATTTATAATTCAAATTGTTCCAAGCGGATTTCAATAGACTCATTTTTTCGTGCAGGATTTCTGAGCTTGCGCGTCCGATACAAGACAACAATCTAAGCCTTGTGTTGTTCACAAATGGCTGTTAATCACCAATGATTATTACCATCACCAATGATTATTAACCATCACCAATGATTATTAATGTATAAATATTATTACTTATTTTTTAAAATATTTTTGTTTTAATAAAGGCCCTAAAATAAGCTCTTAACTAAGCTGATAGTGGCGACTATCGAGGTCTATGTAGTACAGTCACGGACAACTGGAGCTTACACATTAAAAGTATTTATGTCTCGAAATGCCTCCTTAGAAACCAGACAATCTTCTTAAGGGCACGACAATACTGAGATGTATAATAATAATCATTCAGCTACACCTCTTTATAGTCTATGCTTCTAATTCATTTTGTTGCTTAAAATATTATTCTTTTTTTTAATGGAATCAGGCGTTAGTTTGCTGAAGTCCACAGCATACAATTTTAATACACAAATTTATTAGTAAGTTGAGTGTTTTGGGGGGGGGGGAGGACTTTCGCGGAGTATTGCTAATAAATTGTTTTACTAGAATTTTTTAATTATTTCTTCTTAAAGTCTTCTGTGCTCATATTTGGTTATGATATAGGTCGTTTCACCAAATAATCAAAATGTATTTAATAGAACATTTAAAACAAATCATCCCTTGTGATTTCGGTCAGTGACGAACAATATTGGTCGTCTTGAGGGTAATCTCATAAAGAATATGCCATCACTACAAAAGCAAAGTTTATTGGGTATACGTAAACAAAATTAATAGTTACACAGTGAATTGAACAAACGTCTGTATTTTTCTACAATGGAGCAGATAGCAGCAGAAATATATTTTTCCTGTGGATATTATTAGACTTGATACTTTGACTTTACACGAGCATTTATAATCACTCAATCGTTGTACACGTGTAGGTAGCTTCTTAGCAGATTCAGAATAAATAAGAGCATCAATAAAAAATGAACGTGAACGCTAAATGTGTTAAATATTTGAAAAGTAGGGCTTATCAAACACTTGGTATTTCTGTGGGTTTTTGTTTAATGGAAAGGGAAATCTTATTTCGTCTAATCCCATCTGATCTGGCTACGTACTGCGTATAGTGCAGACTCCTCCAAGTCGAGGTGGTACTAGAATAATTACGCATTTTTAATGTTAAAAAACCATTAAAACTCTTACCTCGTAGCACTTGTGAGCAGACATCGCAAGGTGTAATCTTCTTGTACGTGTATTCTTGGAAGTTATGGGCCTCCGTATCCACGCCTCGCATTGCCTCACGACTGGCGCCGTTTCTCCTACAAACATTGTATAGTTACATCCATAATAATACTATTTAAGTAAATGAAAATAGTTTAGGATCTGACATTAATTACATGTAAGTAAGAGATGAATGTGGAAGACTTAAATTGACAAGGGGAAACTGGAAATAGCTATTACTTATATATATGAATATATATTTGCTCTTTTACAAATCGATTCTTGGATGATGAGTTGGAGTTTTCATATTTGGAGGTCATCGTTAGAGTTAAATAACCCTTTCAAAATGTGAACACTATGCTGATTTTTTTTCGTCTGAAATGTCTATCAAAAACCTAAAACTTTTCTCAAATGCGAAATAGTTTTTATATCAGGCAATGAAATGTTGCCGATTCGATATTCAAATATGTCTGAAATTAAAAATTCTATAACCTACAATATGGTTTTGCGACTTAGTTTTGTAAATAATATTTGAAAAAACCAACCCAAGTAAAAAAATCTGTAACTAATTGGCAAACAGTTCTGTTTCGCCCTTAACACTCTATAAACGACAACTTTACAAAACATACTGCAATCATTTGAAGTCAATCAAACCTAAATTATAATGTATGAATGTGTTTAGGACACAAATATAAAATTTATGATTCAACTTTGATTTTCACTGTCAAAGTTACACGATTTACGAAAGTTATCGATCAGGCAAGGTCAAGTATAATTATTGAAAACTGTCCACGCGATTTGGTCTGCCTAGGATTTGCACTTCATGCTAAATTTATAAACTCAAGATCCAGTTGGCGCAATGGTCACGATATCGAACCGAAATAGAGGGTCCGTGAATCAAGTATTGTGCATAACAGTTGCGTTGGTACCGATGACACGAGCTATAAACAGCTTACTGTACGTATAGGCCGTGTTATTCTGATGCATATTATAGTGGAGTTTCATTAAAATCCATTCACTACTTTTGACGTAAAACAGTAAAAGACATTTAAAGTTTATTGAGTATCATTTGAATGTTCACAGTCCGTAACAAACCTGTGCTTTATTACATTGTAGCTATTGTGAGCTTTCTTAATTTAAGTTAATAAACATCCATGTTACCAACCGACATAATAGTTTATTAATTAGTGTTCATGCGGTTTTTTGTTAATTAAGTGACCCGTGCACACCCTAAAACGTGCGCGTTCTACCTAATAATTTTTATTTCGCGGATCTATATTAAAACTATAATATTACGACTATTAATATAATAATTTGAATATATATTAATTTAAATAAAATTCTTGACAATTTACACAATATAATGAGGGCATACTACATTTACACGTCCAATTAAAACAATTAGAAGTTACCATAGAGAGCAATTATATATTATATAATTAAATAAGCATTGTTCTTCAAATGTTGAATAGCTATCACAGCATAGTAATAACATACATACGTACCTAGTATACATTTCTAGTATGTATTAAGATTGGGTAAGAAGAAGGGACAGGCTGATTCATGCGTGTGGCTAAAGCGTTAGAAAAATAGGGTATAGCTTTTTACTTTTTGTACTAAAAGCCTCTAGGAAAATATTTGGATATTATAAGACATTGATCATTTGTTTATAAAAGTCCCGCAATCTAGAAACGAAACAATGCAATCACAAAGAAAGTATTTGTATGAACCTTTTTAAAATTAGAATGAGAGTATTTACAACTCACTATTTACCCTTTTGTAAAATTGAATTAATGAAGCCATGACTGAGTAATTGTACTTAATATGTTTCAATATTAGAAGAAATACAGAACTAAACCTTATCGTATATGACGTAGCATTGAAAATATGTTCCTAGGGTTTTCAGAAATTTGGGAATTCGAATTACATACAGGGTAACCTAGAGGACAAAGTTACCTCATCGCCATTACCGTAGACACCGCATGGTACATTTGATTTTTTCTTTATCGATGCAAGAAGGAAAAAAAAACATCAAAATGAACATGACGTGGCTATATTTTGAACCTGTGATGTATTCAACATTCATTTTCATTGATAACACCACAGGTTACTGCGTCTTATACATATAAAGCTGTGTTAATGACAACAATTTAATAAAATAATTAAAATATTTATAAAGTATATGAATGTTACTTCTTTCTTCAGATGGTTAATATGTGAAACCCGGATATTCCATTTTTGGCTATTTTTATATTCATTTTGTATTATAAAATGTAAGTTAGCTGTAGAAATATTATTAAGTACCTAAATAAAAGTAACAGTCTTATCAGACTAACATAACAATTATATAATCACGTCATAAGTATTGAAGAGAAATTTTGTCGCGAACTTAAAACAAAGCTATAACTTTACCGTCAAATGAAAATTTTCTCAAGTTCAGCGCCTCGTAAACATTTTCTACTTTGTTTACAGTGAATGTTTGTCAACATTTATATATTCAGCGCATTTAGTTGGAAATCCAGTATTTATAAATTCAAATTGGCCATGAATTCTTTTGTTTAAAATGCTAATAGCGCATTAGATAAGGGAATGATTATACTTGTTAAATTATTCATAACAATTCTTAACGTATTGAGGTCAGTCTGGAAGTTAAAACATTTAAAAATCCTACAGAATATTGACATAACTGTATACTTTATGAAACGAAGTGAAATTGTAGATTTAAAAAAATAATCTTTTTATTTAATATTGTTTTAATACGCTTTCAAACATACCTCTTAACATTCAACAACACCCCGATTCATTTGTTTTGTACTAACTAAATAGAAACAGGTCCACGCGAACTATACGACACTTATGTGGATTTATATATCATAAGCGACTGAGTTAAAATGGAAAATCATTCACAGATAACATTCCTAATTCAACGACATTATAAATTGAATAGAATAATCTTACTATTCTGTTTTTATCTGTAATGATTTTTGTAAATTGTCAAATTTAGTAACTGTTCTGTTCGAAGATTTTTAAATTTTATACAACAGATTGTTTGTCTAATAACAGATATACATTTAGTATTGAAATTAATCAGAAAATCTGGTACTGTAGCTTTTAGAAGCCGACAAAATGTTCTGTGGTAATCTAATTAAGTTCTTAAGCAAATTCTTATCGAGTATTTTTATGTTACGATGAAGCTTATAGGTAAGTGACCGACCTGGTTTAAAATCGAATTATGGCCTGACAGCTCTATCTTCCATCTAAAATACCAGTTTACGTCCCAGTTTACAATTAGTAAATATTGGTAGAAAATTTAGATATAGAGAGCGAAGGATGCGTAGCATTTTCGTAGCTACCTCTACGAACTTCGAACAATCGCAAACATGTCTCAGTGCTTAACAGTTGCGTTGCACGCATAACACAGCTATTGTTAGCTTACCTTAACGCTAAAAGTAGAAAAAATATCTTTAATTAGCCAGTACATAAAATCATATTTGATATTTTATTGAACCGTAGCTTGCATTGTGTGGGCTAATAGATATTTAAAACGAAATATTACATTACGTGGGAAGATTACCGCTATACGTGATTTAGAAGCAATTTGTCATTTAGATCACAGACACGGTCAAGACACGTTAGTAATTGTAATCAGTATATACGCAGTTATTGTTTACAAAATATGTACCTAAACGGAATTCAAACTAAAGTTATGTAATGTCGTTGCTGATGCAGTTTATGTGTAGATAAAATGTAGAAGAATACGTCCAAACTTAAACGATAGGATTTAATTACGCAGGCACTCAATAAGTCTCTCTCACTTTTATAACTCGTATTATAATATGCTGTTATGATAACACGTTCCTGAAAATATTAAATGTGTCAACTCTACTTGATATTCAATCTATGACAAACAATTCGCACACGACTTTTGTCCGCTGTTTTATGATATAGATTCAGCTCCTGTCTTACGCCGTCGCAACCCAAATATTCATAGTTTTATGTTCATTATACGCTGTTGATTTGTATGATTAAAGTCAATTGTCACTAAAAAATGTGTTTTATTTGAACATCTCTCCAATAGTCGCCGCAAAACTCAACTAGTTTTATTTACTTATTCTTAAATTATAAGAATACTAATGGTATTGAGTTGTATTACCTAAATTAGATAGATTAATGTTAATTAAGGTTTCAATTGAAGGAAAATGTTAAAAAATACAAAATACTATTCTAAGCAGTAGTTCCTGGGATCAGCGCGTATAGAGTCCTAAATTCTACTATTAGTAAAGATTACACATATAAATTTAAGTGGGACTATGCGTGTAGACCATAATTAATGGCTTTGTGTTTCGTTGGTCGCGTACAACAATCAATCTAGTTCAATCAGGAAATGCTGTTTACGTAAAACACTCACGACCTTCGGCAAATAGTTTCTAGAATAAACTTGATCTTTGTAACCTTGACTGTTGCAATATAAAATGTTCTGTGTGATTTCCTGCAACTGTCTTCGATCAAACGCTTATTAAATTTTATATCGTTTGTCGTTCAACAATATTAAAGGTTCCGAGCTTAAAGGGTAAAATGCTATGAATCCAGTTTCTGTGTGTGTTCGTCTGTCACCAGACTCTATCTCATGAAACGTAATAGCTACTTGAAGTTTTCAAAGACAGCTTTAACATCAAGTATACAATAAAATAAATATTATTACCATACAACTAACCTGATTTCATGCTACTTTTGCGCAATATTGAAAACGACAGTAAATAAACACTTGAAATGTTCATAAAATATTACATTATATATTTACTTTATTCCAGTGACATTGTAGGATAATGTAAGTTAAATTTGCCCACCAAAGTGTCAATTATTGTATCAGTATCTACGCGTTGGAAAGTATTCGCAATTTCTTGCTTTCAAAACCTACTTACGACCATCAAGGTAATATTAATTGTTGTTATTTTACCAATCGACCTATTAATGTTTCCATTTAATGTTGTATTTAACCGATTGGACAAATGTTAGGCATACATAAAAAAAATTGACAATACCTAAACACACGTCTCTCTGTCCCTCAACACATTATATTTTGTCTCTACAAAATTCAAATAAACGCAACGAATCTACATAAAACATGAAAAGTGAGTTTCCAGTTATGCAAAGGAAAACATTTAAATGAAACTGTCTTCACCGGCGCCTGGCAAAGTGTTTGAAGGATGCAATCAATTGATCCGTCGAGAGAAAATGTTTCCTCATTTCTCTGAACTATATATAAATAGAGTTTATTTGCGTTACGATAAGCTATTTTACTTGCCATTTCCTATATTATTGTACTTTAAGCAAGTGTTATAAATTGTTTATCCCATGATAAAAAAAGCACCTGAGAGATGAGAATATAAAAGGAAAGACAAAGGGTGCATTTCTTTTGAATCTTGATTGTAGGTGATATTTTAATATGAGCTTTAATATTAACCGTATGTTTCAAGTTTGGTTTTAGTATTTATATAATCACTAGCTGATCCGGCAAACGTTGTTTTGCCATATAAGTGATTTCTAGCAATAATTTTTTTAAGTTCAATAAAAATAATTATCAGCTAAAGGTGATGCGCGAGGATATGTTAATAATCGAAAGCGTTTTAAGAGTCCATCGCGGACAAACATCGTGACAGGAGATTTATATATATATTAAGATAATAGGCATGTGGGAACCTAACAGGTATAATAATAATAAATAGATTTAGTCCTGTGACACGATCCATCTTTAACTATTCACTCCTTACGTTTTCATTCATCTGTTCTACGCCTATCAAGCCGATCTGCCGCCATAAAATGGCGTATGAGTTAATAAAAACATATATAATTATTTGATATATGTAACTAATAAAAATTACAAGTTCCTTTATTAAATTGTTGTCATTGTATCGTAAATGTTATAACTCGAAAAAAAAAAAACGAATTTATATACGGTTATAGTCAAATTCAATTAATTTTGAGATATAATGTTAATTAAAACTGCGATAAATTGATTGTAAGTGATCCTTTACACAGACTACACTAAGATTGTAATCTTATACGCTTCTTTGCAAAAATCATTTTCATTTTAAAGCAATTTTTAACAATAAGCAGCTAGAGTATTAAATTAACTCCTAAATTTTATTAGATGTATGTTTTTGGAGTATATGTCAATAATGATGATATTTTTAAGCAGCATACCCACAAATCTATACACACTCCAAAGATAACATTAAAATGTCTAAGAACTTTCATGAAATTTGTATTGAAAATGTATAATTTCGGTTAATTTATTGATGGCTTACTTATCTGGGGCGGCATGGGGCGGTGGTGCGCTGGGCGGCTTCAAACTCCGAAAAGCCTTAAGCCACTTGTTCTTCATACTTCCGGCTGATGAAGATGAAAGCTTGCGATCTACTGTGCTGCTTTCAGCTTTAGCTGCAAACAGCTCCCTCTGAAAATAATGTTACGGATCAAGACTAAGCTGGTGTATCTACGTCATATTCTGAATTGCCTGAAATCGTTTTAGAAAGAATCTATTTTAAGAATTTATTAATAAATAATTCAAATATTATTATAATAAATTTAATTGAATACATTGTGATACTTATATAAATTAATATATACATATCCCTCATAACATAGTTTAGTAATTTGACGTTTAAAAGATATGGACTATGGGCCAATATAAATATGTCTATTAAATGATAAAATATATGTACTTTTTGTATTTGGTTGAGACGCATTCATTGACTGCGTAGCCTTTTATTTACTGAGTGAAAACAAATCTTCGCTTACGACACCTTATAAAAGATATTAACATGTATTACATAAACCATTCTTGTGTTCGTGATCACGATAGTACTGTAATCTTGTTAAGGGCTGGGATCCGACTAGAATATATAGAAACCATATAAACGTCTGTCTCTTTAATTATCCCTCTTTTTAGCCAAGAAATAAATCACTGCACACGTACAGGTGATACGGTGTTCTTACTTGCATTTACAGCAATTAAAGCTTTGGGCGGTGTGGGCCTACGACTAAGGCTTCACACGTGCAAGGCACTTAAACAACAAATGCTCATAAAGAGACAAAATCCAGTTCCAGTACATTTATAATTCGATTTTTGAAAGCTGAGCTATTTACGAACTTCCATTTTTAAATTACTCTATTCTCTATAACTCTCTCATATCTCCATTCATGATTACACAGATGCAAAATTATTGGATGTAAGTTATAAATAATAGGGTATAATTAAAAATGGAATAAGGTTTTATGTATTGTAACTTTATGTCATTATAGTAAATAGATTAAAGCTGTAACGATGTTCAATGCTCTTTCGATATCTGACAGATGCTGTTAAAACTTTAACTTGCTCCACTTCAAAGCTTCGATTCAAAAGTTATATCTTTTGCAATATAATAATTATACATTCTTAGAGATGTCACGATCTGATACTCCTTGTAACTCATTAATAGGACGTGCTCTATTGAGTTTTAAATCGGAGTTACAGTAAATTTTAAATTACAATATTTCCCACAATGTATCATATTTTCCAGTCATTATTTAGTAAAAATGTTTCTTTCAAAATAAAGGTTAAATTTAAGATTTTCGATAACGATTTAACTTTGAAATTACAGATCTGATAAAGCAGATGTCAGATAGTCTTTATCTGTATAATATTATAAAAAGGAATTATTTATATGATTATCGAAGTTCGCAATACAAAATAAAATATATAAGAAACGGGAAGGGAATACAAGCGTTTTGAATTGCCAGTGAGACCGCAGCGAATATGTAGTTATGAATAAAGGGTGAAATTCCATATCAAGTGTATTTCAAAATTGTCTAGACAGATTCAGTTAAGTCTGATTTCTACTATTATCATTTTTCTGAGCTATGTTTATTGTGAAGATATTCGAAATCAAAGTAATTATCTACCACCTACCTATTTTTTTTAAAACAGAAACGAGCAGGAGGTTCACCTGATGTTAAGTGACACCGCCGCCCATGGACACCCGCCGGGCCCTATCCGCCTCTAAGATGCTTATACGCTCTTTATGTCAATTATCTTTCGATACTACATACTTCTTAACTGAGTGGTTAATCAAGTGTTTTCAAGTCTTGTAGAGTAATTGAAAGAATCGTTTCGGATGGCATATAAAGCTTATCTTAGCTTAGAAACTACTAAGGACGTGCAAAAGCTACTTAGTACCTAGCTTTCGCTTCTTACAACTTCTCACTTCTCACGATTCCGTACCGTGTTTAGGCCGACTTCAAAAATCCAGTCATATTCAACCTTTTTTGTCGTTAATCTAAGTTGACTGAAAGTTGAAACTTAATTAATTAACTTTCGAATGCCTTATTTCTTTTTAATTGTATTCTATTAATGTTCGAGGAGATCGTAGTTTTGTATTTAGATATTAAAAAAGTTCAGTCGATGTTTTATATTGAGCTTTATAATCTCTTTCTCCCTATTCTTCTATTATTGGACTGTTGTATTTATATTCTTATCGATTTAGTATGTAATACAATCGTTATATTTTCTTTTGAGTATCTTTTTTCCAATAAATATGTAGTCCCGATTCTCAGTCTAGAGTCTAGACCAAGTGGATAAAGCGAAATGGACAAAATCTAACAATTGTCTACGCTATTGAATAACAAAACCTTATAACTACTTTAAAATAAGTGTCAGTAGAAAATAACTGAAATTTGGAACAAAAACGGATGTTTTGGTAGAAACCATTTATAATAAATAAGTTTGACATGACAATCTTTATTAACCACTTTGGCGTTTTACCGCCTTCTAACCTTAAAAGATAAAGTTTAAAAGCATTGTCAAATTTAATTATTATTCGCGTTAAGACTTAAATGACAAAAGATGACTCGACATTTAAATTTTTGTAGAATTAGGTCAGCTGAGCATACAACTAAACTATAATTTATATTGAGATCAGATAATTTCAGTGGTTAGCAAATGTATTTTTTAGCTCGATACAAAACTTATACGAAAAACCAAATGTTAGGAGAATTACATTTCTTTGCAGGATAAAAACTCTGTGATTTGTATGCGTTATCAGAAGTTTTCGGATAAATTCCCTTTTTCGTCCAACTGATCTATATTTTGTGAATATAAAAGCCTTATTCACAGGTTCACGGCCATTAATTCATATTGTTTGAATTATTTCATTTATTTAAATTTACAGACACTTATGTAATATATATTTTAAATACTCATTTAAATATAAGTTTAATAAATTACACTCAAAATATTCTAATTCCTTAATTTTTTCGTTCTTAGATTAATATTCTTTGGACATATTATTATTTCTGAAAATTTTTTTATGAGAAATGAAACAGAATTAAATAAAATGCTGTATAAAAATAGGATAAACAGTAGTAAATTCGTTTATATTATATAAATCTAAAAAGACCCCCTACCTTAACCATAACATACAACTAGTCATAATAAAGCTAATTGGACAATTCTTCGCCAGTTTGTTGCGAATTATCAATTGTTTGTGTAAACTAAATAACAAAAAATACTAAATACGTTTTCACAAATTTATTCATTTTAAACGAAGAAAATATTCAAGTAGCAGTTTACAGTTTCAATTATAAGCCAACAATTGACGTAGATCTACGTAAAAATATTGTTTGAATTTATGATTTGCAAAATATTGAAACTGCTATAGAATTTTTCATACGAATATTTATCATCAAATTTAACGACTTTGATAAATTGACGTTAATTTACGTTTATATGAAATAGTGACTGTCTTAATAGCCATAATCGTATCGATAACCTTTACATCGAAACAGATTATGTATTCTAGAAACAAATTGTACGTCTAAAAAATGTACGTGAACACACATGTTTTTATACACGGTTTTTATGAGAATTGAAGTTAGCCTAAGTAATTAGGTAACAGGGTCAGAAGGAGTTAAAGTTTACTTTGCACGCAACTCAGTCTCACTGTGGACGCAAAATACAATTCCCTTGTTGTAATTGTGGAAAACAGTGATTTCATTAAAACAAAATACGAAGAAGCGAATAAAATTTGACTTAAAATAAAAATTAATTTAAGTCAAACGTTATTGTATTATGTTTTAAACTTTTAAAAAGAACCGAAAGTTACCTACGTAATAAGTTCGTGTTTATGTACGTTAAAGATTCATAATTTAAATTCATAAAACTCAAATTCATTCAAGTTATACTGTAGTCTAGTCGACTCAAGCTTAATAATTAATAGATAATTTTAAGCAATAAAGATATATGTATAAGCAGTTAATACAGGTTTTGTAATAAAAATTTTAGAATAAGTGAATTTTTTCATATAAAAGCATTTACCATGTTTAACTCAAGAACGTATCGACAGGATTGAGTCCTGTTATACGTAACATTTTTTACGTTATTTTTTTCTTCCTTTTTGTTAATCGGTTTTACGTACCAAATGAACGTGAACATATAATATTCGATGAAATTAAACCTTTTCGTGGGCCTTTAAATATCTATAGTTAAAAAATATATGTTATAAAGCTAAATAATTTTTGTAATACTTCAGCCAGTACAGAATTTAATTATCAGACTTTTCAGTAACCTAAATTTTTGCGTATCATTCACCCCATGTTAATTAACTAACAGTATCCCCGAATAATTAACTAACAAAGCATTTAGTACAAACTATTTCTAAGTATTGCGTGACGGCGTTCACAGCTTACAATTATAAGTTGGAAATTATTTTTTGACATGTGTCACAGAGATATCGATCGAACGTTTATACTCTATGGTAGATAAGACGCACGCATTGAAAGGAAATCGAAATCATTAGACGGGCGACATATTAACACTTATATTGAACACTGAAAACTAAAATTTATTCTATTGAGATAATAATTTACAAATTATATAGTTTTATGGTAATAGTTAATAATTATGTACAGATTATAAACTGAAATCCTTGGAGTAACCAGTATTATATACAATACTCTTGTGTGGTACATGAGTAGTATAAAATACCACTATTTTGAATGCATAAATTTGTATAAAAAGAGGTGCTGGAGCCATCTCGAGGAAAGCATGTCGTAAAGCGACACTATTTTATTACTGAAAAACATCTCAAACTTTATGAAGGCTCTTAATGTACCGCACAACGGATGCTATTACTAAAAGCTTCACTTAACGTAGACCAGAGCGTGAGTATCATTTATCATCAGCCATCGGTGCTTACCTCGTAATTCGTCGGAATTCGAACCTCGGACCTCCAGGATATAAGCGATAGTTTACAACGAAGAGCTACACTCTAATAATGCGTTTCAGCAATGTTCGGTAGATTTATGATTTTGTAAACGATGATATTTATCTGAGCTATAAATCATTGGACTGACATGTCTATGAAGACGTTGGTGAATAAAGAGATTCAACGAAACATTCTGCAAGGCAATCGTCACGATATTCTGTATACAATAAACGATTTTCTTAAAACTTGCACCATAATGTTGTTATTTGAGAAAATCTTAAATTTAAATTCATAATACGGGCCTAATTCGTGAAAACGCTATTAGGTGTGGTTTAAAACTTTCCATTTCGCAGAAAACAAGTTGATTCGTTTCCTCTTATAACATTGCTTTATATAGTTTGAGTCATGACTATTTCATTTCTTCTATATTCTTCCATAACCGTGGAAGAGATCGCTTATTAATATAACAGCGCATTGCCCACGTTGTTTGAGCTATTAAGTTTTTGTATTGTGGATTTATACATCACCAAATACCAATTATATGAACCCTTAATTTTTGGAAGTGGTCCTCACGTCAAGAATTAATATTGAATTGTCTCCAAAAGCTCTTTCAAAGTACCGTATTGACAAATAAAAGATAAATACAATGTTAGGGTTTCCAAGCTAAACACTTGTAGGAAGAAAGCTCGTGGACGATATTGCGTAGGTTAAGCCGCATATTATCGATTAAAATTCACGATGTAATGATATTTATAGCCCTTAACATATTATGCGATTGTGGATACAAGTTTTTTTATTTTATAGTAAAATGTATTTGTATTAATAGCGAAGTTTTGGGTGAAATGTCATATACTTGCATTTTCTGGCGTATATCTCGAGCTTGAGAAACTACTAAAACGCATTAATCTTAAACTATACTTTACGCAGCTCATGTATTTGGTAAGATGTGTGTAATCTAGCTCGGATTTAATTTTCAATCAAGCGTTAACAATAACGTACGTACTGATTAGAATAGGAGCCAATGAATCATAGACAAGTATAGACATACAGGAGTGTCCAGATTCTGATACTCATTCTAAATATTAGTTGTTTAGCGAGAGCCATCATTTACAAATATTGCAGCATAATTGTATTGTCTCCGGTTTTCCAAACGCAAAGCAGTTGTCCGCGATTCTAATTACATAAGAGGCGTGAACCCCTATTTATTCCCGTTTTAGTTTGGTTTATAAAGAAAGGATCTATTCCGTTGTTTTGCTGGGAAATATAACAAAATCCATAAAAGTATGACTCGTTATTAATGTGGATAGTTTAAAACGATGTAGTATTGCCTTACCGCGATCGATCAGCAGATCAAACGGCGCAAGCGGAACTGAATGGGTCACACAATCCGCACTGGACCCTATAATATCCCGAAACGTGCGCTTTGAGGGGAAGCGAGGCCGTCCAAGACGACCTTGGTGTAGGAAAGTTGCATAGCAAGCGGGGAGGAGAGCTGGGGTGATATAAAATACTAAGCTCACCGAATGCAATGGTGTACAATTAACAGAACCAGGCGTTACTTTGCGGAAGTCCATACTACACAACCCAAATAGACCAATCTACAACCAATACTCAGCGAAACAACCCACAACCACTCGATGCACGTTTCGCCCCGATACCGGAGCATCCTCAGGATGTTGCCTCTACGAATAGCGTTCGATGAGAACGTTGAGAGAGTTTCTCTTTTTTTTTGGAGTTTTGCGATGGAGTACTGTGGACCCCATCTGCCCCATCCAGGGAATATATTAAAGTAAGTAAATTCCTATTGTCTAGACTTAAAGATATTATCACTACTATCCTGGCTGAATTAGTAATTCAACGGGTAACTTAATTGCTAAAAGATAAGGTCAAGAAGCGTGTCAAGAACAAATAAAAGTAGAGCCATAAAGCCTTCTTATCTCTGGCAACTGGACGACAGCGAAATGGGTTATCATGATATTTTTTACGTAATCCCTTTTATTCATGACATATCGAATGAGGTAGCTAGAAACAATTAATACTTGCTCGTTAAAAAAGACAAATAAATTTTTTTATTAATAAAATGTTATCATTAAAAAATAAATGCATAAATCATATTTATGTCTGGTTTTAATTCAAAGGCTGAATTAAAAAACAGACAGAACACAAACATTTCTTGGAAATTTATTAATAACAATTAAATATTTTCTGTAATTTTAATAAAGCTTATTAGACTGCTAAGCACAATATCATGTAACAATTATTATTTTACCGGGAATTAAATCAATAACCAACCCACGGAGACGGGAAAATTCCATTTAAGTATATATATTTACAATATATTGCTTTTTATTTGTCAAATTAATAGAAACTGTTTATTTGTCTATTTTCTTCAATATGTCAAATTACTTTGGTGAGTACGCGTACCTAATCTTATCTCGTTACTGTGCAGTGTGCATTATTCGAATGATATTTGGAGAATTCAATAGCATCCTTCGGTAATCGAGTATACAAATAATTTGATAATTATAATGTTACGATTATTTATGGCAACATATAAATTGAAATCTTAATTTGAATATGAAAGTAACATCATGTGACATTAATGATTTTATTGCGTGACTCTTTTTCCATCTTCGTTCCTTTATTCTCTTATATTGTTTTATGACGGCATAAATACATTGAACAGAAAACTTTATAATTTGTGACTAATCATGTGCTAGCGAGTAGTATCAGTAATTAGTTCTGGTTGCTCAGTTTTTTACCTATGTATTTTTAACACCCATACAAATTTACTTAATCATTTCTATTCGATTCAGAAATATATTAAAAAACGAATAAACTATAATTTATTTGTCAAATGTAATATGCAACATTTTCTCTTTTCTGTATCTTTGAAGGCTCATAGCATCTTTAAAAATTCACTTATATACCCGTCATTCTATGTTCATATTATGTTAATTTCACAGGTTAGAATTGCGCTGTAGACGCAATCTGATTTTACCCCCTTTAGTTGAGACTCTCACGCCCAGCCCCTAAACTAATAATGCTCGCTAAATATGAAGTATACGAAATGATATCAAAGAACTCACATCATTAAAATATGCTTGCTCAAGCCGTTGCCTTGTTTTGTTTGCATCAGGTAGACTTGACTGCCGCCGCACACGGCTCCTTTGTTCTCGGTCCATCGTCATAAGATCTGATTTTTGTGATAACACCAAATAATGAAGCCGATGCACTATATCCATTTTCAAAAATGTTAACTAGCACAACGGTGACTACTAGCAAAATACTTATGATTTTAGCGTTTAATATAAAGAATATTTTTACTTTTACTACACGAGAGAATAGTAGTTTTCATAATTTCAGATGATTTGAAATTAAACGTACAGTATTAAAATTACGCAGCACAGCGCGTGGCAAATGCTAGCTCGCGAATGTCTGCCGTCTGGTACAGTATGGGGCGGGCGGGCGACTAACGACTGTCTAGGCGGTATTCGGACTTGAGTCTCGCGTTGGATGTTTCTAGGCAACGAGTCATAAACACTTCTCAGCTCCTGAGTTACAAGTTCACTCTCGGCTCTAAACACTAAGCAATTAAAACGCAAAAACCCCTGTTTATAAACCAATTTTAAACAGTTTGTATACATTTTTCAATATTTCAAAAGGTTCATGTCATACAAATTGTAATCACTATATTTGAGTGCTAATCCGTTTCAGCGTAGTGTCTAAGTAATTTTTAAATTTCAAAATATACCTTTCCTCTTTGGAACGTTCTTTTTTATTAACACAAATAAAGAAAAAATGAATGTTTTTTCACTCAGTTTTTTTATAATCTCACTTTTATTCACTATTTATGTGGCTATAAGCAATATTTAAGAGCTTATTTAGCATAAAAATAACAGACAAAGATAGTATAAATTTAACTTTTATTACAAATAAATTACTCCTTAATTTATCAAATAATGAAAAAAGAACACATAAAAGCCGTCATACACTTTAAGTAAAACTTAAACTTGTGCATATTATGAACTTATTTTTAATGAAAACATGGAGCTAATTATAGTTGCAAATACTTTATACCCTTATAATATACAAGTAAAACATCTCTTATGTTAAATTAGTTGAAAACGTTTACCTAAAGATTTCAAAAATAACCTTATAAAGACAAAACTCCTTAGCACTCGTAGCACCTGACATTAACATTAAAATTTTCCTTGTCACAGTCTACATAATGTACCAAATTTAATCTATGTAAATAATAAAATGTATTAACTATAATGATAATTATTTTTTGTTGGATAACTTAAAAACAAAGTTTATTTTTCATGTAATACTTAAATATGGATATATTAGATACAAGATAAATAGATGTAAATGATATGTTTAGAAATGTTTGTGAGATCTGTAAATTATTGCAAAATGTACTTTATGTTAAATTAAACTAAGACACATAAATTTTTATAAATTTATAGGCGATGCCATTCTCAATTATCTTAAACAAACATAATGCTATGATTCAGAAATTTTTGATTTGCCATTTAATTTTCCCAACTGCCCAAGCATGAGGACTGTGTTTATTAAGTTTTCAGCGTAAATGCGTTGATTTGTCTCCATTCTTCTTAACTTCTGAACAACATATTTAGAGAAAAATTCCAGCTCATTTTCATTGCCCCAATTTGTTTGCAGACTGTTACAGCCTTTTGAGCTTATAGGACTGGTTTGAGTAGTAGATGTCCTTGATTTCTTTCTATTTTGTTCATGCAAGTTGTTAATTTCTGTTTCATTTACATAGTCTAATTTTAAACCGCTTTGCAGTGCTTTGGCATTTTCAGAGTTCAGTTGGATTGTTAAATCATCTGGTACTGTCACCATTGGCACATGATCATCAGTGAAAACTGGTGATGGTAGAAATGATACCCGTTTCCGAACTTTTACAATTGGAGTTTTTTGGTTATCTGAATTACCTGTGGTAGTAATTGTATGTCTTTTTTTAGGATCTTTTCTGTTAAGTGTTGCATTTTTATTTTGCAGTTTATTACTCCAAAAGTTAACTTTGATTGTAGGCTTTGCCTTCTTTTTGTCAATTGTTTTAGATTTTGGGGTTATTGGTGCAAGTTTGTATCTGATACCGTCATCCTCAACTTGCTTCTTAGATTTTTTCAAATTTGACTTAACACTATTGAAATGTTGTGTATTCAACTTATATCGCACATTCTCGTCATCATGTTTTAAATCTTTTCTTGGTGTTATTTGTTTCATGATAATTAATGTATCTAGCACCTAGAAACAAAATATTTTCGACAAGTTATTCATCGTATAGAAACGTCAACAAACACTTGCAGACACAGGTTATTGACAACTATCTTTCCCGCCGAAACGGTGTTAACTCATTCTCAAGTAATTTTCGAAGTTTGTGTATACAAAAGCTTTAGATAAATAAAATTAATGAATTTTGATCTACTTATACAACAATTTCACACTTAATTTAATGTAAATTTTACGCAAGCAAAAGCAGAGGTTATTCAACTATCTAAATTTAATATGCACATATTCCAGTATTTATAGAAAACTTACTATATCTGGTAAGAATTCTGATATTTTAAATAAAGCTAAAGAAATATTATCGTGTCTAATAAAAGAATTGCGTTACAGAATAACTGTGCTTATCATAAGAATATGTTTTTTCTTTAAATGTTACATAATCACATACCACACTTACCTTAAAAGTACGTAATACTAATTAACAAGTATCCTGTAATTTGTTCACAAAGACAATTAATAACAAAATAGAATTTAATTAAATCTATAGTGCACGCTTCGCTTTAAAATTCACTTTCTCACGATCACCATAATTTCCTAAGCAATTGAGGAGCACGGCAGCAATTTCTATTGGTTACCTATTGTTAAAATACTTTTCTATTGGTCATTATATCATGTTAGTTGACGTTGACACTTCACAGATTATGAATTAGAAATAGAGTGTAGCTTTACAGTTCTTTTTAGGTACGTAGCTACGAAGTGTTAATAAAAAACGAACTAGTAACGAATGTGCAAAGTTTTCGCTAGATGGCGCTATCATACTATATTAAAATATAAATAAACTTCAATGAGGTAAAAGTATAATTATTTCAATTTATTATTATTTGTACATATATATATATATATAATTAATGTTATATTCATGTTAATGTCATTTAAATGAAATAAGTTTAAAATTTAAAACATATGCACTATTATTAATTTCAAATTTTAAACCAAATATAATAAAAAAATTATTTGTCGTAATTTTTTATTGTTTTTTGTACCTTTTCCATAGAAAAAATTAATTTACAGGAAATTTAAAACCCACATACACAAATAGTTAAATTTAAAGAAAATTATACAAAAATGTTACTGAAAATACCTGCTCGTTGTAACATAATATCTTTTGCTCAACATTTAGTTAAAGATGTTTAGAAACATGATTGATAGTCCCATAATTTAATAAATAGCTACTCACCATATGATTTTTCATAGAAATCCAACCCATTTTCGCTAGCGATTTAATTTTTCGATTAGTATCCGTCGTGACGTTTTTATTTACCGAATAAGAGATTTTGTTACAATTTTAGTTCGCGTCAAATATTAAGAAGGTTATGTAGGCCGCGGGATCCTATCTCAGACTGGGGCACAGGAGGCTGTGCGCAATGCGACAACAGCTGTATCCTTAAATAAACACAACGTTGACCTTTATAAGTTGTCGTTATTTATAAATAAAGTTATGTTTTATAAATATTAGATACAATATTTTAAAATAGTAAAAAAAAACAATTTCAAACACTCACCGTTCAAATTTGATCACCGTTCTTTAACTTCACGTCAACCTACTTAAAAATGATTTAATGAGGCTAATGTCAACACATTCACGTTATTATTTTAATATAATTTAAGTTTCTCCGCGGGAAACATTGAAATCTATTGATTGTCTACCTCTCTCCGTAAGGTCCGAACCAAATAGTTTCGTGACATGCGCAATTAAGATTTGCGTTTTCAAAATGTTTCTTTGTTCAAGAGCAATGTTGAAGGTTTTCTTTTAATGAATGACTGAATTTTTTATTAGATGTCACCTTATTACTGCGGTTTGAGACATCAGGATGAATAAAATATTTCTAATGTATGGTAAAAAATAATATTTTTTACTGAGCGATATTAGCTCTGTTTATATGATTAAAACAGATGAAACAGTTTTCCCATGTATAATATATTTTTTTGAAGATTCCGTTGACTTCCACAGCATTAGGTATTTCGCTTTCTTCCCGCGCAATTTTGTGTAAGATAATAATTCACCACAACATTTCTGTTTTTGTTTTATTTTCTTAATAAATATATATTATTTTACTCGTATAAAAATTTAAGGTATCGTCATATCCATGCATCCATTACGTGACATAAATGAAATAGATTATAAACTATTTGTATTTCTTTGAAAGGGTTATTTATATATATACAAACATACATATACATCTTGCATCTGCAGTTCTTTATATTCGTCTTAAAAGTTGTACGCTTTTACAGTGTGTGTTTAATAATATGAAACATCAAAATTACTTTGTATTCTTTTAATGCAATAAAGTTAATACTATTAAGAAAATTACATGATAGTACATATCTAAACGGTAAGATCGTTTATTTTTATAGATGTTATGTAATAAGTATAATATATTGTTAGGTGACAAATTTCCATCTTCTCTCCCCCCTCTATCTTATTTAATTTTGTAATATTGTCCATTACTTATTTTATCCGCATTGATAAAAATATTCATTTTTATGTTTGTTCACCCAATTTAAAACGAATTATTTATTTGTTTCAAACAACTATTTCCATAACACTATATTATAATTATGCAATACTTAACTCACCTGTGCTCTTACTGCTGCTAGATGTAATTGAGTGGCTCTATAATCGTACTTCTTTATAGAAATCTCCTCCTGCAATTTTTGTTTAAATTAATTATCCGCCATACAGATGTTTGAATTTATACTACGTCAGCGCCATCTAGTAGGATTCTAATAAACTAGAATGATTCTTGTACTAATATATAATATGATGCCATTTATTGATATTTTTTAATTAAAACCAGCTATAACATTATATATTGAACATAAAATCAAATACTATGACATAGGGTGACTAGTCTTTTAAATTGGATTTTCTGAACAAAAAATTTCAATTACATTTAATAATATGACATGCTAGTTCATATGTTTACTATCAGATGGCGCTTTAATGATAAAATTTCCTCACAATTCGTTTTATGAAGTGTGTCGCTATTTCTTTCCAATTACTTTTAAAATTAACAGTCAGTTTTATTCTTACTTCACATTCACAAGAATTTAAAGCGTACATTTTTAATGTCAAAATCAAGCATCTACTACCAATACACAGCTATTCTAGATGTTCTCATTTCGTCAGCGTGGAAGATTGTATTTATTTATGCTTTATATTTAAATTAAACACAGGCTTATGTACCGATTATTAGAAGTTGCCGTTAATTATATTGCGACGCCTGCCCTTATTCTCACTATGTATGTTCAAATAACATTCAAAATATAAAAAGCTATTTCAGACTTCATCTTTGCAGATTAGTTAAGCGCTCAGTTCTGGAGTGATTGAGTAACTAACTTTCAAGCAAACTTTCATTAGTTCTCGATGTCACCTTATCTAATTTCATCCCTCGCTTGGTTTTCTCGTGAGTATTACTGTGTTAAGTTTCAAGAAAAAGAAAATGTGTCGATTTGGCAAATATGGAACTATATTTACAAGGAGTGTACAATACCTTAACTTATTTAATCTATTGCACAGAACCTACCTACCTATAAGCGTACGTACGCGACGGTTTCTACGTCACTGTATTTGTAACTGATTTTTACAAAATATAAAATGACATTTTGTTTTGCGAAACAGTGAACTCCTAGTGGAGGTCTGCCCATCTGTAAATTCTTTAAAAACAGAGAATCTTCCTCCCTTATGGGTCAGGAAGACACATTTATAAAGTTGTGTCTATGAGATGCGGCTGTTGCCATTTCGACTACTCCGCATGCTCGTTTGCAAATATAAAAATATTACGAGAATAGGAACAGCGTATCGAAGTACTTACTTGAATTTCATTTACTTTGCTATATATATTACTCTCGAGACTGCGGTTTTGTAAGCGCGCCAGTGACTCCAAGCCTTCCTGCGAACAAGTAGGAAAGAATATAAATGTGTATGAAAGATTTAAAGAAAAACACTTTGTTAACGGATTAAGTTATGTATTTTTTTTACAAAATTTAAGTATATTACATTATTTTAAATTTTTCCAACGTTTCGCGTGCTTTACAGCGTGCGTGGTCACGGTAGACTGAAGACAAAAGGTGTTAATTGTCAAAATAAGTGTCACAGCTGCAGATATGTTACGCGATATCTGTATTTATTGCCTCGGAGTTGATATAGACTAAAACCTAGTCTGTAATTCGTTAATAAAGTGTTTTCTTTAAATGACTAGTAGTTATGTTAATACATTACAATATTGTATGAAAGATGCTATTTCTTGTTTGTGGTAGGTGAAATTGTTGTATTCTGTTTATATTCTTTCAGACTCTTATTATATTTATTGTTTAATCTTAATATATATAAATCTCCTGTCACGATGTTTGTCCGCGATAGACTCCTAAAATATTTAACCGATTTTAAATTGAATTGGCATACTGTGAGCAGTCTGGTCCAACTTAAGAGATAGGATAGTTTAGATCTTTCATTATAGTTGTAATTTTATTTTATTGCAAATTATTTGTCTATAATTAATTGACAGTCACAATTCTCTGTTAACTCCAAAATATTCTAACAGATGTCGATACTTTTCGACTGGATTGATTAAGTAATCAATAGATGGCACTGTTATGGTAAACCGACAAACGTGTCATATAACGATTAATTTATTAGCCATAATAAAGCATACTTTTGTTATTTACGCTTCCGATTATTAACGTATCCCCCCCGCACACCTAAAGCGGATAAATATTTTTCTTGAACCTAAAAAAAATATTGCTAGAAATCATATGTATGGCAAACGTTTGCCGAGTCAGCTAGTTTAATAATAAAAATACCAAGTGATAATCACCTAGCTCCGATTCTCCACTGAATAATTGTTTTTACCATAAAGCGATATACCAACGTTATGTGTCGTAATACATCTTATAAATTAATCACACATGAATATTGTATTACGAGAGCGTCACAAAGGACCTAATTAAGGAGTATAAAAAATGAATGATTAATATTTTAATAAGTTTCAGTTCAGAATATCTTACGACGAAGTTTAATTACTTTTTGTTTAAGTATCCTGATTTTGTCGCCTTGGTGTAGTGGTTAACACAAATGGCATTTGAGGTGATTGATTGGAATTTTTATACGTTATTCACCGGTAAAAAATAAAACTTCATTAATTGTTTAGGGCTTTTTTTTTCCCCCCTGGGGGGGGGCCCCCCCGGGGGGGGGGGGGGCCCCTTTTGGGGGTTTTGGGTCGCCAGAGGTAAAAAAAACTTCATTTTTTGTACGGAAATGTGTAGGTAATGCACGATTATTTAACATGTAAATGTAATAAATAAATAATTAGTAATGTAAATTGGCTATCGTTGAAGCCTTATCTTATATTGTATCCATTAGTTGATGTAAATTTGTCGTATTTACAGATTCCAATAGTCACGATTGCTCGCATTCATTCTGCTTTCAGAAGTACCAATAGTGTATGAATTAAATACGACGCAAAAGTTAATTATCAGAAAAAAGCTATCGGTTTCCAATGGGTGCCTCCTTACAATTTTGGATAAAACGGCACTGATCAAGTAGAGAAACATACCGGTACCTGTACCCTAATTCCTTCCAGTATTGGCTTATAATGTCAGACATAGCAGTGTTAAAGTTTCCTTCGAATGTTGTTAGGGGCAGAATTGATTGCAGTGGCTTACTTCAAGTAACGCTTCAATTATATTCCCCTTACAAATATTCCCCGACAAGGAAGCATTCATTGATGGCAGAAGTTCGCTCTCGAACTGGACTTCGTCAAAGCCCAGTTCCGCGTATGATCAGACAACTCAATAATTTCCTTAACTCTGTGCCAGAATGTGACACGTTTATGCCAAGTTTAGCTATGTTAGTCGAGGTATATAAGCATTTTTTAGAAGTAGTATAACACTTCTGGGTATCATGTTTGATGGTGCAATATTGGTATTGCCCTTGTCAGCAAAGGCCAATACACTATACCAAAGTTTGGATGTGTTCTTGGACGCGTGATGCAATTTAAAGTGTATTTAAATATAGAACGACATGGTTGCTTAGCGACCAAGGTCTTTAATTTATACATCATACCAAAAACAAAAACTCGTACATACATGTCATTAATGATAGAGGTTCATATGTATTTAAATATGAGAAATTCATGAAGGGGTTGTATATTATGTGACATTAAAAAGACCATTTAACCGTTAAACTGATTGAGTAACACGAGACCAAAAAGATTAAGCGAGAAAATCGTGGAAAACCCCTAAATTCCGATGACGACGACGATTTATAGATGTTTATTTTCGTGCTATCGAATATCGGAAACCCTTAGCTTGGCATATAAGAACCGATATTTCACAATATAGACCACGGTTTCATATGTCATCCCATACCCCACCCATAGATAATTGTAAGAAAGAAATATTTTTTTATTAATACATGCAAATAATGGCCTCAAACAGCACATGTGCAGTGGACATTCGGATTAGATTTGTGACCACAGCACTTTTCAATGAGGCCATGTACTATATATATTGCGAATTATATTTACCTGCAATTGTTTTATCTGTAGCTCAAGATCAATAGCGTCTTTTCTTAGTTGCTCATAGTTGAGCCTCGCCTGGCCTCCTCCCATTCGGTCGAGCAACATCTCACCCCTCAGCACGGGAGGCATAGTTTCCTGTAAAACAGTAGTCTTTCAAATAGGCTCTTTAACAAAAAATTAAAAAGTCATAATTGTTTTTCTCCGAAAAAAATGAAGTTAAATTTAAATACGGGAGATGAAAAGTAAATATGTACGTTAGTTAATATTTTAAGATTTCGCTGCTTAACAAGGTATGTAAGAGGCGAATTGTCTATTTATATATATTTAGTTACTTAAATACAAGAACCACAAACCTTTTTGGTTATTTGAAAATGGGAAAATTAGTGGGAAGGAAACTGATATCGGAAGCTTTGACTTCTTGTTGATTTTTTTAAGTTCTCGAGTGATACCACAATCACTAGCTAGTATATTATATTCTCTGAAGTGTTCATATAATTATTATAACAAATCATTAGAAAGTCTTTGTAGCCGTTTATCCCGACCGATATTTAAATATAATCGAAGTACATCAAAGGCATAAGAACTCTTATGGATTTGAGGGTCTGTCTCATTATTTTTCATATTTATATTAATAGTAACCATTCCCTCTGACTGTAAATAAAATGTTTTGTTGCAATAACAATTTTTTCAGTTTTCTAAGAACCTTTATACCTTCGAAAAAGTCAATTTTCTCACATTCTAATCTTTATATATATATATATATATAATTCTTCTGTGAGTGTGTATGTCACTGAACTTCTCTCAAACGACTGGACCGATTTTTATGAATTTTTTTTTGTGTGTTCAAGGGGATCTGGGAATGGTTAGATTTTTAGATTTAGATTATTTTTAGATTAGATTCACAGTAATTGTCGCTGGACAATGTTTTTTTAATTAATTTTTAATTTATTAGTAGTTGTTGGTTTTGGAATGTTTTACATTGGATCCGACAGACGGCGCTACCATCGCAGTGTCAAATTTTAAATAATATTCGAATAATTAATTGAAAATTGCAATTATATGTATTGCAAAACAACGTTTGCCGGATCAGCTAGTATATTATACTTTACAATTCGTATATTTTATGCTTAGCTGTTCTGAATTTTAGGTTATATATATTTAAACTTTAATTCTTGTTTTCAGTTTCTTATTCTTATGGTGCCGTCTCCTTTTAGAGGCTGGCAATCATCATAGCTAAACCCTGCCACAAATACCCTTCTATTAGAATAGACAGAAATCGAATAAATATTCCTTGAAAGAGCTAAGCGTTTAAATACGATTTCGTCGTGAAACTTCGACTGTTCCTTTTGCATGTTAATTTGACATAATTTCTTAAGATAACAAACATCTACTTTCTGTTTTGTTTAATATTTTTGTTTTGGTATAAAATAAAGTCTTCTCAGAAAAGTTCGACCAAACTTTTTGGGAAATGCCTTTACATACACGAGTTTGCGACAGGTGAACAGATCATTAGGTTGGCCTTGTTATAAGCATGGACGATTAGCAGATTCGTTATCGATGGCTGCGATAAAACCGTGAGCTTCACAACGTAATAAACGCGAACGTCGTCATCAAATATTTGTATGAAAAATTACTGCGCTCCTGATTGGAACTCGCTTTAGTAGAGGGAACGAATATCTCCAGAAAACATATAGTTTTTGCATTTAATACAAGAATAATTAACAAGGGATATTTTTGTTCACTGCAATGCAATTTCGAGCTCGTAGCTTACGTAAATTGAGATTTTAAGCTGCCCTTTCAAATTGAGGGGCGGCCATTTTCACAACCTGATAATGGGAATTTACTTTTGTCCCAGTTATACGAACTATATGTATCGAAATGTTCGACTCAGAGCTTGATCATAAATTATGTCATGACTGAAATTGATGTTTACGAGATATTCAGAGAACATGAATGAGGTATGTTTTTATTCACAAAGAGTTGAGTTGGTGTAATGTTATATGATACAAATATATGAAACAATGGAACTTTACAAAGCTATAAAATCAGCTTTATTCATTGTAGCTTAGCATTAGCGGCTGTGCCTATAATGGTGGCGATTCTGATGTACACTCTCTAAACAAAATTTCTAAATTTAGCTTTAGACCTAAATTGACAACATTAAACCTTAATTTTAATGTTAAACATTAAGAAATTTCTAAATAATAATGTCACATATAGATCATATGAGTAACATTTGAAGACAGAATAAAATTTAACTATTGGAAAATAATTTAGATATTTTATTCCTTTAATTTATTTATCAATTAGAATGCCAACACAGCTACAATACAAATACAATATTTTATAAAGAAAAACAATTAAGTTTAGGCTTTATTGTTTCGCCCGTTTGATATTAACATATTATGTTAATAAGGCAAACGTCAAAATATTCGTTTCTGAAAAATAATACATAAATAATTTAAAAAAAAGGGCGCAAATTTAGTTTCGAGAAGTTGATTTTATGACGGGGGGCCAAACGAGCGTGTTGCCGGTTTCTTAGGGACTAAAAAGACATGATAAGGTATCGCAACGTCGACTGCTTTGATCGATGAAGACAGACGATTGTAGGACCTCCAAAGCCATGGCACAGGACAAGCAGGAAACCTTACACAGCGTATGGATTTTGTCTGATGCATAGAGGATCAAAGAAATCAAATGCCCTATTCCCTCGGGTCTGTTGAACGGTCACACGTTTTTTAAATTGTGGAGGTCACCCATAGCCAGGTAGAGACAACGCGATCTAAAGGTTAATGTGAATTAACTAAGGCATGAGAAAGGTAATTTTTAAACCAATAACAGTACATCAACACGGTGGAGATAGTTACCGCAGGAACATCTATTGGTGGGTCATCTGGTTCTGGTGGATATGGAGGCAGGAAGGCTCTCTTCGGTGCCCGCAAAGGTGGTTGGTTGTTCAACAGTGTCCTTGCCAAATGTGCCAAGTCAGCAGTACTTGACACCGCCCGCGCCTGAGCGCATAGGGACTCGTATCTTCGCAACTGGTGGTTACACTGTAACAAAAGACAGTATTTAAAAATTTTTGGTGATTGGTGAAAGTGCTGATTGAATTCAACGACCCAGTTGAAACAATGGTCACAAATTTGTTGTGCTCTGGGTGCTCTCTACACCCAGTGTATATATATTTTTATCAGTTGTGTTAGCACCCATAACAAAAGCTTTGAATAGCTTAATTTTGCAGATATATTAACGCACTGTTGCTATGTCATTGGCTAGAGCAAAATATAAGTTTTTCGATGCGATTACGAAACACGTAACCATTTGTCATTAATGATATCGGAAGGTGAACATTTAGACTATAAAATACGTGACTACTTAATATAGATAATGAAGTAAGTACGCCTCAAAGGTAAAATGTAATATTAATAACCAAAAGATATTAACACAGAACTTCACTTCAGGATGTCTGCACCCGACAATTTAATTAACAACCACATGAAATTGCTGAAAATCTTCTCTGCTTTTGCAATATGTTAAAACGTGTCTACCCCGTCTTTGTAGATAGATTTTATAAAAACTATTCCAGGTAGATTTACTACTTTAATTAATTAATACTATTACATCTTAACTTAGATAATTTATGCATCTAATTTAGTTTGTTTGAACCAAAATCAATGTTCTATAGTGACGGGCTCTCGGGGGAAATTTAAAAAAAAAGACTGTCTCGTGTAGCGTCTTTCACTGTGTGTGGCGGACGTCATTTTCATCTAAAGCAAAGAGTGGGCACGGTAAGAAATAGTCCTCTAAAAAAGTGATAGATACCGCAGTTTGTTTAAGTATTATAAATCTTAATCGCAATTTAAATCGTAATCATTAAGGGTATCGCTAACGATATAAAAATTTAGTACTTTCTGTTTTAAGTTTCTTTACCAATTTAAAACGACTCAAGAATTGTAATACGATTGGCCGTTTCCATATAATATTTATAACTACAAATTGAGTATGGAATATTATTCAAATTTCAAAATAAAAAAATAAAAGTTAAAAAAAAAAAGTTTTATGTTACCCTATCCACTACGAACCTTTTATTAAAATGAAACCTATTTTAAGATTCAACTACCTTTTCCGAGATAATTTCTCCTTCCTGACAAATGGCATCGCTGACTGCAGCCGTTACATCCGTTAAAATCTCCTCCAATTCCTGTAATAAATTAAGCAATAAATCACTTGGTTACTGTAAATAAAAATCCAAATCAAGTAATCTGATTGGCTCGAACCGAAGCACGCGAAATATTGGAATCGAAATTGTAATCAAAGGAAAGTTTGTTCTGTAAAAAACGTAAAGCGGAAATTTATGAAGTGTTTTGAAATTTGTTGATGTAAATATGTTATAATAATCAGGTCATAGGAATCGTATTTTTGTATTGTCAACTTTAACTGAACTATCAGGAAATACAATTACATTTAATTTGGAAATTTCATAAATTGATTAGATACAACCCCCTAAGCTAAATAAATTTTGTTGGTTTTTACATACATAATACTTGTGTTTATAGCGCATATTTTCTAGTATGGATATGATATCACTACGATACCCTAAATTGCGATGTCATAATTACTTTCCCCAAACCTATAATAATATACCAACTTTTTACTCTTGAGTTCATGCGAAAACATATTTGAACATTTCTTCTTTAACAGATGTAAATATGTATTTATATCTTTGTTTACATAATAACTCGGTGTTCCATAAAAAGTATAAAGACTCAAATTCATCGCAAGGCAAGATTTTTAATTAATATTTCTATACACAAACTCGAGATGGCTCTATGTATCTTTCAAATCCACGAACGTCAGTTTTAATTAAAGACTATCTATTCATCTCCGGAAATTTGAGCTTTTATCAGTGCGTCTTTAATCTCAAATCATGGTACATTACAGTATTTTCAAATAAGTAGATTTTCATAAGATACCAAAAATCGAAATAGTCAACATTTGAAAAATCAAACTCTTCATTCATCACGTATAATTATCATATTTATTTATGAACTGTGTTGAAGACAGACCTTCAATACTAAAAACACAA
The DNA here is from genome assembly GCA_963693355.1 of Pontia daplidice. Taxonomy (NCBI): domain Eukaryota; kingdom Metazoa; phylum Arthropoda; class Insecta; order Lepidoptera; family Pieridae; genus Pontia; species Pontia daplidice. The sequence continues at coordinate 1,555,868 of CAVNZL010000013.1, forward strand.
GAAACCATTTCCAAAACAGAATTTTTGAATAAAGACCAAACAGAGATCTCTACTATATAGCATAGAGTTAAGTAAAATAGAGGTTAACCCACACTTAGGGGTATTAGGGGCAGTTATATTGTTGACACAAATCATTCAATCAATTACATAAATAAAGGAAAAACTAATGTAATTTAACACCGTTTTCGGTTTTAACAGCTCAAGCTATCGAAAAATGTGGGATTCTACTAACACCAGGTTTACTGTGTGCTTCTCAGCCGAGAAAGCAATACCCTGTATACCCTAATACAAACTGGAATGCATCGCACACTTCCGCACAAAGAGACACTCAGGGTCGCTTCCGCAGACCTAAACACACCTAAGAATTAGTAGAATCAGGCGTTACTTTGCGGAAGTCGCCCCGACACCGGAGCATCCTCTAATAATATATACCTGTAATATAGTAGGCAGTGTATGGTTGTGGTATTGTTCAATCATTGCATTTGTAGCTGTTAATTGTTGAACGTAGTTGTTGTGCGAATCGTAATATGTCGCAAGGTTGACGGGGGTCGAGTTGTCGCAGTAGTTCAGGAAGGCTGCTCTGTATTCTTGTCGACTCTGCAAACAAAAACACAAGTGCTTAATTTCCTAACCCTTACGGATTCAGTGAGCAAGTTCCCAATGGAACAGTTTACCTTTATAAATTATATCATTTAATATGGGCAGGTCAAGATGAGTGCTAACATAATAATACATTTTAAATTAAATAACGAAAATATTAAAAGTCTTATATAGGTAAAATAAATTAACTTTTTGTTTCCACGAGGGAATAATCATTTCGATATTACGTAATGCAGGGTCTTTGCATGCTATACAAATAAAAGCAACGAAGAACTGATCGCACGAGTTACTATTAATATCAAATTTAAACAATATTTTACTGTTCGTTATTGTTCGTCATTTTATTTCGGCGCAATTGTGAGAATTATCTTCCAGTTATATATCAGTTAACATATTTACAGGAATAGTAAAGAAACTGACAACTTATACATACATAGAATTATTATAATTATTGCAATAAATAAATATGCTAGGAAATACTTTAGGACTGAATTTTATACCATTTTCGTTGCAAATATCAATTAGGTTCAGTAAGACTGTTTATAGTATGGACTAGGAATTCAATATTAATATTAATTGAATTCTATAAAAAATATTTATGAGTAATAGATGGAAACAGAACATACATATTACAAGGTTCTAAGAAAATTACCAACGGAATATAGATAAGTGGTTTTCAAGAGCATACTCTCAAATTAGTAACAAAGACGAGGATTGAAACAGTTCAGAGTTATATCACTTACTAGATTAATTAAATCCCTTTTCAATTATTTTAGGAACTGACAGCTAGCTTCTAACAATACGAGATCAATGAAATTAAGCCCCATTCAGATGGTCCTATCGGACGATTACTGCAGACTGGTGCTATTAAAAGTTTAAGTTAAATATTTAATAATTTATTATGGCAAATCACAATGCGCTGCCACATGCCACAATATGAAAGATATATATTTAATATGTACCATAACAAAAACAAACGGGTAATTTATTAATGTTTTTCAGTTTCATTATGCTTTTATATAATACATATGTATGTACATTATCTTCTATATAATTCGCACACGAGATTTTTCATGTTCTCTACGTACGACATTACTATCTAAAACGTAAATCTAACAATTGGATATTGTTATTATTATTTATCATGACGTTTCAGGAACCAAGTTTTAGTCCGGTATACAGTATTTTGCATAAACACGCTAAAATACTATAATTTTCTATTAACTCAAACAAACACATGTTGTTAAAAGAAACACTTATCCTTGAAATTCACGTAAAATCTAAGGAATACAGGCATAAAGATTATTAAATGAGGTTTGATTTAGTCCATAGTTCAATTAAACAAGAATTCATTATAAGTTCAACAAAATTTTCTAAACATGACTGATTAAGTAATATTCCATAGACTATATCATTATCCTTATTGAATGGATGCGTCCCATAGGAACCGTGTTTCCATTAGTAAATTAATGACCATCATACATTTAGGTATGATATTTTGCTTCAAATGAATTAGTATCTCTATACCTTAGTGGTTAACGTATATATAAACATTCTTCAGTTACCTGTAAGTATACCACAAACGATCACGCATTCATTTTTTTTCATTTTCATAAAGCTGATCTCCTATTTTTCTTATAAGACAAGGATTTTAGAACCAATAAATAATAAAATTACTCATTAAATTATCCTCAAATGTTCCGTACATTTGAAGATGTTCAATCAAGAGCATATGTACAGGGTCACATTTACAATTTAGAAATTGAATTTCAATTAAAATCCAATTTTCTTATATTCCGTAAATGTCAAGGAAAGATTTTCCATTTCTTAATACTACTACTTCTACTTCCGAATTGTCTTAATAATTCAGTTCAAGTTTTCCTACTTCCGAATTATTTTAATAATTCAGTTTAAGAATGTGCGTAAGTCGCGTTTCTATATTTACATATAAGAAAACACGCCTTACCGAAATTGTTAAGCAATATATGTTGCGCATTTGCTCCAAAAAATGAAGGTGTCAAAAACGAAAGTCATTGGAGACGCGTGAAGTATGATAGATTAAATTTTCTTATATTTTTCATTTTTCCAAGTAAATTTGTATTATCAATAAAATATCCTATAAAGCCTCGCGGTTATACTAATTAATTTGTCTGTCTGTTTGACGTTCCTTGACTAATTTCCATGCAGTTTCAATAAGTTTTGGAAACGTTAAACGATACAGAAAGTGGAGTTTGGAGTTGTATGAGGAAACTCAGGCTCTTTCTTGGTAAGAAGCTTATTTACATGTCCTAATTAACCACGTAACTATTTCAGCTTAAACGGATGCCACAAAGCCAGATGAGACGGTATTTTTAAGCTTAATTATAATATACTACTCAATCATAAATATGAGAAGAATAAATGGGCTTGTTTTTTATTGGATCATTATTATTTACGCCGAGCAAATAATTAATCCGATGGATCGGTGTAGCATAGATTAATTACACAATCTGTATACTTGATATGCTTAATTTGCAAGAAACTGAAAAAAAAGCCTACTTATATATTATATAATGTCTATTTATACGTCACACATAAGTCTCGTAAGGAGCTTAAAATATCTTGGAAATATAAACTTTCATATATATAGAGTACTTTATACATGCACTCGTATTACTTACTTAATGGTTTATAAGTGTTAGGATGTGCTGTTAGAATAATTGTATAACATTTTATATACATAGAAAAAACTACTTAAAACTTGTGGTACTTTATATCTCTGGGTTCAACTTTATATCTAGGATACATTTTCATTTCGGATAATAAAAGTTTCTCCGTGATGTTTAAAAAACTATTGTAACTTAGAGATCTTATTGCATGACAATTAATGCAAATTAGTAACATTTCGCAGTAAAATTATGTCCCAAAAATATGTATTTAACACATCATATAAAAGTGATGGGCGCCGCGGGAAATTACAATAACAGTGACCCGCGTCTTTCATACAAAATCACTACATTTTCATCTAAGCTAAAAGTGAATCAAAATACATTACGCTGTTAGCTTAAAACATATCTAATATTAATTATATTGGATATAAATCATCAAATGGTAATATTAGTACCTTATGAACTTTATATAAATTCAATATTTCAGCGCCAGCGTTGACTTAAATGAGTAAGTTATAAGTGAAAATGAGTACTAAACTGAATTGAGATCTATACTCACTAAAATTACCAACACCTTTAAAATAAGTGTTTGAATACTTTATTTAAACAAAGCCAGAAATAACAGCTAGTATATGAAAACCTTAGAAGCAATTACTTAACCAAAAGCAAGTCCTTTTGTTGAGTTCTCGAAATTCAAAAGTATATGAGAAACCTTTGCACAGGTGAAATTGTGGAGGATTTCATCCCACAAAAGAAAATAGAAATCCTCAATTCACATGACTTGACCACTGTAGAAAGTCTCTTTACAAATATTTTCGTCTTGTTAGGTAGGAGAAAGTTATAACAAATATTGTAGGAAATATAAAATTGTAATAGTTAAGGGTTTCTTATTATCAGACTTCAAGAAAATTATATTTTCATTTATTTGGCACGCATAACTCAGCCTAAATCTTTGGCTACGTAACGAAAAGGTCCATTAGAAAGGGTTTTGTAATGAGATTTATATTTTCAGGATATTAGTTGAAATATTTCAGAATTCTACAGAATGATTACCGTCGCATTATGATTACCGTTTAAGATTAACATAGCTGATAGGTCTAGAGATATATCGGTGGTATATTAACTTAAAAATTTCATTGCTCCGTTTTTATCGACCCAAATGATCCACCTACAATTACTGTTATACATCAAAATACCCTCATTTTTTTACTTAATTTGTAAATATATTTACGAAGTATCATGAAAAAAGCGACACATATATTTGTGATTTTATGATTTTAAAATACGAATATGGAGAAATGTATGTTTTCCGTTTAGAAACGATCCATTATTTAGGGTAGTACTAATACTAGCTCAACGATGCGTCTGCCCGTGACTTCTAGTTCTTACCTACTAACTAACTTCTAAATCTGAGGTCGATTAATACGTATTAATATAAATCCGTGCTAACCTTATTTAGTTGGTCATCAGCCTTTCCAAGTATAACTTCACAGCCTTCCCGATGCGCGAACAGCTTCCTGGCCTGGACTTTCATGTGGAAGGTCTTTTCTATCAGCGGCACAGCCACACTCCTCTCTAGAGACGTCGACGCGTTGCTGAAGCCCACCACGTCAGCTTCTACTTCCTGGAGGAACGTCTCCCACGTGTGGAACAGCGATGATGGGCACGTTGCTCTAAAATCAACGAACAATTTATTATGATTTTTTTTCAAATCTGCCCCTAGTATAGTTAGATAATACAAAATTTAGAAATATTTGTTTAAAATCAACGTAAATCGTAAATCGTAATCAGGCACTGGACAGTCTGAGTCTGTAGTTAGAGGCGCTTATAATAAAACCTGCGCTTACCAAAGTTATATTTAGTTAAGAATCCGTGTTTACCTTTTCTCAGAAGTACATGTACGTTCTAATAAATTATATTTTATTTACTGTTTACAATTATATATAAATACTAGCTGACCCGGCGAACTTCGTACCGCCTTAGTGTAGCTTTAATGCACTATTTTATTTTGTATAGTTGACCTATCTTATTTCGCGCGTTTTGTTCCTTTACCTAGACTGCGGAACCCTAATAAAAGTAGCCTAAGTGATTCCTCATTACATCAGCTACCAATCAAAAAAAAGTCCCGTCAAAATCGGTCCAGCTATTCCAGAGATTAGCCGGAACAAACAGACAGACAGACAGACAAAAATTAAAAAAAATGTCATTTTGGTTTGTGTATCGTATATATATGCATATGCATTTAGTAAAAAAACGGTTATTTCAATATTAAAAGCAGACACTCCAATTTCATATATTAGTATAGATGATGATTTTATAGTAAATAAAATATAGAATAAATAAATTTAAAAAAAATCAGTACTTATTATTGTAGATTTTGGTTGAAGTAGGTGCGTGGGTGGGGTGAGTTACTGCTATAGACAACTGGTTGATTTTGTTATGTATTTCCACGTGTATTGAAATTATTAAAATATGCGTTGCAACTTACATATAAAAATTGTTTATATTGAACACTTCAACGTGAATGACAATATACCGGAGATTGCAATATTGTGGCACTTTGAATATGTGATATATGAAAACATATATTTTTGAAATGTTTCTACGAAAATGCTATGTTAATTAAAAGAACATTGACGTCGAATCGACTACACAGTTGTTTTTTTAATGAAATTAATCGTGAGTAAATGTGGTTTTAAGGAAAACAATTGTAGCACGCTATTAAATAGTTTTTATAAAGATTTCAATTTAGCTACGGTTTTCTTCATTTGCGTATTGATAGAAAATACTCACCTATAAAATAAACTTATAAATGACGTAAAGCAATATAAATGACATGAAAGGATTCGAAGATAGAATCAGGCCTTACTTTACAGAAGTCCATAGTATACAATTCTATTAGACCAACTTATTAGCAATATTCCGCTTATCGTGCGTTGAGTACTTGAGGGTTTTTCGTAGAATATTGCTTATAAATTGGTCTTATAGAATTGTTTAAAAAAGGCTGTTAAAAAAAAGACTTATAAATTTCATTGACGCAACCGGTATGCCTTTTCGTTCATTCTTCGTTATAGGCGTTAAATGTGATTTTTACAACAACCCATTTCGACGATTTATAGTAAATCAAGCAGGTCTTTTGGCTTTTATCATCAAAGTAAATATGTCGACGCATTATATACATTAAACGCATTCGAATGGCGAATACTTAGGATTTTAAAGTTAATTTGAGGATAGAAGGTAAAATCCTAGATAAAAAATTCAGAATAAATTCATAATTATAGTTTATAAATATTGTTCTTAATTGTCTACTCAAGTACAACGGTGTAATTTGTCGACTAAGTTTTAGCACTCGAAACCGCAAACAAAAGCTTTGTCGCGAAAATCCATCAAGCTTTTTAGGCAGCAATTCATATTTTTAGGAGAACCTTTTTGACTTTTAAAATGTGACACTTATGGTTGAGTACATGCTTAAACTTTAATGTACACATATCAATATCATTTTAGTGGCTAACAAATACAAAATCGACATCTCATGTTTTAACTGTTAAGGTGTTATGTTTTCTATTTAAAAGGTGTACTAGAGGCACTATAAATAATCTGAATTTGTGTATCAATGTAGAAACAAAGATAACACATAATGTTGAAGACCACCGTGACACGTCATGACTAATATTAATAAAAAATTGCGTCTTAAAATGTCATATAGTATTTATAAAATCAATAATTAATTCATCAGAATCAGTACGGTCGGTTACTATAACTATGAAAGTCACTAGTATGAGTCACTATACACCTTATAAGATATTTATTCAGACTAGTTTTTAGAATTTTTAAAAGATAAACAATTTCGTACTGCATAGTTTGAACTATATTCCATTACGTTTTTATTATATTCCATTACGCTTTGAGTCAGTTCTGAAAAAGGAATTTTTTTATTCAGCTTCTTCATTAATTCTCTTATAAATAAATATATTTCAAATCTAGAACATAGAGGACGATGCTTTTCGCTACAGACTATCCAACACAAAGGCATTCCTGATATTAGACGTTCAACCAAACAAACTTTTCAGCTTTATAATTTTACATTAATTCATTTTAAATCCAATTAAAGAATGATTCATTGTGGTAGGACCGATCGAATATTTCCGATAACTTCAATTTACACTTGAATTAAACTCATTTAAACTTTCCTAGACGCCTTTACAAATGAATTTAATATTCGTTATTGAATACTTTACCAATAATTGTCAATTAGCGAAACATTAATTCGATTTCCAATTATCTTTTGAAAATAAGTTGCGTTTGTAAGTGTTGTACCTAAAAGTTAAATAATTTTGTATAAATTTTAATGTAACGTAACGTTTTGTTGAAAGCCCTATGGTTACTCTAAAACTGTAATTGCAAATAATATTACGACAATAAAAAATAATAAATAATTACTCAAACGAATTAGACTAAATAAATATTAAATATTGAACAACTATATCCATACATACATACATACATTGGGTACAAATGTATGAAATAACATCATAAAACAATAATCAACCTGTGTGGGAAATTATAAAATCGTTATTACTTCGTGATTTAATTAATGCTAAAAATAACCAGAAGTATTTTCCAGTCTGAAGCCTTATCCCAGTGAAACATGAAATTACAGATTTCCACGTAAACTCATATCAAAGTTGATTTTGGAATTTATTTTCGTCGTTAGCTTTATCAATAACAACAGACTACATTTAATGATTACTCATAAATCTGTTCTGAGGTAACTGATAGTCTATATACTCTGATTAAATAAAGGGGAACTAGTTGTTCGTACGTATCTTTAGGCGAATTCATGATTGTGCTGGGACACATAGAAAACAAAATATAGCTTAAGAATTTATAAATTAATTGATTTATTCAATTATAATTATAAAATATGCTTAATATATTTATTTAAAACTACATTACATGTAAATCATTATGATTTTTTAATATTAACTATTCTACCTGTGGTTAGTTGTGGTTAGTTAAAGTTTAAACAGCTTGTGTGTGTGTGAGAGAGAGAGATTAAATATATGTATATGTAATCAAGTTTAAATAAATATTACAATTTATTGAGTACTAAATTTTCCCCAGACACTAAGCTAATAATAGTGTATTATTTTTATTTTTTTTTTTTGTCGTTGAGTTACCTATATCATAAATATACCTAATTTGTACTCTTGAATTTACTACGAGTAGCTCGAACTGTTAAAATCACTAAAAAATTGTATGTATTGTTAAAATAAAGACTTAGACTTGGTTAAAATTGACAAATTCTAAGCATTCATGAAGTTATAATAGCACTTAAGTTTAGTTAATAGGGCTTCACTCTTTTTGAAGATCAATGCTAGCAACTGTGTGTATAACCCAACCACGTAAAATATTATGAATTATACAGTTAAGCTAATACTAGTCTACTTCTAAGCTTAAGTAATAGGCGACATATATTCTAGTTGAATTATATGATGACGTAAACAGATCTTAGTGTTCGTAATCTTTACAAATGTATATTAAACCGTATATGGCTCAGAAAAATGTAATAATATTTTAATTTTGTTTCATTTTTGCGTGAACAGCATGGTATCCGATTCACGGTCTAATACAATGTTTTTCTTTTAAAATAAAGTTTAATACTATGTTCTGTAATTGTAATATATTACACAATTATTTTTTTCTATTATTTAACATGTTTCACATTAGGTAAACGTCGCTCGAAAATGTAATACTACCTATATTTTGTACTACTTCGACTAAGTCATTAAAGACCCTTAAAGCCCAAGAAATTACTCACATTAATGCTCAATGAATCTGCTGGCAATTTCCTAAGGAGCCAATTTAGTTCCTTGAATAGTTCGAGAGCTCGAGGCGGTCGAAAAGCGATTAGTATCTGAAGCCTACGGTCAAATCGCTCTACATTACGTCAAGTCCCTGTCAACGTGATTGATGACTCACTAAAGGGATGCTAATTATTTGAACCTAATGTATAATTTCTTACTATGATTTGGGATGTAAAATACATCGCTCCTAACGCATATATTAAATATTATTTGCTTTTTTTAAATATTTTATTTATTTCGATAACTTTATACTTTAGTATGAGTAAATTAAAAAGTATTAATTACAAGTTTTATCATGTAGTGTGTGATTTGAATATTTACTGAATAGACAGAAATGTTTGATGGGATGAAATTATTATAACTTTGCATACATGTGAAAAAATTTAATGCCCAATGAAAGCATTCAGAAATTCTGAAAAATGACACTATTCTGACATTATATACATAATGCAAATTAATGTAAATCTGAACAAGAATCATGAATATCGGCCAAACATGAAGTCATTTTGATCAATTTTGTATTAATCGATCTGCAATGGAGGTGGTCAGATAGCCATCACCTATAACTCACTATTCTCTAAGCTTTAGGTGTGTTATTTCTGAAAATATCAGGTATTACATTATTATGTTTTATGTATGAAGCCCGATTTAACTACTTCATTCGTTGGCAATGAGCTGGAAGTTGCGAGAATTGTACGGGATCGTAGAATTGTCGTATGACAGAGTTGACGTTTCCGATGCTAAAAGCCAGCTGTCAGCTGTCAATTATTTTGCCTCGCTTTAAAGTTCTTGGATGTGGTGAAAATTGAGATGGATACGAAATTAGTTGGTGTGACGATAATTACGAATAACAATGAAATTGTTTAAAGGCACTTTAGTTGATCAGCGTAACATTAAGATGCTCTAACACACAACTGGAATCGCCTTCCAGACGTGGTATTCCCAACCAGATACGATTTAATTTTTTTAAGGCTGCAGCATCTAATAAAAGATACTTGGCAAATAATAATAATATTTTTTTTCCGTAAAGTATTATAGAATACATATACGGCTTTATATTAATATATATTATATAAATATATATATATAAAAGAACAACAGATTAATAACAATTCTATTGTGAAGTTAAATAAATGAATAATTTTGTCAGAATGAAATTAAAAACGATAAATCATTTCGCTAATTAGGGCCGTGGAATTGGAGTTTCCTATTATATTTGTAAATTAACAGTCAAATTACGAGATAATTATGTGAATTCAAACGTAGAACCACAATTATGGTAGGCTAAAATCATTAGATTATTTAAAGCAAAATAAATTATATATCTCATGATATGATCTTGAATAACATATATACTAATTTAATATTTAATAAATGAGACCAACATTGGCCAACAAAGTGCAAACGACAACTCCGCTTTTGCAATTCATTAAATTTGAAATGATAGTTATTTTTGTATACAATAACTTATTCTCAGACGAAATACTTTTTCCAATTATGTTACTTTCGATTCAAGCTGACTTAAGGAAAAGACAATATATTCCTCTATACTCAAGTTGGCCCTATGTTATTACGTCCTAGAATGGGTTTTATTGCGACTCTTAAAAACGGCGTTTTTTCCCAAAACCAAAGGCCCAAAGCGGCATTTTTTGATAATCCTTTTATAATAGTATTTGGATTTTGCCATCCACGCCCATCTCTATGGGCCAAGTGTGGATTTAAGTTTAGATATATTTATACATATACATTCAAGTTACCCTTAAAAAATAGTTAGCCTTTAGGCCGGTATTTCTTAAAATTAGACATTTTAATTCATTTCTGTATAAAAAATATAGTTATACAATTTGCTAACGTATCGGTAAAAAACTTTTATAGGTCGCACTCAAATTTCCAAATACAAAGTTTATATAGTTGAAAATGTTTCCTGTATAATCGTAGTAATATGTTAAAACAGTGTTAAGTGTAGCTCCTTTTCTTTAGACTATTACAATTAATTAACAAAAAATATCTGTATTATGCTAAATATTAAGTTATTGTGAAAATATTGTAAAAAATTACGTATGTAAATTATATATAAATTTTCTATTGTAGCCACAAAACAGAGAATATTTCGCTTGTGGCTCTACATTATATATGGTCAATATTGTCTTTTATTGACATAACTATTACTTATTTAAAGAAAAACACTTTATTAACGGATTAATTTAAGATTTTTGCAAAACTTTAATTTATTTTACATTATTTTAAATTTTTCCGACGTTTCGCGTACTTTACAGTGCGTGGTCACGGTAGACTATGGTTAGGTATGGTTTCAGGAGTGACCTATATCTGCACTAATATTATGAGGAAATGTTGGTTCCTTACTGTTTTTTTTTAAGTTCTGTTCACCTAAGTAGGTGAACAGAACTTAACCTATCAGCAAATTCTATATATGACCAGAACTTTCAGCCTATATGATGTTTAGATAACGATAGGATAACGATTTTAACCGCACGCTTTAACATTATACACCGCATACAATCACTAATACTAGAAATATGATCCATAAAGTGAAATTGAAGATATATCGCAAAAGTATAAGGGTTTATGACAACACTGAACGGGAAAGTACTGTTATAAATCACGTCAAAGCAAATCTTTTGTCATATCAATTACAGCTGTTGCTACTCGTTTCATGTGTAAAAACACATAACACAACTAATTTTCGATTATACAATATGCCAGCTAATATAATGCGTATCAAGACTTTTTCGGTTAACATTAAATGAACTTTAAGTTCGTTAATATATAAACATACAATTTATAATGAAACTATTAAAGTCCGCAAATTTCATATTTATATATTATGTGAGTTTCTTTCACTTAACTATTAGGCCAAAAAATTTAACAAATTTACAGTTTTATGCTGTACTTAGGAAAAGCAAAGATTCAGGTATACTTCGTATATTTCTGCCTGTTCAGTTATCTATAATTCAGTGGTGTTAGGATCCATAATACAAGCTATATGTTGTTAGCCTTTAGGTTGACCGATGGTGTCTTCAAATGTGTCAATATATTAAAATTATATTTACCATTTTGATTAGTTTAAATTTTTTTTTTTTTTGGTGGGGGGGGGGGGGGGGGGGGAAAATTACAGTCAAAGTTATGTAGCTTTGTTATTTCATTACTTCAGGCTTAATGGAAGCTAAACACAGCTGAAAAAATCCAAATGATCTCAAATTGGTTGCCATACATTGATCAGTACGTTATAATAACATCTGTAGAATCCAATTTATGATGTAAAGAAATTTGTTTATTTTCATGTATTTTAAATAAAACAAATTTTTCTTTTGTGTAGAAAAGGATATTTTCTTCGCAGAGGTATTTTGTTAGTTGATATAAATAATAAGAATTTATAAATAATTTTCAGCTACAATTAACAAAGAGTATTACATAATACCCTTGTTAATTTAAATAATTGAATTTTAATAAATAGACTTCATTAGACTAATGGAAAATTACTCTGATGAAAAGACAGGTGAGAACTTAATTTTAGACAGTAGCATTATACAACAGAATTATATTTAATAAATATTTTATCAACAATGTGGTTTTGTGATAAATTTCTAACCACTCATAATATATATAAATATAATGACGTGTACGCCGATTTTGTCTATTTATTACAGTTAACTACTAAGTAACTAATTAATTAAACTATTTAATAAGTTATGTGATATTATTATCTATATCTAACTATTTAATAAGTTATCTGTGTATGTTGTGCAAACTGCTGGTGTACCATATTTAAATAAAAAAATAATAATTTAAGTCAGTGGACGGACGATATTCTGATGTTTTCTCATATATTCCATATAATCCGCTTCTTTAATTAAGATCGCAATTCTGTTGAAAATTTATACTTTAGATATAAATCTTGGCTCCTGTTTGCAATTATTTGGACCATTGATAACCGTGAAGAGATGACAACAATCAATAAAATTAGCTATGACCTACTCGTATAATCGCTTGCTAATGCAATTATTAAGCGATTTCTATTAACCAACTGTTAACCTGCGCCAAATATACATTTCAACCTCGATTCGATTCAATCAATATTTTGTTATCGTTCAGCAAATGTGTTTTTAATATTTCCAGCAATTTTATAAATGAAACATCAAAAGCATTTTAAGGTAACTCGAACATTTCATGTTACGTTTTTATTTTGCTAAGTAAAAATTCTAAAGCGATAATTACTTTATTTTTGCAACGGAAATGAGTAAATTATATGTATATTATATCTTATATTTAGTCTTGCATTTACCTCCAAAGGCATATGGACTCGATATGCAATACATAAGTGATATTATATATAGCGATATATCTCTACAATTTTTATACATCTGATATTCAGCTGGTTATCAGCATGCGCAACCGGGAATAGAATATCCTCGATTCATCATTACATCATTGGACACATAAATACTAAAATACTAAAAAAGCATGTATTGCAACATTTGAATAATAAAGCATTAGGACCTTCGTATTTGTTGTAAAATATAGAAACACCAAGCTACAAAAAGACGGATCAATAAGTTACCGTGATCGCGTTAATATTTAAACTACACGCGGCGGAATTCATAAAGACTATATTTAAAGTTGAACGACAAATTATATTTTAGGTTTATTCATCGTAATAACCAATTATTAAATTACAATTACTAATTAATACTAAGACAAAATGAAGTATCGAAGGATTAATAAACTAATATTTAAAATATATGTAATGTATGTAAAATTTACGAATGCCTTTATTTATTTGACAATATTATTTCCCGTCTCCCAGAACCGCTAAACTTTTACGAATTTTAATCATATTTTGTCAGAGTGGATCATTTATTTGGGTCTATTATTGTAAGAGAAAATAAAAATAGTGAAATGGTATTAAAATCCCCATTATCGTATATATTGTGGATGTATATAAAAGGTGACATTATGAATTACTTATTACACAGTAAAAATTATATTAAATCAGTATGATTCAAATACCCAATCGTTACGATTTTGTCACTAAGATGGTATTCAATCGATATTATTCCATTAGTGTTAGCGGTTTTGTCTTATAATTTATAATATTTCATGACATGCCACAGTGTCATAGCACAGAACGATATCGAGCTATACGTGATTACATTTAATAAATTAGAACTAGAGCGTGATTCGACATTGTCATTTTATTAAGGGTCCATACCTTTTAAAATTTATTTGTTATTGACGTGAATTTTTCATAGAAATATTTTTCGTATCACATTAATGGACTGTTCATATGAATGCCACGAGGAATAAATATCAATTTATGTGAGTGTTATATTTTTAAGTGCTCTATAAAGCTTCCAATACGTTATTTCGAACACGCAGGTGCATAGATGGATACAATCAATATATTTTTGTGAAAGTTTTGTGTTAAGTTCCTACAATTAAAAAAGCGAAATTTCTATAGCCTAAATTGATTTTGCTGTGACACAATTATAAATGAGTCTTCTAAAAGCATGGATTTAAGAATTTATTAATTACAACATACGTTGTTTAGTCAGGTAACGTTAAATAGCATCTGCAGCCTCAGGGCTAACGCGTCCCCCACACAGCGAAATATCATCATAACATAATCAATGAAATCTGAGAGAATTAGCGTTAATGGGTAAATACATTAGTCGCTGTAAATCGAAAATTTATTTATACATAAATATTTAGCAAATATAATATTGATAACTTTTAATTTTCTGTATTATAGCCCGCTATCGAAATACCTACGTATCTTAAAAGGTATTTGAGGATAAATCCAGGTCATTTAATTTAAGTTGATTGCGATGAGAGACTCTCAATCGAGAGGGACAACGTGCTGAAGTGGACAGCCACGAACCAAACACTTTTGATCACTTAATTATCTCCTAAAAAAAGCAGACTGAAGCTAAATTTCGAATGTCAGTTACACAAAATCTGATTATAATTACGTACAAATATTTTGAAAATAACAAAAAAATATGTTAACTTTAAGGTGAATTTTTAAATGTATTCTTTATGTAATTCATCTCTATTTCAATAAGGAACGAGTCCGAAGCAATAAGTTTTGACTTCTCATAAATAATGCAAGTCTGGGGTCACATTCACCGAAGCTATGCATCGCTACGAGGCGCTACGAATACTACGAGCATTGTGCTTAAAAATTAATGGTGACCCTAATTTTTCAAAATTAGGTTGTATCGTAAAATTTTACCTATTTTAAATTTAATGAATATGGTCAGGTTTGTATAATAATAAATTTCATTTAATTTGATTGCAAATTATTACCTTACAAATTTCGGCAAATTCTCCTTGGTGCAAAATTGAATGAAAGTGAAGGATTTGATTTGCAAAATTGGAGATTTGAGGGGCGGATGTCGAGAGGATAGCAAATAGCATTGGCAAACTAGGAAATGGGTTATTATTAAATCTTTTATATATGTAATCTATATCAAATATTAATATATATCTACATTCACTTCACATCGTGGCTATTTACTAAAGCTGGTAGGCCGAGGACAGCCAATGATGGTTAATTAAAAAAAATTCGTTGTAAAAGACTAATCTTTAAAATCTAATTAAATCTTAATGTTTTCTATGTTTTTTTTTAAATATTGCCATGAACGTTAATCGACATAAGTGCTTGAAATTGCTGTATTATAGGATAGATTCCAGACAATTACCATATATATCCTTTTAAAAATGACCTGTTGTTAAAATTTTATGTTATAATTTGTGGGATATCCGTGCCAAACACCACGGGAAAAAAATCGTTCATACTTGATATATATCAAGCAACTATTCACACTTTAATCCCAAGATAAATATTATTTACCGTAGCCAGTTAAATAAGTTATGTGTTTCCATCCCCAGCCACTTTGCATTTAACGAGTGTAATTGGTTTAAACCTGGATATTACTTCAGCAGATAAACAATTGAGATTATCCATTAATTTTAAAACTATAAAAGAAAAGTCACAAAATAGTTAAAGTTTTGGATTTTTTGTCTTTGTTGAAGCAATGGTCAGCCTTACAAACAGAGGGTTCGATTCTTGGTATGGCCATTTGTGTGTGAGCTCATTTATTAGCTGTGATCTGGGTATAATGGGTATATAAAAAAAAATACACATCATACATCTACAAGATATTTTTGTACAATTATATTAAATCACCTTTGGTTTATTTTTTAGTTATTTGTTCTGTAGTCGTACATATTAATATAACAATTAAATAATTATATTGTGATAGATATCACATTTAAATAAATTCAAGATGTTTTTTATAGTTTTTTTTCCGGCTAAGGTGATTACATTTGTTTATCACAAGACTTATTGTTGACAAGTTTTAATAGAAGTAAAGTCACTTATTATATAAAAATATCTTTAGTAGAAATCTTTACTTATAGTACCCTTAACTGCATCTACAAATATATCATTACATGTGATATTAGTTATTACTAACTATACAATAAAAACCGGATGTCAACGCAAAAACAGATATTTGATCTCTAATAAGGTTAATTATTTATAATACTTACATAATATAGTAATTGCTAAGAATATACCGAAACTGGGACGTGAGTATTGGGTTTCAGATATCAAACTCCGACTTATATTTACTCATTATTTTGATACGGATTTACGTTTAACGAGGCTGTCCTTAAGGCTGGTGTCCAAAGCACTTTACTCTTAATTCTCCTAGATCCTGTTCCCTTAAAAAAAAATCCAATAATAATGAATAAAGAGACCGTTAAAGTTCATCATTTTTCATCAAAGCTAATTAGACGCTACAAATTTAAACGGTAAACGGAAAGTGTAAAAACCTTCAATATAAAGACGGTAATGGGCAAAAATGTTACAGGATTTTTTTTTCAAACGATTATTTGAAATTATATCTTAACATATTTTCCATTAGAAAGTGGTTATTTCTGTCACATTCGATTATTCCCATTTTACTTCGCCAAATGGAGTGGTAACAATTGAAATACCTCGAAGCTTTTTATGTTAAGGCATGAATAGAAAGTCGAAAATAGATTTTCATTCGAAAAGTATGTTAAACGACAGGCCACACAAAGATATACATTATATTAAAGATCTTTATTTCGACTTGTTGTCGTCTAGGTACAGGTCTGATCTGGTGCTACAAAATTAGCCAATTAATAATTTTTAGAGAAGAAAGTTTTAATTCAAACTTCGAACTTCGATCGTTGTTTGAAAAATTCACGATGCTTTATTCACAAAAAGATAAAACTAAATTTAAAAGTAAAATTTAGTTTACATTTATTTAAATTACTGATTACTTGTTATTAAGTATGAGTTTTGTAGAAATAAACGAATTTGTCATAATATGTATTTAGCCGTATTGGCATACGGCTAAAGTGTTCCGAACAAAAGGTAAATATTGCATTGTATTTAGCAGCTTTTACGGAGTAGTATCAACAAACACAAAGCAACGACTAAAGCCTCAGGTTCAAATGATCCTGTTTCACGATTTACTTCTAGGGGAAGCTTTGAACTTAAATTCTCCGATCTCTAGCATTAATCGAATCTCTTTGTTTGAATACTACGTGGAATGGTATTTTTAATAAAAGTTAAAAAATATATTACAATACGCGCCTTTGATATCCAGTATTAACAGAAAGCCAAACAACGTAGAGCGCTTCTTTTTAAATACATACCGATCACTTCAAATTGATCTTGGTCTTGAGCTTCAAATTAAAAAAGTTATGATGAAAATTTCACAATAAAAATATTGTTACGTAAATAGATTTTATAATTTATTTATTATTATGAGAATTATATACGAAAATGTACCTCAGCGATAAATCATTTATCAGATTAATTGGCTCTTATTTTTCGAAAACCCCAATTAATACAGTTTTAATATGAAGTAAAAAAATATAAATACAACCTCTACTTAACTGAATGCGAATGTACTTGAATTTTCAACTCAAAACTGGTTAAGATGGCTCTTCAGTTTTAAACAGGCTATATAGACTCACCAACTTGTATTTTAGAAATAAATTAAAATATCCGACTATCTACGATTTTACAATCATTTGATATTCAAACGTTACTGTAATAAAAGTTATTCACACTTCTACTAGTGAAATATGACTAATTTGTCAATATAAATAGAGACTTTGTTGAGTGCAAAATCTTTGTGTACATTAAAATCGGTCGGTCGAAATATTTATGTTATTCTTTATGGTGAGTATAACAGAAATACATCATCTGTGAAATTCAACCTTCTACCGCGCTTAATGAGACATTTTGGTGACACATCATCGTCATAGCTGGGGTTTAAATTCACGGGAGCAAGGGTGTGCTTTGTACGATTAATTTCCATATATGCCAAAGCAACAGAGGAGGCTTTCACCCAAGATAGGATTTACTTTAGGAGCCTAATATAATTAGCAACCTATAATATAATTACTTACCCTAACTAAAAAATTAAATTGAACATATAATTGTAAATATGTTATTAAAGAGTAAATAAAAAACTTCATTAGTCTTAATTTCCATATATCCATCATTATAACTATATCTAGTATTTGTTTGAAGTTGGGATGGATAGCAACTATTCACTTTCGATTTAAGTCTGATCAGCTTTTACCTAAAGCTGTGCCTAAACAAACCGAAAACTTTAGTTTCTATTCACAGAAAATGAGGGCGTTTAATATCCATTTACCTTTAAGCGAATGTTACTACACAGACCTATAATTCAGGGAAAAATTTGGCATTCATTCTTATTACAATATGATTATAAATTACATGATTATTTCGTATTTTTTATTTCATAAAGAGCCACCATGACACACAAATCGTATAGAAATGGTCGAACCACATGGAACGTAAGCCAGGACCTGGGTTTGATTCTATATGGTACTACTATGTTGGGTTATATATTTTATTGTAAAATGGTGCCAATGAAAAGTTGTGGCTCGCACTGTCAAAAAGTTTTCAATTTCTATGTTGGCATTGATTAATTAAAAAGCTCTTGCTAAAAATCATGCTCAAGCCCTAATTTCACATACTCTAACAGTACACGTGTGAATACGTCGAAGTATGCGAGGCTGGTTCGTTATTACAAAAAATATTTAAAAAAAAACTATCGTCGATATCCACTTCCTGAATGTTGAGTATGATCAGTAGAGCGGAACAATTTCGTTATATTGATAACATTAAACGAATACTCTACCACGAAATTAATCCCAGAAGGTATTTCAGTTATGTAGCGAAAAGTAGGTGTATTACCGATTATTTTAGCGATAGCAGATCGCGTATTATGACTCGTTCCTTGCTATTTTTATTCACTGTACGGTGATTATTATGATAATTAAACTCAACAATTTTCGCATATCTGTTACCTAGATAATAGAAGTATAGAAAAAGGACTGTAATGTAGGTTACCCACCTGTAATTTTCACTGAAAACCAGTCAGGGTAGCATGTGTCTTCCAATAGCGATCCCAGTATCAATATACAGTGCCATCACGTGATTTACAAGAGATATCAGTGCTCCAGATAATATGACTGATGATCATACGATTACATTCCTTTTTTTTACGGCTATAGGCATTTTTATGTATTCGTACATGATTCCAATATGACTTATTATGATATCGAGTTTGATTACATCATCGTTCGAAGCTATATATTTTTTTTAAACCATAAATGCATTAAGGCTTAATCCTAGGCATTTTTTATGATTTTTATTATAGCGGGACCAAATGTGACGTTGCAGTAAGCTTTTTCTTTAATAATATTGGGTTTAATGTGCGGTTATGTTTTTTTTTTGGGTTATTTTTTTTTTTTTTTTTTCCCCCTTTAGGGGGGGGGGGGGGGGGTTTTTTTTTTTTTTTTTTTTTTTTTTTTTATCTTAATTTGACAGACTGGCATGGAGTCCATTGTGCCAACGGGGTACTCAAAATACGATTTATGTTAATAATTATTAATCGATTTATGGTTATTTTTATACAATGTCTAATATCCGAAATTTAAATCCAAGTCACAGATTTAAATTGGCGTCATTCAGTCCTCCATGTTCGTGAGATAAATATTCATTATCAATGAATGAGTTATGGGTCACTGATACCCCTTCAACGTAAGTTAATTTTTCATAAAGCGTGTAAGAATTCACATTCCTTAAACAAAAAAGTTCAATCTCGGCTGAGTTTTCAGCAGCGAGGTTTTCAGTCACAGCTTATTATAGGTAATTGGGACACATTAAGTAGAAAGCTATGTTATAAAATACATTAAAAAAGGTTGTCGTGGAAGTGAACCCATATAAGAGAGGTAATCTTTATTATTAGTTATAAGATGTATGGAGATAGATTTTACTTTAGATGATTTTTTGATGACTAAATATGTTATTTACTATATCTTCTATCGCTATACATAAAATAAATAATATATGAAATCTAATATGCATTTCTAAGGATTATAGAGGTTCAAACAGATCGTTCAATATTCCAGGTTGTTGAATCATTCGTACCCGAATTAATTAGTGTGGTTTCATGGATCCGATCTATAATTAATAGGATAACTACTATTAGACGTCTTCCAGCATATAAGAAGCGATTACACTGTAAATTTGTGTTATACGTGTTATCGAATTAAGAATATATTTGACTTCAAATATTCATTTATTGAATTTAAAACGATATCAAAATATTTGTATTATGTTTATTTAGATTAGTCTATATTATGATAATACAAATTATCAGTAGTGTGTAGTAATGTGTTTTAAATGTGTGATTCTATTTTGGATTTGGCTCTTTGTAAGAAAAAAAATGTTAGATTTTAGTATATTATAGTAATTATGTTAAGGAAAATGTTATTTGAAACCTTGGAGCGCAGGCTAATATGTATTGAAATGTCTAGAAGGATACATATTACAAGAATAAATACCAACAAACAAAAAAATAAAAAAACGAGTAATAAATTTCGGAATTGACGGAAACAAAAATTTTTTTTTTAAATTTATAAATCGATATTAAGGAACCTAGAGATAACCTAAGCTCTATTTCCAAAGTCAAAGTTCTGTACTCACCGCTCCTTTTTAAGCTCGCTGTTCCTTTTGCGAAACGTTGCTACAAGGACTTGAAGCTCGGAAGAGTGACGCTCATACACTTGTGACAATTGTGTTGCGAAGTCCGAGACTGGAAAATGAAAGGGAAATTGCAATTATTTACTTCACGATAAAAGTCAAATCGTGGCGAGGCTGAAGCGCGGCCTCTACGCAAGATAATAGTTCAATAGAGAAGGAATATATTCTTTAAAAAGTATCCGTATATAACTATTTCCCCACATGCTAAATTTATATTTATTGTTTTAGCGAGATATCATATAAATGCCATCAAGGAATCAATATCAATTTATCAAATGGAGAATATACAGAATAAATAAAATATTCCTAATATAAGCACTTTGAAGAAAGAAATAAACTCTTCAAAACCATTATATTGGTGCACTTATTATATTAAAGAAAGTAATGGCGTTAGCTATATCTTATTTACATTCCTCATACATACTAAGAAAATAAATTTATGAATAGTTAGTGTTTCATGTTACGTCGTAATATGAGTCGGTCTTATTTGACCTATTAAATAAAAACTCAATTATACCGTTATCTGTCCCATAATAATAAATAATATTTTTTCACTATAAAAGCTGTTTAATAAAGTGTTGCCTATAATCGTTTTTACCCCAATCCCCTTTAACCCCAAAACCCACAAGGTATAAAAAAGTATCTGAATTATTTTACAAAAACTGGTAGATCTTATTTTGAACATCCTATTTGTTACAAACTTTGCAATTATTATAAACAGTTTCTGGACTGAAACTTTGTCAACTGCTAGTTTCGTCTTTATGCCGCATGAGAATCCCAAGAGCCTTATAAGTAGGTTTATTTTGACTTTCATACGACTCTTTCGGGACTCCAAAGGCCGGTTTTTACAGATCAATATATACGAGACTTTTAACTACAGAACTGTACTCTCCTACATGTTTTTTCTGTACCGAAAAGGAACAGAGTATATAAGATAAAATGGTTCGATTGGGACAATAAAAAATATTTGTGATTATTTGAAATCTCTGGAGTTTGTGAACAAACCATCTTGCAGCTCTAAAAAAAGGCACCCCGAACATATCGCAAAAGTGTTAGTTATAGAGAATATCATAAATAGGGCTAAAATTGGTATCAACTCTAGAGTAAAGTGACTTATGACTATTTGAGATCATCGAAGCCTAACGCGAAGTAATGTCATGGCAAAATAGATACATATTTATAAAAATAATTCTAGTTTTCTAATAAGTAAAGAATTTGTTGCCGAGGCAAAAACTTTGTTTTGTGCCACCAGCAATATAAGCTAAAGAACATTAAAACTTAAACGAACAAAGGGTTCGACACTCTTTATCTTCAACTACACAAAAGCGACTATAGTGCATTACAATAACAAGAAATATTCGATAAGAAAACGACTGTACGATTCGTATTAAACATTCATTAGGGAGTTTTTGTATGGAAAAGTAGGAGAGAATTTCCTATTATAGCTATTTTCAGAATAAAAATCAGTTTATCTTCTTACAGCTCGTTAAAAGCATCGTAGGTTTTAGAAGCGTGGGTTTGCATAATAGCGTTTCATACTTCGAGGACATTGAACGTCTGATACGAAATACTTAATAATTTTATAATTATACCTTAATGCTGACACTGTTCTTTTGTTTCATTTTGTTACCAGATTTGATAGACAACGAGAATACGTACCACATAAAAGTATTTACAATAAAAAAAGATGATTCAAAAAAATTGTATTTTAAGCAGATTCGTAATATAAACAAATTTAAAACATTTATTGCATTAATTGAAAATTTTGATTAATTATTATTAATTATTATTCGTAGTGTTGATGGAGTAGCGAATATCCGAACCAGTTTTCAAATAAGTATATCTTACAAATGTAATACAGTTTGAAATATATAATATAAATTACTCAAACTACACATTCTTGCTTTGGATATAGTATTTTATTTGTCATACTAAAACTGTTAACCGATAGTCAACCTCAAACTCATCATTATTGAACAAATTGTATAATAAAAATGTTTTATATTACATTACATAAGTGTTGTTATATGCTCTCAAAATATTTGCATTTGAGAAGTATTTTGAAGATATTTCAGAGAGGATGTTACGTCAGTGCTTAAATATTAAAATTTTAATTACTGTGTAAGATTACGTCGGTGTTCTTCGCATAACATGTTACTCTTATTCACAAAGTTACACAAACATATATTCAACGTTATTTACTTTATACATTAGCAGGTTTCATGTAAATTTTGATTAATAGCATAAAGTTGAAATGTATGGTTAAACCCGCTAACCTAAATAGCTACTGTGGTTTCATTGAAACAATTATATTTATAGTATTTTGTTAGTTGTAGTATAATACTGCTACGCCGTAGCAATGTAGCACTTAATATGGTAAATATGTACGTGTATTGTTGTCACTTCAAATCACAACCACGATGAATCAAGTAATTATTTATTCATACTTTCACAAAATCAATTTATAATAAATAAAAAGTAAATTAATTGGAATGCAGTGGGCGGTCTTATTGCTAACAAGCGATCTCGAGGTATCACCCCTTATTACATAGTAATTATTTAGTCTCCTATGCTATTTTAAACTGTTTAACTAATGTATAATCTGTAGCTGTAGCCTTTTGTGATGGAGATATAGTTTAATAGCAAATTCAATGTACGCTAACATTAAGTTCAACATGAATAATTTATTTGATAGCTCTAAATGAATTACAATTTTGAAATAAATGTTCTTAAATAAATCTTACAAAATATAAATTTTTTTTTTTTTAACAAACTATCACTCATTTAAAGAAAAAGGCTTTGTTAACGGATTAAGTTATATCTTTTTACAAAATTTAAGTATATTACATTATTTTAAAATTTTCTAGACTCACAGACTGAAGACAAAAGTTGACATGTTAATTGTCAAAATAAGTGTCACAGCTGTGATTATTTTCCTAAATATATAAGTAACTGTTAGTGCATAAAGATTTAGTATCATAAACTTTAGTAACCTGTCACATGGAATTTATATTATTTATTTATAACGAAACCGGCAAGGCAACAAGGTATTTTATTTACATCATTACTACAGTTGATCAAGTAATGAATTCAATTCTATATAGAAAAAAAATAGCCCATAAAATCATTGAGTCCCTTTTCAAATTATTCTCGTAAAGAATAAATAATATCCAAACTTAAAACAAGTGAATAATTCTCAAGAAAATATTTCAATTGCCTTTGGGAATAAAAAGTTGTAAGTTTGACATAGTTAGCTTTATTGCATTTAGTTTGGACAGAACTAGGAGGGTGAGAAGCTCTATTATTGGGTAAATTTAATTTTGTAAGTCCAATTCGATAGATTACAAAGAACTATTTGATCTAAGGTTATATTGCCTAAGTATAATGATAGCCAAGTCCCAAATAACGTATTTTCATTTTTTATAACAAAAACAGAATTGTAAAGCTATTTGAAACATCCCTCAGTTTATTTTTAACAGCTGATTTAGAAGTTTCGTTTTATGCTCTTATAAATTTATTTACCTGAAAAAAGAATTATTCATGTAATTAATGAGGTTTTATATTTCCATAAAACATTTTTCTACCAATTTAAGCGCTATTATCTTAAAATCGCCCTGCTGTGTACGGACAGTGTAACAGTATAATGTTATCTTTTTATATGTTAGTAATACAAACAAATAAAAAATAAGTTTAACGTTTTCAGTAACAAATTGTTTAATTTAATTTTCATAGTATTTCACCCATCTTGAAAATAACGTCTAATAAAAAATGACAGCGAATTCCGGTAATAAAATTCTTAAAAAGTATTAGCAACGGGGAATCACTTAAGGGATAAAAATTTCGTGCTCGGATCTTAAATATAATGTTTCGTTTCCTGTAAACACTGTCTGGAAGCGTTAACTGTTTTAATTGATGCTAGGTTTATCTATAATTTGCAATTGTAAAATGACATTCAATTAAACATTTGTATGGGGCGATTAAAATCGGACTTTTCTGCAAATAAATTGCAACTTTATTTCGTATAAATAAATTTCTTTTAGAGTTATATTTATGTATACAAAATGACTGTTTATTATTAGATATAATTTTAGAACACTGTAGTTCTACATTAAAGTAGATTTGATTATTCATAAATTTCATACATAATTCATATAATTATAATAATCTGGTATGGCAGACGTGAAGATAAAAATAGACGTTAGTACCCTACTTTTTTAATGTCATTTTCAAAGACAAAAACATGACTACTTTGTGAGGATTGATCGTCATTAGCATCTTGATTTCGAAAATAGGTATCAATATATCTGAAATCACAAATTTATCTAGAACAACAAAGATGAAACTTTTTACAAGCAGATATTTATTAACCCTTTAAAGCAGATAAATCAGCTGTGAGACTTGAGTCATGTAATGTTATTGACATTTATAATGTTTCGATTTAAGTAAAAAGCATTTTTCGATTAGACGCCAAATAGGAATACATACACTCCTTATACCTAAAAGCTAAAATTTACCTATACTTTCTTTACATAATAATTAATAAAATTTACTCATAATATACATATCTACTGGGTCAACGATTAAGTTTTACTTATTAAAACATATAATTCTGAAATTTTTAAGAAGTTCATGGCCTTTCATGCTACATACGAAAATATAATTCGACAGCATATACCTTTAATTTTCAACATTTGTATACTTCCATTGCTTGAAACATATATAATATAGAACCTCTACTATTGATAAGATTGAACCACCAAAACCCAGGCCGAAACAATTGCCAACAGAGACCATTAAATCTAAAGTTGTGTGAGCTAACTCTCTGGTTACTCTCTCGTACGGCCGATTACCAAGAACAAAGGAAATTGCTCCTCCAGATATATCCGAAGAACTCAATCTCTTAGCAATAATATTATAATCCGGCTCGATGCACGATGGTAAGCAATCACATTGCAAGCCGGTTTCATTCACTTCAGGGACCCGTAGTCTTTTCAATCTGTCATTGTATCGTATCAAACACTGGAATCCTTCTGAGTCACAATAGTTGTCTTTATATTCCACCGGTGATAAATGCGAAATGCAACCACAGAGCTTCAACTGCTCTTGAATGCGGCATTCAACTATACAAACTGAGTAGCTATAGTGGTTAAAGCCTCGGAAATTGCTTGGCACTTCACTGGGAAATCTGCACCGTCTCACGTTCGGGGCAGTGAACAATACCTCGGGTTCATTCATTATATCGACTATAGAGAACGATACAGTTGCTTCCATTCCATTACCAACAGATATTCTTCTATCTTGCTCCATATTCCAAAACGGCACGTCTTCCCGTGCATGTAAGAATGCTTCATAATCCTCCGAGAGAGTCACGCTTAGACTCCCTAAGTACCGTCGGTCTGACGAAGCGACGTAATATGGGAATTGCTCATGAAATTGGATGTTATTCATCGAGAAACAGATCCCATACTCGGTTTGAATAGGTTGGAAATGTTGGCAACAATTCATCGGTTTACTATCCCATGTGCAGTTAATAAATAGATCTTTGCACTTTGGACGATATACAGACATCAAACTAGTGAAGTCAGACGGACATTCAGTTTTATTATCACACGCGCACATGGGACAATTGCCGCGGAAGAAAGCAATGTCTTTAACAAAATGTCGCTTATCCTCAACTAATCCTCTACGGCGCATTTGTTGTAACATTTTGTCGTTATTGCCAAGTTGGCAGATTGTGATTGAAGGGAATGTCGTGTTCCAATCCAAAAAGTCGGTGCGTGTCGTGAATCGTATCGTATCCTCCCGATACACAGAAACGTATTTGTATATGCCAGCGACCGCCACGATCCAAACGTGAACATAAATTATAAAGTATATAAGCCTATATACGACATGGACGTCTTTACGAGAAAGATACGGCGGTCCATGAACTGAGAGATTGCGACATGTGTGCTTCAAACGAGCTAGGAATATTTTAATTTTTGCTTTTAGCTTCTTCATGTTTGTTCAACTCACGTTAATATAACCAACTGCGACGAGAACTGAGTAAATTATTCAAAGCTATTAGGTAGGCATAATACAATCCATTTGGGAATTACGATAATTGAAGTTTAACAAAGCTTCACCTATTCGATAAAAACATTTGATAACATTTGTTTACTTGTTGTAAAGATGTTTTGGTAATAGAAATGTTAGTTTTTTCTATACTAAAAAAATATGAAACAATAGTTTTATATTCTAATTGATACTGATTAAAGTGCTCATTATATTCCTGCAACAATAAAACAATGAAAACTATAAAATGTTTTATAAACGCGTATAGCTTCCGAACGAGTTCCAAAAATTAGTAAAGGGTTTGTAATGGGTGGTTCAAAAGTAATCAAATTAATAAAAAACGAATCAACTCTAGAGATCACAATTTAAGAGATATCATATATTAATGCGACAAAATTTCATGGTACAAATTACGCATACATAAAAAACCTGAGTCCTTAATTTTGCGCAGCCCGTTATTAAAGATATTTTCTTAATAATCTAATCTATTTTTATTGCATAATATACTATTTCAAGTATGTATCGAAAAACTACTATTTTCAACGGGGCAAAACTGCAATTATTTTTAGTTAGATAGTTAATTTACAGAAACGTTATGTGATGTTATATGTATAGTGTATAACGTCCAGTTTAAACCGAATTAACGTAGGTAATTGCCGGGCAACCATGAGGCCCAGCTAATTTATATTAAACACAACAAATATTATCTTTTGTAAATGGAAGAATTATATTCATATTTTTTTTAATGTGTGTAATTGTAGTGCTAATTGGGGGTTGGGGTATATCATGGCTAATAATTTCTAACATGCATGAACACATTCTCTCTGTTGTTTTAACTTTAGTTTGTTACATAGCTATATATATTTTTATTTATATATTTATAATTGTGTTGGCACCCATAGTACACGCTATAAATTGCTTACCGTCGGCCTAACCGACTGTTAGTAAATGTTTATTTCAAAAGGATATACATTTTCGTTATATTACCAATACTTAAGTTTCTGACCATATTTGCCATTTACGAGTAGTACAATTGTGACATAGGTTTGAAGTTGGTCAAACCAAATAGAGAATACTTGGAATGTACTGTAACAAACGGGAAGATTGAAAATTGCTTGTGGCCGTTGCGTGTGTAATCCTCAAATGGAAACCCTTAAACCACAAGCCACACTTACGTGAACTTACAAATTATGCGCTTATATACTGCTTCATTTAATATATTACATTCCTTGCATCTATATATTAGATGGTGGACTATAGCATTGACCATTCCATGAATTTGTCAATTCTAAGGGCTTACGACGCGACCAGTTTTGATATCATAAATCAGTGTATTGTGTAACTACAATCCGTACATTATAATAATGCGTTAAGATATGAGCAGTGTATGCTTATATATTGTGTAAGGTTACATCACGATTTAGTTCATACTGAATAGGATTATATTTCCATATTATATTTTGTAAAAAGTTCAATTCTAAATCTACATAACATTTTAATAATACTTATATATTATTATTGTATGATGGCATTATTTAATATTATAAACGAGTGAGAAAATAGTTCGAATTGGGTAGGTTCTACGTTACATCTGATTTATGTCACTATAATGAAATTCCCTAAATTGACTGTGATCTCCTTCGGGCATACAATGCGCCATTCAAGATAGATTAAACAATTATAAACGATAATCGAATTATATATGATTAATTGTGAATCCATTTTAAACCAAAAATGCATCTTGATTATTATGACGATACTTTACATTATACATGTAAATAAATCATATAAAAAAACAAAATTGCATATTATAGCTAACCGTTAGACATTATAGAACACAATATTATTCTTTACTTTGTGTATAATGATAGCACTTTATGTCAATCGCTGTCAATCATTTTAAGTAACTGACAGATATACAATTAGTAATTCCGTTAAGTTTTCTCAAATTTTCCGAAATCCTATTATTATTTTCCCTTAGAGGAAACTTCTCGACTCTGACCAACACAAGAAAATATATTTTTTCGAAGAAAATTTAAATAAAATTTAAATAAAAAATAAAAATTTACATTGATAGCTATCAATGTAAATAAATCATTCTTATACTTTTAATTGGTTGTCTACATTCTTTTTAAACTCAGATAATCCGGGAAAAATATTTCTAGATAAAATGGTAAAATTTTATCAATTATTTAGTGTAAGGGAAAAGAGTCACAAGGTTTTTTAATCATAATAATAGTTTTTTGGATGAGTTAATATAATACAAATGGGATCGCAAATATTTTAAATACTTACATTTTTATAAGGGCCTGTTTTTCGTTTTGGATTTATACATATAATATTAAATATACGTTTCAAGAAAATATAATTGAGAACATATTTTACTGTGTTCAGGCAGTAGAACGAGTAATAATATAAACAGACCTAAGACTCCATAAGGGGATATATTATAAATGTTAATACTGTAATCTATAAAATTGCATTTATAAAAATAGATAGATAGGAAATAAAGTATGACATTGGTGTTCGCGCGCTCAGTCGTCGCTGCGCGGGTGATTTAAGTTTAACTCCACCTACATAATAAATCAATGTTGTCTAAGGTGACTAAGAAATTTAATTAAAAGAGTCAACAGTATCAATAAAGATTAAACAATTGGTAAGATGACCTACTATTGTAAATTCGTTACGAGTATATAAGGTAATATCATATAAGTAGTAGACTCGTGTTAATTCGTAGCATAGTATTTTAAATACTCTATCATTTTTGGTTAGTTGAAAAAAGATATATACGAGTCTACAGCACCAAGACCGGATCGGTTCAGTGCACACTGAAATGTAACGACGCTCACTTGTACATTTCCACTCAGCGAAATAAATCATTCAATCTCACGCCTAATGCTGAACAAGAAATTATTTATGCTTCAATGATGCTTTCGAATATTGTAAATATTTATATAAGTTTTTATCAAACAAAGACGCTTAACACTTACATATGACTGTTTAGTTTTCGTGTCAAATGATACTTTTATATAAGTATTTTAAAATACACATGAGCGGGAAAGAGTCAAAT
This sequence comes from Pontia daplidice, assembly GCA_963693355.1. Taxonomy (NCBI): domain Eukaryota; kingdom Metazoa; phylum Arthropoda; class Insecta; order Lepidoptera; family Pieridae; genus Pontia; species Pontia daplidice. The sequence continues at coordinate 1,586,255 of CAVNZL010000013.1, forward strand.
TGTATACACATAAGATATTTTCAGTAGATTTTCATAGTATTAATAACTTTAAGATAGATCAGTAGAGTTTAAGCCTTTTTTTTTTTGGGGGCCCCCCCAAAAAAAAAAATAACTGTTAAAGCTTTTTATTATATGGTTGCATCGCCCTTAATCGGGGGCCCCATGGAGATCACAATATCGGAGGGCTCCCAAGTGCGTTGTTATAGTTAGTATTTATTTATTTTATATATAGTCATTGTTTTCATAGTGACTACATATACACATATAAGTAAACATACCTAAATAAGACACAACACAGGTATAGCTTTGTAACGGACAGACAAGGAAATTGAAGACTCAGTAATAGAGTTCCCTTTTGGGAATGGAACCTCTAAAGGATATCTTCAAAGTGTTTATAAATCTCTGATGCTAAAAATAACCTGCGATCTTCACGAATGGGACAAAAGTTAGATCAGTCTCGTAATCTGTCTTTGTCAATCACAATTTATAAGTTGGCATCTCCGGGGATATTAACTCTGAAGGAAATAAACATTAAAAAAAACATTTCAATGAAATAATTTGTAATAAAAACGTGCGCGTTTAATAAAACTTTTGAAGAATTTGAAATCCACAAACATTATAAATCACTTAAACACCTCTCTGTTTTCTGTTTCTTTCTTTGAAATTTTACCATACTAAATATATTTAGAAACAAATTATCAATGAAATTAGATTTTTTGAAAATTAGGTGGACGGTATAAGGGACTCAAAAAATAAATGGAATACCTAGTATAGTATTACCTGCCGGACATAATACGGTATAGCCCACGAATGCGGCGCGCTCTAAATTGCATTGCACAAACGAGATTTCACCAACAAATGGACTAGACACGAGATTAGATAATCAGTAAATGTTCAAATGTATGATAGTTATAAAAGCAACACTTACCTGTTTTGACTAATTTGAATGTGACTTGTTGCTGGTTTTTAAGCTGTTCATTGTGTGATGGATGTGTCAGTTCTCGCAGAGCCATCTCTATCGACGGCTGCTGCATCCTGGCAGACGGAGGGTCCGCCTCCCTGGATCGGCTGAATTTTCGAAAGAAGCTGACTTTCTTGGGCTTATGACTACTTCCTGAAAAAGAAATATTTTAATGAACGAACAATAAAGTTGTACAGTGGATTAGTTAATAGTTAAGAAAACATGGGATTAGAGAGTGAAGCACATTTTTAAGTCTGCACAAACATCATGCTAAGTAACGGCAAACACACTTTTATTAGTTCCAAATCCACACGCTTTCAAAAACCTTCAAATGACGATCGTTGAGCTGGTGGCGTCGATTGTGGAGATATCTGTGCCGGAGTTGAGTTTGTCGTTGGTTCTGACTGCGGACGGGGGGGTAGCAGACTAAGGGAGGAGGCTGAGGGAGAGGGAAAATGAGGTGCAGACACATCAGACCGACGATCAGGCTCCGGCGTGGTCACTCTTATATTTGCACAGAACTCCGGCGTACTCGCAACTTCAAAGAGAGCATCGAAATCGCGATCGAATATGTTTTTCCTGGAAAAGGCTGGGGTTGGCAGGGGTGCGGGAAACTCAAACTCATCAGGGGCAGGTGTTCTGACAATTTTGCCAAATTCATTGTCCTCGTGGCGGCCGAGTTTCTTGAAGAGTTTCTTGGTGCGGTCGCGCGGCTTAGCCGGCCGCTCGGTAGAGGGCGTCGGCGAGGCCGGCGCGCGAGGCGCTAGCTCTGGGGGCGCCGTTTTGGGGACAGAAAGCGCGCGGGGTGGGGCGGGGGGGCGGGGTAGGTGCTTGCGCTTCGCTCGGCGCGAGCGGCGGCGGGTCAACTATAATGTCTAGCGTTGGCCGCGGCCTGGGCCGAGGCGCCAAGGGCGAGCTGTATGTCAGGGACACTACTTCGTCTGCGGGATATATTACGTACATCCCTGGGGAGACCGCATCGCGCCAGCCTCTCGCGCCCTCCGAAGAGGTTGCCGCGCGCCTTTATCTTTCCGCTTTACACTTACAGTCACTCTTAACACGAATGTAACTATGTAACTTCGATATTAGTAACTTTGGAATGATTATTACACTTTTCAAATGTGGAAGGTATAAGGAATGTTTTATCGGGGAGAGCTTGAGCATGAGGAGGTAGGACTTTCTTCAATCTTCGGATCTTTAACTCATCTTTGACCTGTATGCAAATAAGGCAAACCAAAATTAAATTAGGTCAACAGAAAAAATCGACGAACAAATAAATTATTTATTCGTTCTACAACAGAGCGTTCGACATTGGACATCAAAGAAGACGGGCAAAGGACTTTAATATTGAAACAACAAACGCAAGGATTTCACAATGTTGCCAACAAAATAACACATTTCCACGTAAATCCGTATTCGCATCGAATGTTGACCGTTTAATTATTCATATTCGCGAAAGGTTTTTCAAGTGAATTTAGTAAAAATTATACACGTCAGTTTTTATTTATTAGTTTAGGTTAAGGTAGTTTTAACTATATTTTGGCAATAAGCTGTATTAAATCATGAATTATTTTTTAAAATTATTTTTGAATTTATCAACCTTTTCATTCTCTTCATCAACTACTTTTGTCCGACGAGAAATTTAAACTATATTACGTGGGATTTGATCATTATTAAGCAATATGTTTTAGCGAAGTGCCTACGGCTGAAGATATCCGGGTCAAGTATCACCACAATGCTGAGAGAGCTTCAACTAAAGTATCACTCAAAATTCACGACGTCGATGCGTCTATAGATTTATTTGTCTCTCTGAATTATCTTTAATTAGTTGCCTTTGACAAGTGCTTAGTGAGGGTTTCTCAACATTGCTTTAATTTCTGCTTTTAATACATAAGGCTTTAATGAAACATTATGCTTGTTTAAATCGAATATACCAGCCATACTCCGCGAAAAAACACGTAAGCAGTCGACACACGTTTCCCCCCGACACCGGAGCATCCAGATTTATCTCTACGCGGAGTATTGCTGGTAAAATTGTTCTATTAGAGTTTTGTACTATGAATTTCCGCAAAGTAACGCCTAATTATTTTAATTATTAAGTCGGTTGTTTAAATATCTGTAACACTAATATCAATTTTACTTTTGTACTGTTTTAATCTGTAAGCAATAAACTTTTTTGTAATATTTATTTTTAAACTAAAATATAATTCCTTGTTTGAAATATATCCTTAGTCAGTAAGGTTTACTATGCAACGGCATATTTTTAATATTATTAAGTTTACCGATGTCTACTTAGTCATAGTAGTGCTTTACTATAGTATCTGTTATAATTTGGGGTATTACTTTATAAGATTAATAGATAATAAGTTTCTGATAATCTATAATTCCTTCACTTTAATTATTTCACCATTTCCTTATTGTATAACTGTTATATCATTTAACTTATTTACTTCGATTTAATAATTTTTTTTAATAAATAATAATGTTGCCCTGTTATCAAAGCTTTTGCCTTCAAAGAAACCAAAAATACAAAGGAAATTAAGTGCATTTTAAAATAAGAAATTCTATTATAATGACTTGGAAGCTCAGTAAGGAAATCCTACTGCTAATGCAATTTTCTTTTCTGTTTTACGAGACAACGGTTTTGTGCGTTCCATAAAGGAAACACCTTAAAATGATAAAATGAGTTGTTGGAGACTTTTCTTGATCCAATATTAACTAAGGCGCAATAAGAACTCGTAGTTCTCTTCCTGTACATAAAATCTATTTGTAATAATAAAAAAACCATTTTTAACACATGCATATGAATACATACACCAAATGAACATTTATTACAAAGTTTTTGTCTGTCTATTAGTTCTGGCTAATCTCTGCATAGGCTGGATCGATTTTGTCAGGACTCTAATTGGCAGATAGCGCCGGCTACCACTTCTTACGCGCAAGAATGATTTACAGAAAGAAATGCCCGTCACATGGACTGAGCGGACTTCAATTCTTTTTTTTTTGTAAACGAATTGAAGAATCGACTATAAGGCGGAAAGAAGGTGGCCAGTTCAGCTGGTGTGGTAATAATAAAGCTTAAATTTGAGACTAACTGTTGTTAATTTTGCAAACAGTGCTAAAACTGTGCCGCTAACATAGGCGCCACCATTACTGAACCTATTGTTAAAATGTGTAAAACAGTCGGTGAGTCTCATACTATGAGTCATAAAACGTTTAGTTATTTACCTATATATTTTTAATTTCTATTTTTATATGCGTGTATCCATGTTTAAGAGCGACTGCCAAAAATCCATGAAGAGATATAGAATTCAAGTATGGAGGATTGTATTTGTTATGAAATACATATTAAGCTTTGGGACCGATATCCAAAAAGTAATCGTTATTTATATACAGAGAGTTATATAAATAACATAAACGCCCTTTAAAACAAAACCAATGCAATTATATTAGTTCATATTTATCTTTGAATGAGGAAAATCAATAGTTCGTTGAAAGTCTATTACCGTATTGTATACGGAACTTTAATTTACTAAAAAATAAAACTCCATTTGTCCTTTGCATGACTGGCCCAACTAGAACTACATTCACATGTATTTAGGTCAAAATATGATTGAGTTTGCATGTTCCCTTACTCAAACAAAGAGCAGAAAATATTATTAGCATATAAAATTCTAACTTAGTACAACTGCATATATTTAATACAAGTTGATTTTTTACTTCTGATAATATAAATACAATACCGCTTACAATGAAAAGTTTACTATGTAAGAAACATTAGCGTATTATATTATATTTCATCGAACGCTGTTCGTAGAGGCAACATCTCCTGATAATGCTCCGGTGTCGGAGCGAAACGTGCGTTGAGTGGTTGTGGGTTTTTCGCGGAGTACTGCTTTCATACTGGTCTATTGGGTTTTTGAACTATACAATTAATCAGGTATTGTTATAACCCATCAGCTATGGACAAAGGCGTCCACTAAATATGCCTTCATAGTTTTGCTATATGTATAAATTCTGTAGGATAATTCAAATTTTGTATGTAGATAAAACCAAAGGTTTTATAAAAGCATTCATATGGATACACAAATAAAATATATGCGTGAGTCGAGCACACGGCAACATTGTACAAAGACGGAATATTCCATGTTTATTTTCAATATAAATCGTGTCATACTCGTCTAACTGATATGATGAAATATAAGTCTTTCCAAAGAATGAACAGGCGACTCACAAAATTGATAGAGCTTTTATATTTAATAGATAGTAATTATAGTACTATTCAATTTTCAATTTTCTGTTATAAAATGAATGGCAAAATAACATGTTGGAAATAAAACTGTTTGCAATATCCAATTTTTGACAAGCTACAACAGAATAAAAACGCGCTAACAACAAACAATAAATTGTAAAAGGAAATGTGTGCACATTTTTATACAAACTAAGTATAAAATGGATACTATTTTAGAATGGAGTAATAAGGAATCGTATAATTTCTTTGTACTTTATATTATTATTATAACAGTGCAATACTTATAATATTGCAATATTTATTTACAAGAAATAAATAAGTCACGAAACTAATAAGTTAATTGTCAAAATAAAATAAGAGCAATGTCAAAGCTTGCGATGGTTGTCACCCGTACAAAGTTGGCAGCTCTCAATTATAGAAAAGGTGACAAAGTACGCCCCGACGGAATGAAGTATATCTATGAAAATATATTTATATCACGATTATTTGAGCGAAGTTGCACATTAGTCTTTGAGGCCGTTGCTTTCTCCCGAAACACTGAGACGAAATTAAATCTCAAACGAACGTTTACCTAAAATCAATTGCCTACGCTTAAAATACAGATGGAGATTGCTTCGAAACAATTAGATAAATTGAATGAATAGTTTAATTTCATAGTGGGCCAAATATCAACTCGTTGCCTACCATTCTATAGATATATTCGTTATTTCATAGTTTTTACTGAATATTAAATTGTATTAAAAAGTCGTTTTTAACCCCTCTGACTGACTTCCTCTACAAATATAAGGTTAACAAAAACTTTCTCAATTGTTATCAGTTGTTTTTTATATTAATTAAATATATAAAAATAATAATTTCTTATGCGCTATGCTCGAATTGCGAATAAATAATACGACAAATTATTATATATTTTAAGAACGTCTTAAAATGTTGATCCTAATACAAATTCAGCAAGTAAGGTAAAAAGTATAGATCATTAATTAACTGTTAAACGCTATAAATGCCACATGAAATAACAAAAATTGATTTATAATCCAAAGTACTAAATACTCTCCACGCAATATGAATAATTTTAAATGTCAAATACACATTCGCTGTTAAGTAGACCCCTTTTGTTTGAAGCTTGCGCAATTTAATCTTTATAAAAATGCTGCTAACATTTACCATATTCACTCTTTATGAAGAACTCTCTCTGGGTATTAAAACGAAACTTGTTTGAATTTATAAAAATATTATTAAATATACGTACGTACACGTTTATATTAAATTAAATTGCTCAAGAAATGTATAAAATACGTAACGCAGAACTATTGTTGTAAAAAGTAATGAATCGTTTAATTTAATATGTATATGATTAACTTATCCGACTACTTTGACAGAATTTATACTTTGTTAGTATGCTTAGTACATTTTACTGTAACTATACATTTTGATAATTAAAATCATTAACGAAACTCATGACAGAGTAGACATTTTCTCAGGCGCTTTGAGTGAAATCACAAAGGTTCTATTATGTATAATTAGCTACTAGTAATTAATTAATAATTGTAAATATAAATTTTTAACTTTTTTTTTATGATATTCGTACTTAGGATTAAATAGCATGATAAAGTAAAGCGTCAATGTCGCATTAGGTTTTAACCTGTAAGATATTGTACTGCGTGTTGAAATAAATAAATAAATAAATAAATAAATAAATTTTCTATTTTAATAAGGTGGCTTGGACACGTTCCATGATATAATTAGTTAATAAATGCTAAAGAATTTTGATTATTACTCCACGGATTCGATTTTTTTTAAATAGATGTTTATCATTATCCAAGAAAAACCTATGATACTACTTATACAAATATACAAAATTAAATATATTTCCGGTGAGCTCAAATGTAATCCGCTTAATCGTCTCTGTAGCGAAAAGAGATCTCATTTCTTTTTGTGGCTTCTATAACAAAGCAAACAAGAATCTATAAACTTATCTGTTTGAAATTAATTTGTCGCGTGTACATATTACTAAATAGATTTATCTTTTTAATAAATTAATTAAAACAGCTATTCGAATCACGTCATTAAAATCACTCGGAACAATATTGTCAAATGAAACTTGTGATATAAGAGATAATTGTAATTTTTTTTCTTTAACTCCAGTGGTTTTTAGTGCCAGTAGAATATATATTTTTCATATACAAAAGGTGTTCCACATTAAACACTTAAGACCTTCGACTTACAAAATTTTTCATAATTTTGTCTTTTTATAGATGCTAAAACACAGAAATCTGTACCAAATATCAATTTCAATACATTCACAAATAAGTTCTCGGGTTTTGAGAATGACCGGAAGGGCTTTGAGAAAATATGTTACGGTGTTTTTGCTCGATTTGACGGCAGATGTAAATAAGGGGTTTCCTCAAATGCCAGATGTTGCAGACGTCATTAAACCTTGATCGAAGCGTGTATTGAAATGGCCGAGTAAATTTTCATACGAGATATGTATGTTATAATGTATTATATATAAAATCCATGGGAAAGCTAATTGCCCGATTATTTTTGCTAATTTCCCTGTATTACGAGGCATTTGTATAAATATTAAAATACTATAATAGTAAAAATAGTAACCTACTGCGCATACGATTTTATTAATTACTATTTAAAATATTAACCTTACATAAAGTATCAGATTCAGATCAGGTTAGATATTAATAATTTTTGTAGTAAATAAGTGTAGTAATAAATAAAAACTATTTTTTTACTAAAATATGAGTTTTTATTTCAGATATCCTGTTTCTGATGTGAAAACAGCCTACGCGTGGAGCTATAAACTATTTTTTGCAAGTTTAAAAATATTAACAGAAAAAAGAAAAAAAATGAGAAAATTAAAATAATAATAAGATTAAACTCGTATTTTTTTCCCTAACATTCTAGAATGAAATTTAAAAATGTTAGATGTTTAACTTTTCCCTTGTGATTAGATATGCCTCGTATCAAAGCGAAGTTACACAGCCAGATTGAACGTTGCGATTTAAGTCCAATAGGGACTTTGGGGCACATGATAGAGGCAATCTTATTGAAGTTCCGTTTCACAGAGTTGCTGTCATGTTGGTTTGCTCCAAATCCTCATGGACGATCGACTATACGTGTATGCGATAAAAATTGTTTTTTGTTCGGGAAAAATACCCGCATCGAACAAGTTACAGTCACCTTAATCGTCCCAACTACTAAAGGACTGCGTTGTAGTAGATAAATTAATAAGTAACTAGTTCCAGAATATCCGGCATTATGCATGTTCACCTATCATATATAAAAATATATTGGGATATGGTGAGCGTTCTTAAATTAATAAAGGATTAACAACTAACCAATAACGATAAAATATAAATATGAATATACAACTATGAACTTTATACAAAAAATATTATGACTATATTCACAAAAGCGTTTTTTTTTTAAGTATAGGCCGTATAATGTATTGGAAGAACTTAAATTTCACCCATCACACAAATTAACGTGATACCAAAATTAGTTGCTTCTGAAATCTTATAGCACAAAACCCTATTAGACAAATCTACAAACAATACTCCGCTACGAACAGTATTCGTAGAGGCAACATCCTGAGGATGCTCCGGTGTCGGGGCGAAACGCGCGTCGAGTGATTGTGGGTTTTTTCGCGGAGTACTAGATTGGTCTATTAATATTTTGTACTATTGTCTACCACAAACTAACACCTAACACGTGACCTGACTTACCAAACAAAATAATTCTAATTATTCATAATGATCCCAGCCAACATTTAACACAGCAGAATTTGAATAGTCTGCGAGGTTTTTCCTTTACCAGCGAAAGGCAAGGTGACAGCAACATATGCTGACGTAAAAAATATAAATAGCCACAATTTTTGGGTGAAAATGTAAATGTATTTTTGCGAACAAAACCTAAAAATATTCATTTGTAAAACCGTCAGTTGTTTCATGCTTTACTATTTCCAAAGAAAATTGCAAAATAGTGAAGAATTCCATTTCGTTGGATCTTTGTGGATAGAGTTTTACATAATGGGAGAAAAGGGGATGTCTTTTTGTTTGTGTAATAGATTTCAAAGTTTCACAATTTACTACTTTTTAGAAATATGGAGAATAATGAATGATAACAACGCTTCCCTGCCTTAGTGATTATCCTACATTATGACATTTTTATACCAATATTATACAGCCGAAGAAAATTTTGTTGCTTTTTTAAAGTTCTTCGTTTCGTCCACTTTTGTTTACGATTGGTTACGATTTACACGATTATCTTAATTAAAGTGGGGAAAACCATTGGGAAGAACTACAGTAGCATTTTGTATGGAAGTAAAAAAAAATCCATCGTAAACAAGTTTAAAAAGTTGTAATCAGTTTTATGAGACGAAAGCCTGCGAAGGCAATAATATAATCTTTAAAGACTTGTCGAACTTGGGCCCAATCATTTAATACTTAGGGAATGTCAACGTAATATACTATTTTTTTTTTAAAGAATAAAAAAGATACGTCGGTAAAATTCGAGGGAAAACTTCGATGCCATCACCGGAATCTATATGCTTATCTTTCTTGGGATATCTTCTTTTAATACTCGACTTATTATCAGCGAACAGATATAAAAAAATACATACGATCGAATTGAGAAACATCGTCATAAGACGATGATAACATCAATCTATTTAAAATGGCAACTTCTATAATTAAACCACACTAGCTATGAAATCCGGACGTCACTTGCAGATAAGTTTTTTGTCTGCTAAGTATTTTACCAGAACTTATCAAGTTATGTTCACTAAGTACCAATTTATTACCATATACCAGTTTTTGGTTTTATTAACATCATAATAACTAGAAAGTACTTAATTCTAATCATAATAGAAGATAAAATCTTAATTGCGACGCTAATTATCATTATTAAGCAAGATTATAGTCAGGCACGCAAAAGTATTTGTGCATTAACACTTCACAAACCATTCAAAACCCTGTTTTGCTTGGTAACTCGGACAATTTCGTTTTTATTTTACAAAATACGGGCAAGGGGTTGCCGCCCATGGACACTGGCATTTAAGATGAAGATACGGTCTTTCGTTTAAAGTTCATTGATCGTATTAGGTCGGAAACATCTATTTATTTGTGGAACGGAAATCGACGTTATAAGGGCGGAAATTCGTATTCCAACCGTACATTTAATATACGTCTTCTTCGATGTCTGATGCTGAAATTCAGCTGCAGTTATCAGTCTGAATAACTCCTCCAAACATTCTTCGTGATAAGTGAGGTAGAAGATGCAAAGACCTTACATCTCTACGGAGAACAAAAGAATAAAGCCGCTAGGAATGCGGCTGGTAATCGTCGAAATGTTCAATGTCCTCAAAATTCAAAATCAAATACTAATAAAACGTAATACATTTGACTATCGGTTGTCGCTTTTACTGACATTACTGAGAACTTTTGTTAATCGATTCTTCAAAGAGTGTTAAATTAGATCAAACACGTGACAAATAGAAGCCATGATTAAATTATTGACTACATACCAAAATGCCGTTATAGTCATAGTCTTAGGGGATAGTGAATTTCTGTTTCATTATGTTTACTTTTCAAATACTTTATTATACAAGAATTATATTTCAATAGCAAGATTCAAAGAGAATAGATTCATGTTCCGTTTCGCGAGTTTTGATTGTAATTAATAGTGAAAATTAATATAACGCGGAAAATGTAAGTTTCATTTTAAATCTCTATAAAGGAACTATTATTAATAGAAATATAACTTTATTGTTATCAAAGAGGTTTAATTTGTATCCTAATCCACTTCCTTAACAACAAGGACTTACAAAGACAACCAAAAACTTACTAATAATATTACTATATAATAATACTAATAATAATAATAGACAGTGCAAGATACTAATTACTCCTAGCACCTAAACTGAGCCGAGTCTGTTTCTTAGGCGCTAGTTCTTCCAGTGACATAAACAATCTACAAACTTGATATTTGCTTAAAGACTAAATTAAATTAATGCAATTCAAAGAGGGAGGCTCAGTTCGCTACTTAATTAATGAAGTTCGGATTTTTTCTTATGATAAAGACCCTATAATTTTAGTTTATAATTTTCAATCATTCGGAATCGATATTTGAAGTTATGCATTCCCTTATACAAAATTCACTTATCTTTTACTGACAAAAGTGGAAAATTCTTCCTATTTTGTTATTTTTATGAGTAATTTTGTTATTTTCCGCACGATTGAGCGAACGAGAGTGGCTACTTTACGTGCTTAAAATAACATTAGTCGCGGAATGGGTTTTTGATACGTTATCGATAGCTTGTTTGTTCCTCCTTGAAAATATGGTATTCGGAAAATTGGATTTTAACATTTTTCAAGGATTTTATGATAAATTGACACATATAAATTGTCTTAAAATGAAATTACGTAGAACTTAATTTTAACAATAAAAAAATCATTTATTTTTATTATATAGTTATAAGACGGCGTTACATTCTTTAAGTCCATAGTTAAAATACTATTAGAACAATTTATTAGTAACATTGCCTATAAATTTTATAATTTTAAAATTATTATTTTAAAAACTTTAAGGAAAACAAAATGTAAGCCAATATTTCTCGGTATTGAAATAAATAATGTACTTACGAAACTTGGTTGTGAAAGCAGAAGTCCTCATAATAACCTGCCATTGTGGAATCACGGGCAAAATAAGTTTTTTAAACATTCATTTTTGTTGCTAAATACATTTATCATTTGCAAAACAAATTTACACCATCTTAACTAAGTACTCGTCTCTAAACCATTTTGTATTTCATCGATTCTTTGATTCACGAGTTCTTTAAATTTAAGTTTTATAAATCTAAATGGAAATTAAATAATTAGTTTCATAACTCGAAGCTTTAGACAGCTAACTAGCAACATTAATAGCGAAACAAAGTTTATTAAATCATTTTCATTTTTAATTTGTTCGTGTATATCTTTACTAAGCTGTCTTATTTTACTGTTAATCTTTAATGACCACAGAGTAATTAGATTTTTTATTTTTATTTGAATACTTTTATTTGTGTAATAATTCCTAATTCACACCTTTAAATACCCTTTAAACGTACTTATCTTAAATTAATGCGAAAAATTTTAAGTCAATTTAAAGGTACATGACGAAAAAGAATGTAGGAATTTTATGACAGTAAGACACATTCTATTACAAAATCTATGTGATGTTAATATATTACTGAAATATATATAGTTCTATCAATGTGTATAACATTTAATTCTTGTGTGTTTTGCTGAGATAATGGTACGGAAATCTTCGAGGGAGGCCGTTTATTTATTATACACAAAATTATGTTTCATTGTGGTAAAGTAATCCTCCCGGAAGCTACTTTTAATGATCAATATCAATATATCTGAACTGTGGTTGCGATTCTACCACATGGCTGAAAACTTGTCACTGTTCAAAGTATTTATTCTAATAATATTTTTATTATTATAGTACATTCAAATTATGAATTGAATGTATATATGAATTGTGTGTGTACCAAGGAATATGTTCCTTACTTGATAACCAAATATATTAAAGAAACTTTAAAAATGGAAAATTTAAAAGTTCCGAACCTGAAATTGTCTTAACTGTGAACTTAATGTAAAATGCAGCGTCAAACAGACTTTTTCGTATAAAATTAACCTGGATACGGCCTGGACGAAGTTAAGTGCCCATTCTATTAAGCACTACGGTAATCTCGTGACTCTGCTTACATTTTGCAAAAGTTTCAAATATATGGCGGCGCCGAAATCTGCATGTTAACATTTCTTCATTTGTTTCTTATTTAAAGCTGCGAAATAAAAAGAGCGACACCACTACAAATTAGGGTATCACTGACAAAACTAGATGAGCTTACTCAAAAAGATTAGTGATAAAAAAACACGATTAATCTAATAAGTCTTATGGTTTTGTCTGCAGAGGTTTCTCAGTCATCGATGCGAATATCATTCGGGGATTCAGGAAGCCTTAAATTCAAATTCTTAACTTAAATTATGTGTTTAACTATCAAATATATCAATTAACGTATTCTATTTGTGCGAATTAAAAACCATTTATTGTTCTCAAAGCAAAGCAGATTAGCGACCTCAAAGTGAAGTTATTAGAATTCCATTTCAGTTGCCGGATTTCCCGGAATTGTTAAATTTTAACAAACTATAACAGCTTCCTTAAATTAAACTTTATTCACATTCTATATTTAGATTGTAACTGAATATAAAAAAAGACTAAATTCGCAGCATGCTACAAATCTTGTTTAGCTCCAAAACTTAGAAATTCTCTTTATTAATTAAATAAAGAATAAGACGAAATACAATGAACGTAACATTACACTGAACAGAATATAATGTTACGGAGAGGGTTCTATAAAACTTAAACTTCCATTCAGCCACCTGGGATTAGGAAGCTCGTTCCTTGGCTTATCTTGAACTCATAAATCGGTTCATCTTAAATGCTTTAGGAAAGTGTGTTGCAATATATATCGGATATTTAGAGATTGAAAACATTTTGCGGATATATTTTTTGTTCGCAAACGAAACCGTAAGAATGGCACGGTAGGTTATAGGCGCGGATGGAATAGAAATGTTAAAAATACTTTACTCGGTTTGTTATTAAAAACACATAAAATAATTTGAAAAAGGCATTCCGCAAATACTTTTATAAAACTTCTCAATAAATAGTATCTAATTACTGAGGGTACGCGACAAATGTACTAGGTACTTATAGGAACTTGTAAATTACATACATGGGACAACATTAATTTTGAACTTTATCCATATATCATAGAGATTATTTTCGAAATTTTTAGCATATTAATATTTACAATTCCCTTAAGACCACGAAGAACATAGTGTAATGATTACAGCTTCTTGCACTTTGCATATTAAAAGGTGATTTAAATGTAAATTTAGAAACATAATTGTTATTCACATTACTGTATTCAGTCAAACGATTCAATCAGAAGCAAGCAAAAGGCCGTTCTATGCTTCATGAAAACAGTCGTTCATTAATCAATCATTAAATATAGTAAAGAGTTGCTCTTTAAATATATCATTAGGATCCGGGATTGATCTCGCTATGCTTCATTCATTGAATGCATTCGCTCTATCAATCTTTACGTTTTTAGGGTGCTGAAAGGGTTAAAACTGGACCCTATTACTGAGACTGCTGTTATTCTGTCTTTCACCAGGTATATATAATGAACCGCGATATTAAGAACCATTAATGGAATTAAATTCCGGCCAAATATTTATTACTTTAAACATACTCGATGAGTAAGCATGACGTTAGAATCCAAGACGTGATAATATCTAACTAAATTAATTATCATAGTTTATTTTTGTTAAAATTCAATAAAAAAAAATAAACTTTAACTAATATTACGCTCTCACTCAATAATGTAACTGTAGCAAAACTCGATAGATAGATAATAGACATAGATAGATAGATAGAGAGATAATTATCAGTGTACTTTGAAATGCTGAGTGCATTATATATAATTATCAAATAGTTGTGTTTACAGCACGTTTTATTTTATTCATAGTTGACTTAAATTAAATTTAAGTATACTCATGTGCATGAAGCTTTGTTCTCAATAATAAAAAAACCTATCATAAATCCATTGTTTGCTCGGGTGTTACAATTAAACGTTTACATAATTCATTTGAAATATGACCTCATTATATGGCGGTTTCGCTTTCCTTCATTATTCTTCGGTATGTATAGCGAAAGTATGTCCACGCACCCTTATTAAGCTACGGTATTCCCGGAGGTTCTCACCTAATGAAAATTTATATGGCGGTGCGTAATGAGGAAAATTTAACGAATGAATTTATTTAACAACGCATATTTTTAATAATAAGTAGGCGAAAGCGAATTATGTTGTTTATAATGCTATTTTATTACATGAAAAGTGACAGTGGTTTAAGGTAGGATACGGTAAAAGACATTTTATGTATAGATAAGTTTTGATTGAAATACATCTAAATGAATAGTGAGATAACGAAAATAAAGGTTATTTTTCCACAACAGAGCGGTTTTTAAGGCACTTTCTGCAGCGTCCTACTATTTTTTGGAACAGCTGCCGGTATTTGACCGATACGATTTGGGAGCCTTCAAAAAAAGAGCGTACCTATACCCTAAAAGGCGGGCAACACGCCTGTTAGCGTCTTGGCGGTGTAGACATCCATGGGCATGCATTAGCACCATTCGAAGTGACCCGCCTGCTCGTTTGCCCCCTTTCTCATTAAAAAAAATAAACAACCTGTAGACTGTCTTCGACTACTCCATAGCGCGTGTGGTAAATCTCTGGATTCTGGCGCCAATGATAAGATTTTAGAGTGTATTAAATAGTGAAGGTATATTACTTTAGCCCATTTTTTCATACTGAAATAACTCACCAATTACTATGTACGCTGTGTTTCAGCTAGCGTCTTCTTAAGCTTTCTCAAACCAAATTTCGTCGCTCCCCAGCGTAAAATTAAAATGGCCACTGATAATGTTTCATACCCTTTCAAGCACTGAATGTACTTAATTTCTACTTGTTATTTAATTTCTCATGATTTTACCTATGTTTATCACGCCTTTATTGAAAACAGACAATGATTATTGGTTCCCACTTCGTCAAACAGCGCGGGCTCGAGTGATAAACTGTTTTAATAAATATGGAAACAAATATCAACCTAAATGTTATAAAAATGTGAAGTTAACAATTTAGTTCAATCTGTACTTTTTAATACTAATTCTTGTAAATATAATTGTCTGTGGGAAAAGAAAGATGAAATATAGTTGTTATATATACTTCTTCTATCAGATTTGGACTTTCAACTATTACCATAAAATTTTTATAACAATAATTGTAAATGAACATAAGAGTCCGAGATATATTTGTAATGATTATTTTTAATTGAAATAATATTCAAGATTTTAACGAGGTACACTGTGTTGACTGATTTTCATTGCCGCGTGACTAACAAAATATGTCAAACTACATTTAATTTGGCAAACAGTCAATATTACTGAATTTTCTTTTCATTCTTACTATTTCGAAATATAATAACAAACAATGAATTTTAAGTACCGTCGAGGTATTTCAATATTGAGGATAATCATACAACCTTTAATATGAGTAGCAGAATCAGTAAAAGTTTCTCCCTTCAGTAAATTATAAATACGCTTTTTCTATTACACTTAATAATTCAAGCCTAAGAAATAAAAAGAGGGATTGTGCGTTTTTGCCAGTCGTGAATAATGTAATACATTGAGAAGTAATAAAATCCTATAATTAGAAAATCGTTAAATGTAATGCGTGAACTCATTAAGTCAGATGCAACTTTGGCGCGCTCCGTCTTGGCTAACTGGACATTTGACAGATGACAGCTTAAATATAGAATTCATTCAATTTTTTTTTACCATTTAAAAAGATTGCAATTGTTTTGTTTAATGTAGAGGGTCGCGTTAGTTGGATTATATTTATGAGCAAGGTGCAAAATTCTTTTCCTAGACCTCAAATATTCTACTTCGTCAAAACAGCTCGTAAAACAAATGATGCGAATTTCTTTCGAAATTGATTATATACCGACACAACAAGCACGCTTAAAAGTCTTATTAAATTTCAGTTGCATCAAAGAGGATCAGTAATGTATATTAAAATTATATAATATTCAATCAACTTTTCATCGAGGTTTGTTCTCAAACAAAGGCTTTATAAAAGCGCTTTTAATGTATCATTAACTAGAGATTTTATTGTACCTTTGTAATAGTACACAACGGGACACGTAGTAAAAACAAATTAATTTATACACATTGACCCATTTATGATATATTTACATTAGCGAATCTAGTAGCATGACCTTGTCTTTCATGTTCTGTTCTTTGAATGGTTAATTTTATGACTTACTAGACGATCCCTGCTGCTTCATAAGCGATTCACGCCATAACATATAAATGCTAATTTTATATGTACTTTAATAGAAGCGATAAATATCTATATTCAAGTAGGAATCAATTTATGACTAGCTTTGAATTATGTTGTAGTTATGGTTGTCACAATTTTGGGTATTATGGATTTTAAAAGATATAGATAAAAACTGACTCTTTGTTAGGACTATTTAAGATAAATATTTCAATCATTACATATGAGTAACTCTAGCTGTTTGGGTGGCGCAAGATAGAATAGCTCCCAGATGGATATCTTCTAACTTGATATCAAGTTGACATTGGACAATTCACATAACATATTAATCTTGTTAAAGCTGTATTATTATAAAGTTTCATTAAAATACAATCAGTACTTATTACCTGAAAAGGTATTAAATATCTATTCATCCTCACAAACTTTCCCGTTTGGACTAAGTTAATAATCTCGTAAATATACTCAGAGGCGAAAGTTAAAATATTGAAATCCACCTATTTTTTAATCTATAAAATATCTTACCCATTTCACAATAAATTATAAAATAATTGATTTATAATAAAAAATCATAAAAGCACCGAATGAAAATTAAACAAACCAAAGATAGTTGCACATTTTAGACAATTTTTACATATGACGTCTACGCGGAAATTGAAAGCATTTTATCACTTGAAACAATATGAATTATCCTAATGAAGTTTGGGTCGTAGATTGTACTAAACTAGTAAACAAAGGCATTATAAAGCCATTCGTTCGTATTTATCGTTGCGTGAATCGGAGCGTAATGACCACACTCATCAATTCACCTTCTGATGCAATTTAAACATCAACCATCCATAGTTCAATTGTCTGTTTCCGGATATGTATGGGTAAAAAAGGATCTCCATTTTCCAAGTACTATTTTTTTTGAACAAATTTAGTCCGAACAATCATAACGTGTGAACGATATTCCATACTTATTTGCTGAACAAATATTAATGAACGAACTTTGCTTACAGCATTGAGCTTACTAATATTATATGAAAAATTCACAATGTATTTTCAAATAATATATACAAAATTGTTAGAGTGGAGGCTGCTATTACAGTTTATTACATACATTGTGTCGCCAAACACGGCTTTTAAAAGCTTTTAACAAAATTAAATCATCGTAGAGTATTTTGTAGTGATTTTGCGCTTTCACATGCATAATGTTCAGTATTGAAAAGCTCTTTACGGTTTTAAAGGATTTAAACGCAAGTTTTATTATTTTTGTATAGAGCGACGGCGCTCTGACAGTGCCTGTGGTATTTATTGATTCAGCCTATTCAAAACCTACTTATTTCAACTACAAATTTACCTTTATATTGGAAATTGGTTCAGCATTTTAAGTACCATTTCTAAACCATAAAAATTGCCTTAAAACGCTCAATTTTTGAACGACTTTTCTAGAGAGGTTAAAGTGAACAAAATTGCTAGATTTCATTGTAAACGAAAACATCTACACTTGTGAAATTCAGAACAATAAAAATGTAAGGGGGAATACTATAATACAACAAGAGAAAAGGATTTGGACTGAAGTCTGTTTTATATTGTATTTAAAGTAAAAGAAATGAAGTATAGAATATATATTTTTTTTTCTCTGTGGTAATTATTTAAAGCACTATTCATTTAAAGCATAAGTTAGGCCACGTATGTTTAGTTAATTAAACTAAATAATCCCGTCTATTACAAAGTTTTCATACTCAGTTTAGGCTCTCAGTACTGAGATAACTTGTATTTAAATAAAATAGTTATTTTATAAAATAGTAATTTGATAAATATCGACATAGTTGTTTTATTGGACCTAATTTTCTTAGTAATTTTATATAAGAATGCGAAATCCTTGCAGTAATCAAGTTTCTCATATCGTCCCTCCACTCATACTAACACTAAAATGAACTTTATATATAAACACCTCTTTAAATTAATTATATTCGAAGTAAAATATTAATTTAGAGAGATTTTGATCATTAATTACTGCCCCACAATATACCTGATCCCTCATGATATAATCCAAATAGCTGAAGTAAATGATATTAATGCTAGTAATTACCTCATATCGCGGTCAAGTATGGACCAATAGCGAAACGGCTGAATACTTGGGCTTTAATGAAGTAATAAGGAGATTCTTAGAACTTATTCATTTCATTTTATTGTGTGTTTTATTGTTATTCTGGGAACCAATAAGTAATATGTACTATACATTTGTTATTTAATAGATTTTGTACTTTCTAGCCAAAAAAATCGCTTTTTTCTTGTATACTTCTGTTTACATACATAAAATCTCGAAAATATATTTTTATAGTCTTTCTCATTAATTGCATGATTTATATTTCAGTTCGAGAGTTTCTTAGCAGTTCTCCGTTCTACCACTATGACAATTGGTAGTCATTGTAAATTTGTAAACACAAATTAAGTTTGAGTGTAGTGTCAATAGTGTTAGGTGAAGTTTAAAATATTGACACAGATATTTTTTTCTTAATTTTTACATAGATTTGATAATGATGATGATTAATATTTAAATAATATATCTTTCACACAGCGTCAATAACGCCTCCAATCTAAGTAAGTTATTAATTAAAATAATCAATTCATGAAAATAGACCGTAATATTTATATACACTCTTTTCCACTTCTCACTCTAACCATAACAGAAAAGAGACGCAAGAGAATGATACTATTAGACTTTTACAAAAATATCCTTTGAAATTGTGATTACGCTTTAGAGAGGCAGACTTACAATTAATTAGTCACCATAACTTATTTACGGATTCATTAATTAAATATTAACAAGGTGATCGATTATGTAAACCCAAACCAAAAGGTTGACCTACTTATGAATCTAACCGTGCGACTACTTGTTCCATGTTCCGCTAAGTAATCACCAAAAGTACAGAAATAATTAATTATCCTCGGAGACAAACCTCTTTTAATAAATTAAGTGATATACTACCATATCCTTAACTATTTCATCCTTATATAGTGTAGAGTGAATGTAGAACTTTATGAACAAGTTAGACTTTCAACCATATTCTATCTTCCAATTGATATGTATGTTTAAAGATCATACGAAATTTAATACCTTATTATTTAAGAAACAGTCTTCAAGGTAGATTAAGTTATAATTCAATCTTAGGCTGTATTCAATCTGAAACGGTTGAACACTAACTCTTAACGACTCTGAGTATAAAATGCTAAATTATTTTAATGCGTTGGCGAGGGTCAAAACTATTCAGTATAAAAATACACTGGCTCAGATAAATAAGTTAACTAGACATAATATGAAATCACAAATGCCCTATCTTTACGTAGTTTTAAGTTTCAACTCTATATTCTACTACACTATATCCTATATTTGCTGTATGTACTGCATTTTATAATATTATTAATAAAAAATAATATTTAGCTTTTTAACACGACTTTATTCTTTCTTTCTGTGAAACCGCCCTTCCATTTTAACTTCCATATATACTTACGAGCTGATCCGGCAAATGTTGGTTTGCTATGATTGTGATTTCTAGCAATCATTTTTTAGTTCAATAAAAATAATTATCAGTTTTAGGTTAATAAATTAATCTTTATATGACACGTTTCTTGGTTTACCATGTGGCAGTGCCATCTATTGATTACTTACTCAATCCAATTGAAAAGTCGATATGTCGATATATCTGTTAAAATCTTTTGGAGTTTACAGATAATTGTTATAGACAAATAATTTGAAATAAAATACAATTGCGACTGTAATTAAAGATCTATGCTTTCCTATCTCTTAAGCTGGACCTGACTGCTCAGTGGGCCAATTTATTTTTAAATCGGTTAAGTAGTTTAGGAGTCCATCGCCGACAAACATCGTGACATGAGATTTATATATATTTAGACGTTAGTGTGATATGTCAGGAAGAGATTGCTTGTTAGCGATAAGGTCACCTTTTTTATATATTACTTTTTAAGTTGTTTTATTGTTACTTTTCATACTTGTTATATGGTGAATTATAATAAAGTAATAAAATTAAATAATTAAATTAATAATAGGTTACATAATTTATAATAAATTACAAAACTGTGGTATAAGCCACAGGCTCTATTCATATTCCCTCTAACACTTAAATTTTCAAATGAATACCCCAAATACATATCTCCCACAGTTGTTCCGCTAATCAGTACGTGCATCTTTTCTTTAAGAAAGGAAAATTCTCTTACTATTTGAGACTTACAAACTCACCACGAACCTCGACTTGTTAAGTGAAGTTTTTACTTCTACGCATATTACCTAAACGAAAATATAATTATTCTACCTTCTTCGCGTTAAAATACCTTTTAAATAATTGCCTTAGGAAATACTAGACTGGCTTTCTGCCAATATTTAGATAACTCATACGGCACTTCAACACCCAAGACCGCTACTATTTACAAACCAGCGTACAACTTTGAATATTTTCTTCCATTACTATTCCGGCAACATACCGGCCAGTCAACTTAATATTTATTACCTATTCACATACTTGTAACACACAATGCTCCTATATAACAAGATAATTTGGACATATTTTGTTACAGTAAATATATACTGATGTCTATTTTATAATGCTCTTAATGAGATTTAGGCTTGAGATTAGTTCAACGGTTTTATATATTTCATAATCCATAATTTTAATTTGAAAAGATTTGTGTCTATTTTATATAAGGTAACGTATGTTTTGTAGAGTGTTGTTTTGAGAGCTTATAATGAATTCTAGAACCTTGAAATATAACCTAATTCCCAGGTTATATTGTTGTTCCTTATTCACAATCTTATTGACAATCGGCGATCATTTGAGCGCGCAGTATATCGATTTTTTGATCTATGACACGTCTCATCATATTAACCTTCCCCGCCACCACCAGAACTCCATCAGATACAAAGGATTATATGATATCCGAGCTATATTTAACTCAAGTTTAATTTACATCGCTGTTTCATGTTGTCTTGATCGGTCTACGTCGTTTACTGCCTGTCATTTCATGTCAGTAAAGTTAAGAGTTACGAGGTTAACTATGGGTAACCCATATCACTCTAGTTTATTTACAGCACTTCACATTCGCGTCAGAAGTTGACCGGCCACGATTTACGATCCAATTTATGTTTACGAACGATGTTTTTGGGAAAAGTACTTGTTACTGTGTTTACGGAGGTAGGGTAGGAATAACTACGCATGAGGATTTATAGTATTCAAAATTAAGCTCCTCATTTTATTTTTATATCAGATGAGAAAAGTTTTCCAGTTTCATTGGAACTGATAGAATTTTATATCATCAGCGATAAAAAATAATAACTAGTTGAATTTTAATTTAAATTAAGTTTGATTAATAGAATAACCTTGGTTTCGCTACTGAAACTCGATAGCACTGTTCACTATTAAAAAACTGTTTAAGCCCCATTTTTAAATTTAAATTTCGAATTATTTTCAGGAACACTGTCGGACGCGGAATGTTAGTGACTTATGTAATTGTAAGTCAAGATGAGCCAACAAACACGGGCCTTGGCGAGTGCGGGTGACAATGAACGCCACGATTCACATTCTAAAATTACGCCAAGCGTGCCACCTGTGGCCGGGACTCAAACTCAGCTGTTTATTACGTAGGAAACGCAGTTTGAAACGACCTTTAATTTTTCACCAACTGTCTTGCTTAGTGGATTGACGTATCCAAAGTTTTTTTCAGAGATTACCTAAATGTAAAATATTATTTTTCATTTAAACTGCATTCCTTGTTCTCTTTATTTATTTATTTCTATGTCAACTGATTGTTTGTGGTGTAATCTAGATAAATAAAACCGCAACTTAGCCTAAGTAACCTGGTAGGAAAAAGAAAGTCAGTAATTTATTATCTAAAAAATATTCTAATGTTTGCCACAGCCAGATTGTACATACACATCTCCACCGCAGATGTTTCGTGCTTTGTATTCATAGAGTTTAACATTAATGGGAACTACGTCTTTTATATTTTAGTTATATGGGTATAGATCGACATAGGTTGTTGATCCGAATTATACGATATTAGTCGTACGGTTCATGTTAACGATGATTATTAATAGCTGAGTTGTTTCATGATTTTAAGAAATTTTACGTATACTTGATACAGTATGTAAAGTTTTTATACACCACGTACTATTTTTATAATATAATTTATATTATAAAGTACACATTAAAAAAGTGTCAGGCCCTTATTAGACTGTAAGAAGTGATTAATGGACACTATTCTTATTTTCTTATTTTTATTATTATATATTCTTTAGCAATTTAAGTTAGATGTAAATTACAGTATCTTGTCTAGGCTGTTAATTTTAAATTTGTTCTGTGAGCAGATGTTCCTATTAAAATATTCATTTTAAAAGGTCATTCGATATTCTAAAATCGAATCTATACAATTTTTTATGGAATTGAAGCAACTGTATTGTGTTTCCTTTAGTTGCTAAATTCCAAACCAAGATATTACTCATTCAAAAAAAAGCTATGTCATAATATATTCACACCAAAATCTTTAATCACCGAAAAGTGATTCTCCGATTAGGTATATATTTTGTCCATTCCGCAGTTATTGGATTATGCTTCGGAATAATTATAAGAAAATAATATGATTAGGAACAAATTAGTGGGAGTTCAAGACTCATATTATACCTTTGCATGGACACTCGCTAATTCGGTTAGAAAGTTAATTAATGTTATAATCATAGTACTTGTAATACCTGTTACTTAACCTTGAAAATAAATAAATAATTTGAAAATTCTGACAAAATATTTTAATAGATCCCTTTTCAAGAAACTTGATCCAGTTACGAAAAATAATTTAATATAATTAACCAAATGGAGGCGAAAGTGTATACTGAATGATTGCTGAATAATAAATAATAAATAATACTAATAAAACACAAGATATTCTTGGTCAAGTATTTGTATGCAGGTGCAGCTATTAAAATTAGTTGTATGAAGTATAGTTCGACCTACATAGGTGAGCTATCTGCACGATTATCGAAAATAATGAAGGATAACGATATTATACATGTCTTATTTAGACCAAACAACATGCGAAAAAATTAGGTTAGCCAAAAATTGAATCGTTACAAAATATGATTACAATCAAGACAATGAAGCTTATAATCTGGGAATTATAAACTTCATTGTCTTGATTGTGATGGTGTATGCGACGGTCAAACAGGACGTAACTTTGATACTCGATGCAGAGAACATATCGCTGCCAAAAAATCATGCGGAAAGATCTCATTTTGCCAAACATTTAGAAAGTGGACATAGTGTGTCCAATGACTGTATCTGTGAGGTATCATAAATATATCATATGTGATAAAAGCTTGTGCGAATTAAAATATTTAGAAATTATTAAACAAAAGAACTTAAATAAACATGCATGTTTATTCTTAGCAACAATGCATTTTGAATACCAAACTTGCTTCAAGGGGCAATATATTTTTTTTTTTTTTTTTTTTTTTATTAGTCTGAAAAACGACTGCGGGCGTGGGAGCGGCATGGGCTGGGGGGGCCGGGCGGGGCCCGGGAAAAAAGCAAAAGGTGTTGGCGGCTGCCTCCTTCTTTTCTTTGCTCCCGGGGGAGCCGGCGCCCCCGGGGCCCCGCGGTTTTTTTTTTCCGGGGGGGGCGGCGCCCCCCGGCCCCCCTTTTTTCCCCCCCCCCCCGGGGTTGTTACTAACATATTGAACCTATTCTTATATGGATCCCCATAGTTGGAATCCGCCGGAATTGGGTTCGATCGTTAAAAAATTAAGCGCACATCGGCACACCGGGGAACGAGAGAGCGGACTCTCTGGCGAGGAGTTCCGTTGGGGGTGTGGGGACGCAAATGGGGTTCGCCTCGCCTTCCCTTTTCTCCCCCCGGCGCCCGCCCCGCCCCGCCCCCCCCGCCCCCCGGGGCGGGCTGTTTGGGGGGGGGCTGGGGCCGGGGGGGGGGGGGGACATTATTAATATTATTATTATATATAAAAGGTTAGTAAGTTAAGGCAGATTTAGATACGTAGCTTTCTTATCATAATATTTTTTACTTCCACTTAGGCATAATTGAGCTCGAGACTGGCATGGAGGTAGCCCGAACCGGCTATTCTACGTATGCTACTCGAGAACAATCGGCACTTGAAAGGTTCTGTGACAGAATTGTAAAGTTCCCAAAAGAAAGAAATTTTACCAAACGCGGGGGGGGGGCCCGCCCCCCCCCCCCCCGGCCCCCCCCCCCCCCCCCCTTTTTTTTTTTTACCTCTGAGGAGTGATCCGGTGTTGGCAGAGACGCAAACATATGCGTTGAGTCTGTTTTTGAAGGGAGCATTTTTTTTATTAGTTGAATTGTTACTAACAGTAAAATTTTTTTTTTTTTTTAAAATTTTTTTTTTTTTTTTTTCGCGGAATATTGCTAATAAATATCCCTATGCCTGATTCTATTAACTTTTAAAAATTTCAGAGTTTCATTGCCATTTTCTATTTCAAAGGCCAAATCTGATTTTTTCCTATAACAATAGTTCTCGGACTTTCCCGGTTTCTAGTTATTATAATATGCATTAGGTTCTGTTTTAAAGGTTTAAGTGAGTTTGTTTGTCGAAGTTTGGAGTTCAATCCCACTCGAGAATATGCTAAAGGGTATTCTTAAAAGTTGCTAAAGTTTAATGGATTAGCAATCCTTTCATCCCTTAAAACATATATTTTTGTACGCCCTTAAAACTTTATATGTACAAATAATTATTTGCTTACCAATATTAAACTAATACAAAAAAGAATTTCATAGTAAATTAGAACTATTTTAAGATTGATCGATTTGTGTTCGAAACAAAGATCATAGAGAATTCATACACCGGACTGGAACAAATGTCAAGAAAGAGATCCATCCATTTGCAGAACATAGACAATTTTTTTGTTTCATTATTACAATCTGACCAACGGCTATTCCAGCTATCCAATATTTTTTGCAACTTAAAATAAATATCACAATAAAGTCCACAGATTAAAAAACATGCAGAGAAAATAATATTGTTTAATTTCAAAAATATACGTTCCTAAAATAAAAAACATATTAAATTGAGGCAAATGTTTGAATGTTTTCTTTTCGTATCAATAACCAGCATCCGTTACCGTTTGTGAAACTCTCTTTGTTTTTATAGGAACCATCTCTGGACTTCATTATTTAATGATGTTTTATTATTTTGCATCCGTACAAAGTTTTAAAAATAATTAAATTAATAATTAAGTCTTTAATTAATGGGTCACTTAAGTGAATAAATTTAATTATACTTAAAGAAACACATATCTGTTAAATGAAAATCTCAAAGTGATAAAGTCTACACTACGAGTATAATGTAATATTTTTCTGTCTGGACTACTACAGTCTGGTTAGTGTAATTTCAATAATAAAGCTACGAAAAATGTATTGTTTTTTTTCCAATTAAAATTTCAATATCATAATTTTATGAAATTTTTGCAAGATTGTCTTATTAATCGCAGTGTATATATATAGCTATTTTTTACTTGTGATTAGCAAGTGAAAGGAGTTTTTCAAATCCTCTTAATTTTTTTTTTATAAGATATGTACAATAGAAATCCACCCTTCTATTTACGTCGCTTGCCCTTAAGTGAGGAATATGCACCGTTTTTAAAGAATCGGAGGTTGTTGTATCGATTGGGACGATCTCCGCTGGGAGCCGATTCGTCAATATTATTTGTATAACATGAGGAGTAGATCAAACTTATAATAATAAGTTTGTCAAGTTAAAAGCCGTGGCCAATAAAAATACATAGCACAGAAATACCCATGCCATTGTAAGGGTAGTACAATTCACTAATCAATCGTTATATACGGATTAATATAGGTTAAATAACGAAACCAATTTCATTTCACGTATCGATCGAAAATGCTGGAGATTAGATACGGCTACTGTTACCGATTACAATACCACGATTACCTGCTATGTTAATAGAACATACATAATTGGAGTAGGGATCCCAACTCCAATTATGTATGTTCTATTTCCTAGCTTCAATTTTTCTTATATATATCAGGGTGGGGGGCCAAGCAGATCATCTGCTGTTATATGTTTTTATTTAAGCTCCTGTCTACGACATGAAATACAATTCTCCGATTCTCTTGTATATAATAAAAACTATTTAATTAGACCAAAATTTTTAGAAACAAATACAATAGAGACATTTGGCCCACATTGGTGGTTGTATCATAAACATCAGTAACTTACCGACAAAGTAAAACGTTTCATACATTTTAGTACTCATGGTACGCACTCAATTAGGATTATTAATGGTATAGCGACAGTCAAGTCACGTGACTGAATGATGAAAATGTATGAGGACATATTTGATAAAAGGCTGTGTTATGAACTTCAACAGCTTAATATCCTTTTTTTATATAAAAAAGGGGGCATTCGAGCTTGCGGGTATTATAAGACCAAAACAACCACACATGCTTATCATACAACGGGATCCAAGACCCTCCGTTCGGCAGTCCGGCGTGACCATACTGCCAACCTCGTTGTAATTAGAGACACCTTTAATAGTCTGTTTAAAAGGATTGTTTTTATATCGACAACGCTCATTACTGTGGATTAAAACAATATTTTCCTCAAAAAATAAACCACACGTCAAAAAAAATATTGTAACTTTTTTAAATTCACTCATAGGGCATAGGCTGCCTTGTTTTCTATTTTGCTTTTCTCACCTTATTTATGTCTCACGATTCCTATCCATCACTGTTTTATTTCTGAATTTTAACAACGATAAAGTCTTTCTCAATTTATTTCAAAATCCGCCCATCCTAATATTATTTATGTGAAAGAGAGTTTATTAAAATATCTTCGCTCTAAATTCGCATTATGAGATTAGGCATTTAGAGTTTAGCTAAGTAAAGTGTAAGCTACTTCGCTAATATGCTATCATTAATGTAGTTCTTGATACCTTTTGATTTATTCAAATTTTATACGCACAGAGTCGCATAAATATGGATTAGGCATCTGCTTGTAGTAGATCCGATCTTCTTTAGTTAAATTTCGTATTAAAATCTGAAGTTTTAAGTGTATATTTAATAAGGTTATAATAATACGTTGAATCCAGTAAGTAAGTGGATTAATGAGTTTATTTTTTAGGTTAAACAGGATCTCATTAAACTTATTTAGCTGACTTAAACGATTTTTGTATATAAAAAATGTAATGAAATATATTACTTAATAAAGACACCGTAAATATGGCAGACTCTAAATGTGAAATAAAATCTATGATAATATGAAAGACCCGACGAATGTCTGCAATAATTCTAGGGTTTTAACCTCAGCCAATTTGACATTTGCGGTGGTAATGGAAGAAAATACTCAGAAATGTACGACGCTTTCTATAAATACGATTTTATATTTAATAGAATAATCTTATTTTATAGTACTTTTGAATAATGTACCCTTTGATAATCTGGGTACATTGAATTTACAATATATTCTGTTATTTTATCTCGCACTTACGCCTATGTATGGTTAATATTATTCTTTGACTATTACTGTAACTAATTTATAATATAACACATGTTATAAATGTTTATAAGGTATTTATAAAACGTTTACTTGATATTGTCCCCGGTTTGCCAGTATTAAGAGACAATAATCCTACTCTATCTCCTAAACCTCTTGTGTTGAAAGCTTCTCATAAATTATAAATCATAGAACAGATGGACCAGCCAGAGATACCGGCGTCTAAAAGTCTGGTGAAGAAATTATCTCCTCACTTTTACTACCGGTGAGGAGTCTTATTACGAAACAAAAGCTGTTGCGCTGCAATAAGAATCGCACAATTCAAAAACAATGATAGTTAATTTTAGGGCTATTTATTTATTTTTGGCTTTAAGCTAATCGTAGTAGTTGTTAAGATTACACTTCTGGCTACGTAAGGTAGATTTATTTGATCATAATTTTTGATAGCAAAAATTACAGATTTGAAGGTTTCAGTGCCAACAACGGTTAAAAGATAGTAATTACATAATTATTTACTAAAGTTAATATAATGAGTAAGCACAAGTTTTACGTAAGGCTATCTTTCAAATAAATATCGCATGAATGTATTTATATCTTCAATTTATGCTTGACCTTCTGAACAAAATTTGGCTCAGTTGATCGCCCTCGTTTTAATTACCTGTAAACAGGAAGGGAATCCCATCGACAAAACAATACAGCTCTAGCTTGTATTGCGACTCCGTATTAAGTGAATCGTACGATTCGAGATTTCAAATAATAATAAGGCAGCGAAGAGCCATCGTTACGATTTATTACGCATTAACATATGAGGTTGAGTTGTTTATGAAGTTTCGCAATTTACATGTCAATAGCGTCATCGTGTTTATTTTTGTAGTGCAATTGTGATAAACAAATGCTAATGGAATGATAGACTAGTCTTCTTTAAATATATAGAAATATAAATAGTTTTATAATTTCTAATGTTAATGCTATGGTTTCTAATAAGGAATTAAGGAATTCATTATTACAATTTAATATAACTAAATGAGGTGGAACGTTCAAATCAAGAACGCGGTTCATCATCCTCTCCAGCTTTTGAATCCGGAAAGTCCGTGATGATTGAAGCAGGGTAGTTAGGCGAGTTATGACTCCGAAGGTTCTCCAAGAAAGAAAACCTCATGAACATGGTTTAATACTTAATTAATTTTTTGTCAATGCCCACTAAACCAATTAGTACGTGTTATCTTTGTTTTATTTTTTTGATATAAGTACATTTTTAAATGAAACAAACGCAAGAAATGCCTTTTTTCATATGCATTAACAATATTACTTGGACTTATCTTGTCGAATTACTGAATTAATATACCTCATCTTTAAAAGCGTATCTTCACTTCCGTAGCAAAAATTTGATTGTGAGGAATTTTTGTATCATTAATTACTCATTTTAGAAAAGTACCTAATTAACCATTTGAAACAATTGCTATTTCACCAATTCCGAATGTCCAATTATACGCATTATGTTAACAGTAGTGTGGAGGCCGGCATACAAAAGAATTTGTATAAATGACCTAATTCCGAATTCTTCACAGATGAAGAGGGTAGAAACGTGAAAATGAATGACCCTACGTGTTCTTTAGATAGGGTTCACTTATAGTGAAAGAAAAAGGAAGAAAAAACATTTATTAACATACACAGTGAGGGACACAAAAAACATAAAAGATACCTAAATTATTTTTTTTAAAGAAGTATATTAATATATAAACAGTATAAAATGCAAAGAAATAAAATATCGGATACATTTCAGGTGATCCATTGAAATTGTATGCTGTACCGTCGGCATGTTGATTGGCAGGCTGCTGGATATATGTGGTCATACCACTGATTTTCAGCAGTTCCCATGCATCAAAGCCCTACCTCATAGTGGCCGGGATGTGTACATAATATATAATATATTCAAAGAAAGAAATGAATTTCCCTCAGAATAAATCGTATACATGTAACCACGAAATTTTTTTACTTACATATGTATAAGTATATATACCCTTATATATATTGATTTTTTAGATTCATCAAACTTTGCCCGTGCAAGGTGATATGAAATCGCGTGGCGGGCAGTTTGTCTCGTACTATTTAAAATAAGTTCTGTTATGTTCTGTATTCTAAAGATTTCTAAGAATATAAAAAAGATTTCTACCGTACTTTACAGGCACTTTTTTATTAAAATAGACACGGTTTTCTTATTTATATATCGAGAGCCGTATTTTATAAACTATAAACTATTTATTATATGAATTTGTAATATGAATCAGATAAAATATGTTTGCAAAAAAAAAATTGGTACGTAGGCTCGTATTCTAGTTTTAAGACGACGAAGATTCTGTCAAACCATTTTCTCCATATTTCATGTTTCACAAATTTAACAATACCCTATAAAGATTCTGACTTGAGATATTTATTGCATTTTGACAATTTTATTTAACGAAGATAAGCTATCTTTATCTGTAATTGAACTAATAGGAAACTACAATAGATATAATATATTCATCCACAAATTTATAGGTGCAACACTTTACATCTTTATGTAATAATTTAGCCTTTGAAAATTGCTATGCGACGTTACGGTAAAAGCCTTTCTCACACAGGACGATGGCCACTAGTCAGAAATTGAATGTCAATCAAATTTTAGGTCACGTTACAAAAGCCACTTGCGGTTCACATGGCTTTGTCGTTTTGCGATGTTACATATAAATATAATGTGTATATGAAACGGACATGTAGCGATTTAATCCTCATAGTAATTATGTTTTAGTCAGAAATGGACAGGTATATATAACGTCAGCTATAACGAATATTGCATTCCACCGGGCGAATTATAATTATGAAAATAATAATAGATATTTCAAACAATAAAACTGTATCTAGAAGTAAATAGAAATATACGTAACAATTCCTATTTGTATCGGAGTTTGGGCCTAACTGTTTACTACTGCAATTTCAAAAAACCGACGTAATATAGAGAATAGAAATCAAGAAACATAATCCAGGAATTGCATACAATCTTCTATCACCAACAATACTTAGCAATATTAAGCTTTGTGAAATAGTTTAAAAATAATCAAGATGTCATTGGACTTGGCACTGAGATCTTTGCGTTATAGCGCCCATGACAGTTTCTTAGTGACAATATAATAATAGCTCATTTTCATTCAAATATAACAATTCGCATACGTACTTCGCCCCTCCCACACCCGCTATGTTCCATTTTTTTCCGCATTAAAACCTCTATTTTGCATAACGTGGTGACTTTGTCTACAGAATAGTGGTGGCCATTTTTGACTAGGCTTAGGTCGTGGGTCTCGTTAGGAAAGAATTTAAGCACGCTAACAAATAAAATATCCTTATTTTTTAAGTTCTCAATTGTTTATTCATCAATCATTTTATCTTAGTTATACGATCGAATATAGTACTGATATAACTGTATTTGTCTAATGGGTTCTTTCAGTACATTTCTGACTAAGATCTTATCGCTAATGTTAAAAGCTGAAGTAAGAAATGGAACATAAAGTAGCTTGTTAGTGGAACAATTATAATTGGAAAGCTTTGTGCTTTGTTTTAAGACTTTTGTACCTATTTAACCCGCTTTTCATTTCTATAGCCCCTACACACTGCAGTTAAGATGGACATTGTGCTATTTGCATTGGAATTGCTATTTTGTCGAACGGTTTATAACGATATTCCTTTTATTTTGATGCCCAATAATTAATTAAAGTTTACTTACCGATCAGTAACAAGTCAACGGTATGATAGCACTAAACACAACACACATCTGTTTCAAATCACTGTTCTAAAACACTCACTATAATTTAAAAGGTTTGTTCGAAAGTTTTGGGACTAAAGAGAACTTCAAAAGGTGTAAATTTTACAAAATTTTGTAAACAATGCGAGTAGAAAACTTCAGTCGTTTCTTATGTAAAAATTGATTTTGAAATTTAGGAGTCATTGTTAACGTTCACTAAATACGTATATCATATTAATCAAAGCTCGCACGTTTCGTTCGTTAGGGGTTGAGGGTCGGGTGAGGTTTGATAAGTTTTGTATGTTCGTTTGGTCGATCGTAGCCCGCGAGTTTAGACGCACAGAACGTCCGCACCTGTCGACGTACGACGAAAGACTGGCATTGTAAATTCGTGAATTCCCATTTCCCGCCAACCCTTGCAACTTCCACCTCGCTTTGCCTACGAACTTTTCAACCGTGTTAATTTAATGTAATTTTTTACAATAAGCAGTTTATTTGAAGTTGTTTATCCTTGAATTTTGGTAATTTTGTAAAATTTTATGGACGAACATAAAAAATAAATGCTAAAGGTAGCTTAACTATATTTTTTTAATTCATTGAGATCAACTCGAATGTCGAATTTAATTTTAATATATACTTCATAGGTTAAGATGAAGAATAAAGTATGTGTCAGGAAGAACTTAAATTTAATTGTTTACAATCTCGATTCTAAATCTTCATTTTAATCTATTTAACATAATTTGTTTTCAATTAATTGCTCCATTTATCAATGCAGGGGCATATTTTTTAAACAGGGGCGAAACGGGCCGGAAGCTTACCTGATGTTAAGTCCGCTCATGAACACTCGCAATCTATAGGAAGCCCGTTGCTATAAATCGTCAATACGTGCGGTGCATTAATGAAAAATGTTTCGAAACTATTACTGAGATTTCTCTGTCCGTCTATCACCAAGTTGTATCTCAGAATCGTGATAGACAGTTGAAGTTTTCTCTGCCCCCTTTTAAATGCCTTAAAACCGGTCTGTTGTGGAACGCCAGACATCGAGGTGATATGGATGAAATTTTGAAATACACCTTTATTAACAAACTAATTCTAACAGTCTAATTATATTTGTGATAAAAAATTTACTTTAATGCGGTGTGGCTCAAGGGTGTAGTTATAACCCAACACACCGTGAATAATATACACCGTGAAACAACATCCAAATATATGATCTCATAAAATAGTGGAAGAGTGATTTAAAGAACGCATAACGTCATAATTGTAAATTAATTTGCAAAAGATGAAACTCATAAGTGTCTGTGATGGTAGAGAAACAGGTGTATTTGAGTTTCTGGTTCTTGAAACTGGAGAATCTTACTATATAGTATCTTAGCTTGATCATAGGAATATTCCTATGATCAAGACTAAATCAGGTAAGTATACACTCAGGTAAAATATATATAATTATTAGCCATTTTGACGAATTGCTAAAACCTTTTTCTGTTAAATTTAATATCGGTAAGTGAGTTTTAGAAACGCAAAAATGTTTATTGAATATTATTGTAAAGTCTGCTCGCTCTCTTCATATGTAATTATTATTACTAACGTAAAGTACATAACTACTAGTCTTAGATGCAGAATACTGCAAAAAGCTGTATAGCTATATAGCTGTATGTCAGAGATAGCATACCTTATTGGATTATAATACACCGTGTTTAGTGCTACGCTGCAGACCCATCGTATGCTACAGAGAGAGCACTTAAGAAGAAATAAAACATTGTATGAACAAGTTTATGATCACTTCAATAATAAGTGAAATTGTCTTTATTCCACTAAGCAGTAGCCGGCAGAGGGCAGATAATAAATTAAATACAGAACTTGGCTACAAAGTAATTGCCCGTTAATCGTATCTTTATTTAACATAATCACCCTGTCCCTTTTTGGCACACCATTTTGATAGAAGAACACAACAACCATTATTTGATTATGTAGACTGATAGTCAACTTATAAAAGCGCGCTTAATCCGATATGTATTAAAACTCTTCCGCACGGATGAGTTTATATGATCATTTCAAGCAATTGTTCAAAGTATCTTGTTTGTAATAAATGCTTCTACTCTGCGTTATGACGCAGACTGACGCGTATTTGCCTAGACCACGAATTCTATTCCCGTCGACGCGACACTTCAACATTCAAGATCACTGTTCAAAACAGCACGCGGAAACATCTATTTAGAATGGCACTTGCCAGCTTTGATCTATTTTGAAGCTATTAAATAATCTTTAACTATATAGGCAAACGTAAAATATAAAATGATTCAGGCGATTGTTACATATTAATTATGTTAGAGAATATTTCGCATATTATTTTATTACGTTGTTTTTTAGCGGCAGCTTTTTGTGGAATGCGTGGGGATTTTGTTTATGGCAAGTATTAGTGTCATATAACCGTGACGACGAAATATATGGGGCAACCGAAGAAAAAATATTTATGCCGTTTTGATACGCAAAGATAACTTACGAATCTCAAGCCATCCATTGTGCCGAAGTATACATATTTTAATTTTATTTATATATTTATAATTATTTTAATTTTAGGTAATAATAATCTACATACTAATCCAATCAGATCTCTACTGAACAAGTGATTTTATCATGCAAACGTCAACCTTAAGGTGCCTTCGAATCCTGCCTGTGTGTTATCGTCAAGGACGCCGAGAGGTACCCAGCATATTCAAAAATATATCTCATATGTCAACGCATAAAAGGCCGACCACCTACTTGTTCGTTAATAAATAAATAATCATGAAACAGAAACTGGAATCTGAGGCTGAGACCACTCGGTTGTCATGCCATTGTATTTATTGCAAAATCTTAAGATATATCAAAAGTATTGAATTAGTGGCTTCACGCCAGTTTTCTTGGCCATACAAGACACCGATATGTTTCAACACCAATCAAATTATGGCTATCATTTAAACATAACAAATATTGGTGATCGTTCTTTTCCAAATAGTTTTCAAAACAGAGGTTGGCCAAGAAACTAAATAGGTTACACGTGATGAAGGCCGAAAGTAATTATATATAAAAATGTTTTTACAATCGTTAAATTCATTAGAAGCGTGATTCATTTAAAACTGTGAATAGAGGGCAACATAATGAACGTAATGAAGAATTAATTAATTCTATTTTTTACTTATATAAAGTAGTGTGGGCAAGTGTTTTGTGATTCTAAGCGGGCTCGAACCTCGATATTCCAATAAATGTTCTATTATTTTATTTTAAAAATGGAAATCAGGGATTAATGGATCGCTATTTTAAAAAATATATTTATATGTATTCGAAACAAATTATTACTTAAATTGTAATGAAATAAAATGAATATAATAATAGCTATTAAGCCTCGAATATAATAATAGCTACAAGCTCGTTTAAAAATCTAATATATAAAATTCTCGTGTCACGGGGTTCGAACTTAAACTCCTCCGAAACGGCTTGACCGATTCTCATAAAACCTTGTGAGCGTATTGAATAGGTCTGAGAATCGGCCAATATCAATTTTTTTATTTTATAGACAATTTTTTTAGTTTCTATTTTTTTACGATACAACATACAAAAATACATAATCCTAAATTTTCACCCTTCTACAATCAAACATTTTTATTTATTTATTAATGGAAAAAACACATGTATGGCAAAACAACGTTTTCCGGATCAGCTAGTAATTTTTATAAAATAGTGAAAAATAAAAAAGCTTCTCTGATGTTGAGTAACAAAATAATTTACTATAACATCCTTCTGTTGTTAATAGTAGAAATTAATCGTATTATATTTACTTTTAAAATTATTCGTCACACCTACTTGAAGCAAATAGTACATGTATGAAATGTTCACAAAGAAGAAATACATTCATTACTTTCCTCTCATAAAGAGAAGAGTCGTCCCTTTTATACCCACATTCCCAGTCCCTTTGCGGGTTAGTCATAAATTATTTGCAAGTAATATTACTCTTTCTTAATATTTTATGCAATAAAAAAACACTTTCAAGAAATAATAACCTAATAAAACTTATCTTTGCATAATTAATCGTGACGACGATCTTGTAAAAAATGCATATTACGGTTGAACCGCTTTTTAATTGAACTTTATAAACTTGTACCCTCTATTTCGTTAATATAGATCAAAAAGCTGTTCACCATTAATTAAAATACCTTTACAAATCGAAACATGACAAAAGGAACATTTTATCGAGATGATTTGAATTGAATAAATTCTTTTGTCTTTGACTTTAACCGTGAAAAAATAACTGGTTTGCTTTGAAGCATGTATATTATTAACGAAAGTTTGTATATCATCAACACAAAATGGATGAGTGAGGGTTTGAAATCTCATAAGATTATTTCTTATGCTATAATCCTTTAGCTAAAAATAAATATCCTTGAATCCTAACATCAATAACACACCCTTTCGTTTCTAAGGACATAAATGTAATTTAGGAAAACGTCTGAAACAGCAATTGTTTTTTTTTTTCTAAATTTATTCTACACACCTGTAAAGTCTTTACTATAGAGTGGACGTGCATTTTCAAAATACAATCATTATCAGAATGAGCAAATCAATAAAAGTTTTAATTTTAACTGGCATCCAACAGTCAGAAGTTTATTCATTATAATTCATATGTCATACGAAAGTTGTATATACCAACTCGAATTTAATATAAACTTAGCCTGACATCATAAATTTAATATGACTTATGCTAGCAAATCGAAATATTAAATATTAATCCAACGCTTGCCATAACCAAACATTGAAAACTTTTTTTTATTAAAAGGGAAATATTGTTTTTAAAATCACGTTGTGAACAAAACATATCTTTTAAATACAAAAACAAAAAAATAGGAAAAATATATTTTGTGTTACATAATCCATTTATCTATAAATATATAATGATGATAAGCTAAGTATTTGACTAGAATCATTAAGGCTGCAAAACTAAATAAAAAAGAGCTTTATAGAGCTTTCGTTTTAAAAGCTATACATAAACGTAGTATGAAGTTGTCTGCGACAGTATGTTATGCCTCTAACGGCCGCTTTCTATACTCAATCCCAATCCAATTTTTACTACTAGAGATTGATATATCAATCCATTTCTCATAAACTGCTTTTCAATAACCGATCTGTGGCTCGATAGTCAATCTTTTTTTGTAAACCATCCTTGGGGGAGGACCGATCGCTACTTTTGGATTGATATTTGTAAGGAAATGACAGATCGATGCTTTCTATAAATTATCTTTGAATTCGAGAGATCGAATTTTGACATATATCAATCTAAATTTGCGATCTTCCCATTTTGACCGATTCACGATTTTTGCGGTGCTGTTTTCGTGTATTATATTCGTAGAACGTGTTAAAAAGTATTTAAAATGGAGTTAAAAATATTAAGTGATAGTGACAGTGATCTTGAGATGCTACCTCAGTTATCGGACTCGGATGTCAGCAAAGGAGAACAAGAAAGATTTGTGATTTGAAAAAGTGTCAGCGTATAAACTTTATGATTTCTCTGAACAACGCTAAATTCGTATTCAGATTCCGAATGAGTAAGGAATTTGTTGAGGCTGTTTTACAGGAAATAATGCCGTTCATTAAAGTGAAATCAAGAAGGTACAGGAAATGAAAACAAATTAATAACTTATACCTATAAATTAAGCCTAATCCTATTGTTTATTTTCAGAAATAATGGTATCCCTCCATCAACTTTTATTGGCACTAAGATTTTATGCCTTGACCACAATGCTCAACTCAGTCGCTGACTTTGAAATGAAGACAGGCAAAGCGATATAAGTAATAGAGAAGATTTAATTTTAAATTTCTTTTAATTACTTATTAAACTATTTACAAACTGTTAAAGTCCTTTTATTTAAAAAACAATAATACTACAACACAAAGAAATTATATAATAAAACAACGCAATCATTATTCGTATTCACATTTTTCTTTCTTGAGTTTCTCAATCTCTAACTTTAACTTTTCTATCTTAGAATCTATATAAAAAAAAATTATATATAATAATCAGCTTTAGCTATGCTTCTATCCCGTACCCCACTATCAGGATTTGTTTGTCTTGCTCCATAAACAACATAATTATAAGTTTACTTTTATTAACACATGCTTTTTTTAAACAGAAACATATATATACGATAAATAATTATTACAACCTAACATTTACAGTTTCAGGCTCCATGACTAATTGAAATATAAATTGTGTAAATTTTAGTAGTTAGTACTATTAATATATATTCAAACAGTTCAAC
Source organism: Pontia daplidice (assembly GCA_963693355.1). Classification (NCBI taxonomy): domain Eukaryota; kingdom Metazoa; phylum Arthropoda; class Insecta; order Lepidoptera; family Pieridae; genus Pontia; species Pontia daplidice. The sequence continues at coordinate 1,625,031 of CAVNZL010000013.1, forward strand.
TGTAACAAAAATCAATATTTCGTACATCCACGGATGACATTTGCTTGACTCGTTGACAGTTGCTTGCACGTTCCATTTTTCAAGATTACACGAAGATTACGACGGCTCCATGCAAAACGAATGTGTGCTTTTAAAACTTACTTTACTTCCGTTAAACGGGATTTAATAACGTTGTTGCATAAAAATAATTATAACTTTATTATAAATCTTTACTTTCTATATAAATAATGACGACTTCAAGGAGTAATATAGTCCCTCACAAATAAGGGCAACACGTAAAACGAAACCACGGGAGGGACTTCCAATCCGTTTTTTACAAGGATTGCAAAACAAGGGTTGTCATATAGAAAGGTAGATTCTCGATCGATCGCTCGATCGCAAAATATCTGGATTGGACATAACTTAAGATTTTAGATCGAGTATAGAAAGCCGCCGTAAGTAGCATGGGTTGTTCAGCACGGCGAGACGGTATTTCACATCGGGTTACCGCTTGCAACTTTTGCAAAACGCAAATTCGGCCCCACATGGAATACTGTTCTTACCTGGGCGGGAGCTCCTCAGTACCAATACTCATTCATTCAGAGTAGAGCAGTTTGAATCATCGATGACCAATCACATTCACAATCGGCTTAATCCTTTGGAGCTGCGACGCGATGTCTCTGCATCTTCTATCAAATTTATCATGAAGTTTCAGAGGAGTTGTTCAGATTGATACCAACAGCTCATTTCTTCTAGGACATCGAAGGAGAATTCAAAATTCCTCCCGTGTTACCTTGAATTCCCACGTTCCACAATGGAGCGATTCAGAATTCACATTCTGCCGCACGCCACCGCTATGTGGAACCAGCTGCCAATAGAGGTATTTCTGAACCAATACGACACAGGGATCTTTAAGAAAAGAGGGTATAGGTACGTTAAAGGCCGGCAAGGCACTTGAGGCTTTTGACATTGCGAGTGTCCATAGGTTTTGGTATAACTTTCGATTTTATTTTATAAAAAAAAAAACTACTTTGTTAATATCGTAGTTAATATTGTCTTTTATGACTGCGAGTGTTGCTTATTAGTATAACATTATGGCGATACTCAAGAAGCGCCATCTAGGACGATTATTAGGAAGCTTGACGATTAGCTTTGGTGTACAGTGGATTGTAAGCAATCAATAGTGGTTGTAACTTATGTTTATGTAACGTATACGTCCACTTTGTAACATATATACGTGGAGATCATTAACCAGTATAATAATTATGAGAAATACATTGTTCTTAGTAAAATGAAAAGTCCTTTAATTCTCTTAATTCAAAACAGCCAACGTCCTCTATGTTAATTGTTATTTGGCAATGCCTATTTTTAAAATAGTCTAAATGAACGAGGTTTGCTTATTAAATGAATTATTATTTTGTGATGTATTACAATACGGATTCGGACAGTACCAAATTACATAACAATATTATAAAGTTTTTCAATCGTACTTATAAGAATACATATACCATAGTATAATTGTTAAACCGGGAGTTAAATATAGGTCAAGATGAGGTCGTAACATATTGGTTAAACGTAAAGTAGCTTACTTTCAGAGTTCATATAAGTGTCTTTTTTACTTAACATAAATATATATTTTATGAATTTAATATTCAATTATAGGATAATTAATAAGTCTCATTAATATATTGCCTATTGTTCTTATTTTGAAATAGTTTAGTAAGTTTTCAGGCCGTCACTTATTGCATGGAGTTATACAATTTTATTATCAAACATTTTATTTGACGTAGAAACTAACATTATTACCTATGTTATTACTATACCCCATCTTTAAATATTTCGTATCATAAAATTTTGACAAGTCGGTATTATTGCGCGCGCAGCCTTCGCCATTTTGAATTTCCGTCCCACTCCCATGGCACAGTGAGGTCTAAGCCGTAACAGCTGTTACTTGCAATATTCCCTTTCGTTAAACAATTCGCACATTAAATAAACTAAGAGAATTCACCAGTTCTAATGACGGATCGAAAGTTAGTACGAAACAAGTGAGTTACGAAGTAAACTCCGTGAGATATCGATTTCACTCTTGGAGATTCTGTTTATTGTGTTTGGCTGTTTTCATAGGATTTTCGGTTAGATTCAGTGGCTTAAGTGGAAGCAATCGATAGCAGATAGCTTCAAGGACATTATTGTGACGTCAGACAACTCGTCATCGACCCAAGCGTTGACTGAAGGTACGGTATTCGAAATTCAGACTACTAATTCGACATTTGAATTTAGTTACATAATTGATTTACCAAAACTCTCTTTGATAACAATATGAAATGATAACATGAGAACCCTTCATCCTTCATAATATAGATCGAAGGATTTACCGCCTACGCAAGACCTTACTTTGTCCTGCACAAGCGCACTTGAGCATAACAAACATGTGTTACAGAGAGAGAGAAATTGTGAAACTGGGTAACTTACGAAGATAAGGGTTTGTGGGTGGAATTTGGGTCAATACCAGATAAGGTTTGCGCATCGAATAATGCGAGCTTGGCTCACTCGTAATGGTTGAACTGCACCGACGTGGCACCTTCCTGGTACCTGTAGACTTTACAGGTCTTTGTCATACGATTTCTGTTATTTTATTATCACTTGGAGGTGTGAAATATATTTAATGTTTGTAGAAATTACGCACATACCTACTTTGCACTTAAAAATATTGGAGCTTTCTTTCAAACGTTATATAAAATCAATATAATATCAATCGAGGATATGACGTATCAAAGCGCTCAAAATCAGTCATCCTTTATTTGAGAAAATTCCGTTTCATACTGTTGAAACCGGACCGTTAATCTGTGAGCTCTATTGCTCAGAAATAAGGGTTATTATATATATATATATATCGCTATATGAGTAGCGATAACAGAAAATTTTATGTACCGCCAGTCGATAATGGTGTAAACACAGTGGCAGCCGTGCCAAAAGATAATATGTAGTATGTGATTACATTTAATTTTAACGGTAAAATAGAAGCAGAAGATATATTGAGTTGACTGTAAAGAATTGCTTTGCATTTTTTTAAGATGGCTGGAGGAGGTGATCCGAAATGGCAGAAGGATGCGGGCGACCAAAATTTCGACTACATGTTTAAATTACTGATTATCGGGAACAGTTCTGTTGGGAAGACTAGGTCAGTATACTCTGCCAAATTGCGTTCATTGTACTATGAAAATACGCGAAGTTTTGAACAAATTCCAATAATTTTTGTTACAAGACGCCAATTATTTTCGCTTGACGGAAAATTTTTCTAATTACATTCCAGTAGGAGACTTTTTCAAATATTTTAAGGTTTGGTATCGCGTCACGATGTTACAAAATTAGCTTATATTAAAACATTATTTCTTTAGTAAAGAACCTACGTGTGGCGTACTATTATATAGTTTTCATAAATAACAAAAAAACAATACTATACTATACTATAAGTCAAAAATGAATTTAATATTTCTAAAAATATTCCCTTTAATGCACCTTTTCGATTAAACCAATTTTAAAAAGTTTTATGCTCTCACTCTGCCGCCAAACTGTAAAAATAATTGACTGTCAGGTGAAACAAACTGCATTCGATAGCTGAAGAGTTCCATTTTCAAATTTTGTAATAACTTTTTCTAAGAGGCTAGTTCCGGAAAGTTTTAGTGTGACCTATGTATATATTACTTAAAACATATTTATATTTCAAATTCTCACTATCATTATGCAAAATGCATTTCATTCCTTCCGATTAAAGTGTAGTGTAATTCTATTCAGCATATTACAGTTTTTAATCGTTAAAATAATTTAGGAATAGAGTTATCGATAAAAGTCCAATAAAAAGAACAAAATAAAAATTAAATAAAACAAACAAAACATCTTTGATACTTTGGTTTGTTCGTTTATTAATATACAATGTTAAGTAGTAATTAAAATAATTCAATGGAAAAACATATTTAAAGATTTCGTAATAGTTTAAAACAACGAAAACTTTTCCATGAAAATTATGGATTAATAATTCTTAAATCTAATTGTAGTTCTCTAGACCACTAACGACTATCCTTTTTAAACTTTTCGTATAATCTAGATAAATTTCGCACTTACTTCAAAGGTTTTACCAAAGACAGACAAACTTAAGTCATCGGTAATGTTGCTTTCTTGCTGCTTTCAATTTTATCAATTTCCTATATAGTTTAAAAATCCGATCGAACTGAAAATTCCTTCCACGTTTGTTTTGTTAAAAACTACGCTGTACAATGCTACAACTTTAATTTTTAGCTTTCTATTTCGCTACGCGGACGACTCGTTTACATCAGCGTTCGTCTCTACTGTGGGCATTGATTTCAAGGTCAAAACCGTATTCCGCCACGACAAACGTGTTAAGCTTCAAATATGGGTAAGTCACAATTTCAAATTGCCATTTTGTATCTGTAAATATAGAATATAAACTTTGGTTCAAATCGCGGTATAGAAAGTCGTATTAACATTTCCAAATTATATCTGTATATAACTTGTCAACAAATCAATAGAGGCAGATATATATAATCCAACTAAATATGGGTATTTTTAACAGAACATAAGTCTCTATTCTTAATTAAATCATATTTTATCATAGGGTGTAACAAAGAAACGTGCATCACAAAAATATATTTTTATCCTATTTTATTTATATAACTTTGAAGTGAGTTTTATATGCTGAGTGCAATCAAGAATCGCTGGTCGCAATATAAAAGGTTTTGTTATTTTAGGACACAGCAGGTCAAGAGCGCTACCGCACAATTACAACTGCGTACTACCGTGGAGCGATGGGCTTTATTCTGATGTATGATATAACTAACGAAGAGAGTTTCAACAGTGTACAGGACTGGTAGGTACTATGTCATCACGGCCAGTTTCTGTTTCAAATTTTGTGGTCCATGACGACCCAGAGGTGGCAATGCCGGGCAGTCGAACAGAGGTCATCACATCTTTGATCCCCGATACAAAATTGTGCCATGAATGTATAAGATCAGGATCTTGAGCTATTCTAAATGTCAAGTTGCTGAATGATTTGATTAGAGTAATTATTTATTTAACTTTACTAATTTAACACAAACAGCGTTATTAAACATAAAAAAATTAAATGTCCTTATTAAATAAAGCCAAAATAGGTCACAATATACATGATAAAATACTAAATGAAAATATAATTAATAGAATCAGGCGTTACCTTGCGGAAGTCCATAGTACAAATACCAGTAGACCAATATTGAAGCAATACTCCGCGAAAAAACCCGCAACCACTCGACGCGCGTTCCGCTCCGACACCGGAGCATCATCAGGATGTTGCCTCTTCGAACGCTGCTGGTCTACTGGTATTTGTACTAAATGAAAATACAAAAAAAAAATAATTCGGGTTTATGTCCGTTTCCTTGTCTTGTGCCGTAAGCAAGGTAGATAAATTATTATTATTTCCGTTATGACTCATATTTACATACACTCATTATACATATCATCTCATTATGTAAATTATACATTATTTCGAACAGGTAGCTAAATGCTTCAACTATATGATCTCCAGTCTCCAAATGCAATAATAGAACATGATTTGTTCTTGTATAGAATAAATACAAATTAGCATCCACATGCTATTTAAACAAGAGTCAATATTTTTCAGGGTAACACAGATAAAGACTTACTCATGGGACAATGCTCAAGTCATCTTGGTGGGCAACAAGTGTGATATGGAAGAGGAACGCGTCATCAGCCAAGAACGTGGTAAACAGCTGGCTGACCAGCTCGGTGTGGAGTTTTATGAGACCAGCGCTAAGGAGAACGTTAACGTCAAGGTAAATTACTCGTACAAATATTCTTTACTTTCTCCGTGTCTTGAGTAGATAAAATTTTAATATAATATAGCCCGTTTAATCTATTACTTTTATACTTAAACCAGTTGTTCACATACTGGAAGGCATCGTCCTTCTTTTATAATAATATATGTATGAGTATTGAGCACGCTCAGGTGGTACAAATTTATTTCTATATAATTTGTACCGATAGCATAATTTACATCAGGATATCTTAGTTTTTGTTCTCGTCTATAAAGACGAAAAGATATAAAAACCGTACAATTTTGAAGGAATTCACTATGTACAAAAATAATAGAGCCATTAAAATTCGTTAACCAAATAATAAAATTAATTTCAGACGGTCTTTGAGCGGCTAGTAGATATTATCTGTGACAAGATGTCTGAGAGTCTGGATTCCGAACCACAGAACATGTTAGCTGGTGGCGCTCGAGGCCAAAAGCTCACAGAGCAGCCCCAAGGAAACAACAATCCTAACTGTAACTGTTAATAATATAAACCTCTTATTCCTGCCTTGAAAATACTGGAATTGATACAAAAATTTTAATCCAGTTAATCCTTTCCAAACATCGCCCAGTATCTTCAAGGATTATTTTTATAAAAAAATATTTTTTTATATTTAAGTAAACACGTTTGTTATTTTTATTTAGGTTAGTTTAATTTTTATCCTAGATCTTACGTAGCCACTATTATTGGGAGCTGGAGTAGGGATCTGATACTTGTGTAGACGTTTTATTGTAAGATGTTACCGTTGCAGTTAAATATAACCGCGCTTTCGGATTTTATTTGCATCGACAACGAGTATGTATAAATTGTTATTTGCGCGAATGACTTGGGATAACCGGACCAAAGTCTCAAAGAGATCGGCGCAAAGTATTTTTAGATGTAATTTAAAAGTTGAAGGCGTCTAGCTAAACATATTTATGCATAGATTCTTCCGCGCTATACATATGGTAGATTGCATTACCACAAATCAACACTCATATATAAATATTACATGGGGGATTTGTAAATATGTTTCTTGGTGTATAAAATAATAGTATACATATAAATCAGTCTGTATTCTTGTTATCTGCTATGTAATGTTATCTTGGCTTTATTTAGCAGTAATCATATAACTATATGAATTTCTAACTGCTTATAACTTGGTATAAATGTGTTATGGCACATTAGGGCTATTCGTTCTAGAAGACATAGACAATACTATTTATATCAATTTCTGTTGAAAACTGAGCACATAAAGTAATCTATTGCTAAGTAGGTTTATCGGTTATAAATTTCTGTAGTTCGTAAGAAACACGTTCTTCATTTTTTATTATTATTAGTAATGTAACCAAAGTTCAGAATTTTATTTTATAGATGTTGAGTGTATGTAATCGAATTGTTATTAATAGTAAATGTTTATTTATATTGGCTCTAAAGTAATACGAGAAAAAGACCATTTTGTGTCAATTGCTGTATTCTATCTAGTTTTCGTACGTTTCAGCTAAAGTACGACTTAAGAAATCGTATAAAGTAAATCTAAAATTATATCTACCCATTTATTGAAACTAGTAAATTATATCTTCATTTATCATGAATCACTTGTGACATTTACGTGTATTGTATAATATGCATTCACTGTCTTTTTATGAGTTCTTTGTCACTATAAAAATGTGTGAAGTTTATAATGTAAAGACTAGTAGGTATACAATCAGTTTTATTCAAAAAGCATATACTTATTGCATGATTAAGTACAGTGGTAATAATTGAAAATTTCATTATTTGCTTGTAAATTAATGTAATTTCTGTATAAATGAGCTCAAGAGAGCTTTAGAGAAGTCATCTCTAAAGATTTGTGGGTATACAAGATTTGTGGCTAGGTTTTGATTCACCAAAAACTGAACTGGATCCACTGATGTATAAAAATTATAGCAAATTCATAATGCCCTTTTAAAATAGTCTTAATATTTGTCGCTGACAACACTAAGAAGTCGGAGACAGAATATAAGATTTGAGTCTTACATAAGTTTAGATTTTTTATTTATATTATTACCTAAGTATTGTACACGTAAATGAAATGAGTATTATGTTGTTATTGGTATAGAGTATATAATTGTCAGCCCCGATTTGCTGTACTCAGAGACGTTCATTATCTCGAGTAATAATTATCTAATTAAAGGTCTTGGCTTTCAATTCGGTGTACAACATTATCAAACGTATCTAAAGAATGTCTCTGTGTTAGCCACTTAAGTCTTCTTTTATCTGTCGAAACTGAAGTTAACTATATTGTGGTAGATGTAAAAGCAAAAAGAAAAAGTAGGATTGGTTTGTGTAGAGTGTTAATGAAGGTTGTACGATCGTTAAGGAATATTTATCGTGTATGTTAGGTAAAAGGATGTAATTTGCATATCGTAGGGGATGGATTAGGCATTCAGCACTTTCTTTGATAAAACATACTAGTATTACTACGACTATTAAAGAAAGCAAAGGCCAGATAAAAGGGACATTGTTTAAAAAGTTTTAATTGGTTACTGTGAATCTTTGAAATCCTTCAGAATGACCTTAGAGGACACACTTTTGGTAAATCGACAGCTTTCTGTTAACTAAGTAAATGACGATAAAATTTATTTACGACTAAAAACTTTACTCATAAAATCATGTAACTTATATGAAATATAAATAATATTTGCGTTAAACATTAATAATTGTCAAAATAAAATAACAATCACTTCGAGATCTAATTTAAAAATATCTTACAGCTTATCGTTTGAAGTAGGCTCTATCAAAGAAAGTTTATCTAAAAACATTTACAACAACAACTAAACAGTATTTCAAAGTTTTACCTTAAGTGAGGGGTAATTAAACTCATACTTATGTTATGAAAATCTGTAATTAATCAATTAGGTGTATTAAATGTATAATTATTTGTTGTGCGTTTATAATTATTTTAAAGAAACACATGTAAAAGGTTTATGGATAATAAACGTATACAGTGTTTTATTTTAGTAAATTATTCTCCAAATGTTAGTTTATTAGCCCTAGAAAAATGAAATGAAATCAAAACAATGAAGGGTCGATACTAAAATTGTTACTTTTTATTTGTCCGCTTCGTGTTCACGTGAATTTGAATCTCGTCACCTACTTGACGCAATTTGACGCTCCTTCGTTGTTCAGTCGCGGAGTTCTTCATTCTGGGCACGGTACACGACCAAGTGACCAACGACGGCTTCTTTGACGCGGTCCGTCAAGAAGCCTCGTTGAAATTGTGTTAGATTCACAGCGAGTATACCAAAATGTTATTGCAGGATTTACTATGACTTTCCTATGACTTCTACGTAAAATCGTCATATGTCATCAGCGTGTTATCATATGTTAAAATATGTATACACGAAATTTTTATATATACAACTAGCTGACCCGGCAGACTTCGTACCGCCTCATCGATATATAAAAAACCTAAACTTTTGTATAATATTATTTTAAAACAAACAAATCGAATCCTTCTTTAAAAAAAAAACATTTTTTGATTAAAGCATGATTTTTATTATTATTTTCGACACATGTTGTTTACTTTCAAAACAGAGTTTTCATCAGATTTTTTACAACTAGTCTTGTTCCATTGCATAGTCGAGGTGGATTGATATTACGCAGCATGATGACAGCTGATCCTACTTTTAACTGCAAATTGTGAGGTGGTAATTCATACAATTCCAGTGATTTTAAAAACTCCGAGGGGATACTTTACTACGGTATCCTGGTTCATAACGGTGTCGACTGATTTGAAGGAAACCAACTGTCCTGGAAGAAAATTCTGAATGGTCGCATTGGGATCCTCGACATCTTTATCAGGTCGACGGTCTTTTACCGGTGTGCAGTTAGCATGTAAGGTAGCTCTTTGTACATTTGATTGACTGCGACGACCTAATATGAGTCGATGTAAGATGCGTCGCCTTCTCCTTGGCATCGTAAATTGTAATTAATCAAAGTGAGAAAATTTCTCTTCCATTGAGCAGTAAAGTGTCACCATCACAAAATATCAACAAAAAAATAGCACATTACTTGGAATGTCAATGTCACAAAAGATTACCACAGTAAAGAAAGTTCTCGTGCACGTAGCCACAAAGATAGAAAGATGCACTCATAGATATCGTAACACATTAAATCGTAATACTTTTTTCCGTGTTCTGAAGTGCGACATATTGGTTGTCAAATCTAATGTCAAGTATTATGATTTCGTGCAGAAATTTCATTTGTGACAAAACTTTTTCTGAACGTGACATTAGATCCTCCAATGCGAAATTAAACTTTGCGCAGCTGTAATAAATTACAAATTGACTCTCCATTTTATTTAGAAAGTGTTTGTATGGGAAATAGAAAAGTATTATCACACTCTTCAATAAACGTTCCCCAATTAACAATGTTTTAATATTTGGGCCGATAGGATACAACGACGCCATTCATGCCCTAGAACGACAATTCAATTAATAAGATAAATTGTAAATATATGTACTTATTATAAGAAGAAATAAAAAACTAATACATGACAGCCTTTATTATCAACAAAGAAGACACACCCACAGACTGTTTTCCCGGCAATTATTCGAATTTTTCCCAACTTTTAAACCTTCCCTATGCCTCCACGAACATTTCAAGACCAAGATAAGATAAATCCGTTCAGCCGTTCCCGAGTTTTACTTACGAACAGCAATTCATTTTTATATATATAGATTGGCAATATGTTGAAACTTGAAACAAACTGCAATCTACAGCCAAAGAGCTCAATTTTCAAATGTTTTTGTATACTGTTTATGTAAGTTACCAGTTTCTGCAGTGTTTAGGGGGCTATGAGCTTTGTTCCTAAAAATTGAATATTGGACGATTAAACTACAACATTGAAATAAATAAAACAATTTTACCATTACAAAATGTGATTTTTGCGATTCTTAACAATAATTTACAATTTATCCAATACTTTAATTTACTAAACAAAAGAGTAAGGTTTAGTATGTATATAAGACCGTTGGAAAATGTATAAAAAAATATAGCTAATGATAATTGAAGCTGGTAAGTGGGAAGACATAAATTACGAACACTATGATATTCGCTATTTGAAATCCTCTACCGTTATCTTTTATTTTTATAATACACTATAAGCGTTTGATATTCCTTTTTGACAATGTGGAGTACTCCACTGAAACGTAGGTATCTACCTATTTTTCAACCACAACAGATAAATTGTCATCAAAGACCTGCAGCTTGGTGTAACAGCACACTGTTTTAGTACAAAAAATTATCTTCAGGAACTGCATTTTGTTGAACTGTATGTTCAGGAAAGATTTTGATTTAAGAGGAATTAAACATATAATTTAGAATAAAATTGAGTAAGTAACAATAATTAAGCCTTATTTTCATTTTCAGATTAATGAAACTTCACTGGAACATATGAGATGTGTATAATCTCTCAACTTTCAGGGTTTGTTCCTGCTTTTTCTGATGAGTACAATAAAATGTTATTATATATATCTACATTACATGTTATATTATATAGAGAGTTTATCAAATTCATAGTTTCATATTGTTTGACTTGATTAATACCCATAAATTATTTGCTGTATTCTATCTCGAATAATGGTAATGTTGATTAGACTCTAATCATTTGGTGATTTATTTAAAATATATATTTCTTTGTTTTCATTAATTTAGAAAATGTAGAAGTTGTGTTATCACCGTTTACTTCAGATGGTTTTTATGAGATTTTTTTTACAAGTTGATGTAACAGAAGATGATACTAAGTAAAGAGGAATAAGGCACCTTGGATGTGCTAGCCATACATTAAGTCTTTTGGCCACTGATATGAACATTCTCATCTAAGCTTGTGATACAGAAAAGTCTGAAGTCATAACTGGAACTTATTTGGAACTCTTTATGACTCAGCAACACAGATTTAAAGAAGCAAATCATAAATTAAATGACCTATTTGATAACTTGGATAAGAGTTACACTTTATCTGCCATGGAACTAAAATATTTGGAAGAATTAATGGAACTTAAAATCAATTGCTACTGCTCTAGATTATATTCAGTGCAACATTTTTTACCTACTTGACAAACTTATTGTCTGTAAGAACCAAATTAGATTGACTCCAGGATAGAAGCTTGGGGTATTTTATGTTAACTTTACAACAATGAAAAGAGAAATTGGAAATTTGTAAAATTTATTGGATTGTGTTTTTTAATCTGTCAGCTGAAGTGAATTAATACATATTAGTGTCATGCCCTTATTCACTCTCCAACAAATAGATGCTTATCTGACATTAAAAAATATGTTTAGTTAAAATATTTTAATTAAAGCAAAGCACGTATTTGCCACTCCCTTCCTAATACCTATATGTTATTGTATTCTTTATTAAGTGCCATAATATTGTAGTTTCATATTACATTGATATTGGAATCAAAGTATGAACATTATTAATTTATATACAAACAGTATAAAGATGATTAATGTTTCAGTAGCTCCATCTATTGGTAACTTAATTGTTTTTATAAAATTCAGAGGATTCATTCATCTGATGCTGTTGTAACAGTTTAGTTGACAAAATAATCTTATAGATGGCGCTATAATACTTCGTGTTTCTTGGACGAACATTAGTTGTGAGTTACAGAAGGTTTCACTTAACTTTACATGTATTATTTTCTATTAGTTAATATCCGGTTCAGAAGTAAGATTTAACTTATTTTTTATAAAAGTCTAAATTTATTACAAAACAAAACGTCTATAATAACGCAAACATATTTTTTCTACAACAGAACTTAGTCTATGGATAAATCAAACCCTACAAAAGAATCAATTTTGAAATGAACTTTTCTGATTCTGATCTGTGGCAACTTGCCAACATAGGTTACTAATTCAAAGATCACTTAGAGATTCATATATTTTCCCGTGTCAAAAACACATTTTGCAATTTATTGCAAAAGACGGGTCATCGATAATCGTTGTTTAATTCCTTAAAAATGTTTGATTTTAATCTTAATACATAATCTCTACTCTAAGATGCTGACCTGATTACAATTGTTCGGTCGCATTCACACGTCGCTAGAAGCTAATTTTAAACGAGTTTATTTATTAATGTACAAACAATGACAATTTGCACTTATATTATTTGTACTACTCAGTAGCGTTAGGCTCGCCATTTTGAACTTTCGAACAGTGTTCCAGGTTCGACCCCTACAGTGACAAGGCTGATAACTAAATTATGTGTTAGCGAATAATATATGCATCGGTAAATACACAAATATGGAGAACATAGCAATAATAGAACGATGTTTACTTACGTTGAGATAGTTGTACTCTTGTTAAATTATGTGTAGTATTCAGGTAACTGAGCGTTCTGTTGACATATTCGGAGCTGAATAATGAAAATCCACCCCTTTAAAATATTTGAATAGTGTAAGAATGTTGATGGTAATATTGTATGCATTCGACCTTTCAAAAATAGTGAAGACCTATATTGGTACACAGTATCTTAAAATCCGTGCGACGTAAACAAAAATTAATTTTCCCAAAAAAATTATTCGGTTCAAGCTTCCCATGACGACTTTTTATGTGAAAGGACTAATAAGTAATAAAGATACAAATATATGTTTTGCATCAAAATGAAGAGGGCAAAGGGGATTCCTATAATACAAAACTTGTTGCGTCGAGTGAAGATTGAAAATGCCTTTGCAGTTTTCAAACAGAAATAGGCCTGGTAGATGCTGCGTTGATGAAGCACGCACCTTTTCATTCCGGTAAATTAAAACGTTCCCGTGGGATAGTTAAAGGTAACAGCTTAGTACTCAGCAGCTTTTAGACCTAATTATGTAAAGTTTGAAAGAACGAGAAAGCGAACATCCTAAGAGGCGGCGAATGAATTAAGAACTTCTTAGATTTATGTTAAAAAAATAATACACAAACAGCTGAAACGACAAAGCTTTTCATAAGGGTTATAAAAACAGCCCACCTAGGCTTTCACCCATTATCTACATAGATTTAAGATAAAAGATAGTCCGACTTGTGTTGGTGTATAGACATCTGATCGTACACTGTCCCGTCTTCACGTCCTTAAGGTATGATCACGTCTTCAAGGTGTGATCTAGAGAATGAGACTTGCATAATGCTAATCGGAGAAACTAACTAACTAAACTCATATAATGTGTCATTTATAACTTAATACTTAAAATCTGAAAAGAACTTAATACTTCTTCATAATAAATATCATTAAATCGTTATATGAAATAAATTTAATAAAACAATTCTTTGAATGTATGGGCGTTTACAAATATATATAACGAGATTTGCTATTTCATCAAAATAATATTTAAAAATTATAATTTAATTCGACCACAGGGATCATATTAGGTGTTAGTATACAGATATAAAACAAAATGTTAGTAAACTTAAAACAGCCGTGCACAATATGACAATGGTTCACTGACAATAAAATCTATCACATTAAAGCAAGTTCCCACTGAATTATTGGTTATTTTAAGGTCTTGCCCAATCTTTTCAATGTCAATATATGTTGTATCGTATTATAAGAATCATTTATCGATATTATAACCTAATGGTGCGTCATTTTTTACAGCAAATTGGTGATGTTATATTTTTCTTATTAAGTAACCAGAAGGAACCAGTTTGAAATAATTGAACGCCGTCCGTCCGATATATTTTAATTTTGTTGAAATTTTAATGTTAATTATCTTCGATACAGAATGTGAATACAATTCGAACAATTCTTTACCTTTAGGTCTGCGAGGCAACAGTATACCTACAACAGCAAAATTTCTTTCTTTTTTAAAGAAATTCTATTTTTAGAAAAATTTTGTATTTTCACAATGCATACAATGATGACTATATATTCCTGTTGTTTTATTATATATTTAGTTTGTTTTATATTAAAACATATAATAGTTATATTAATTCATATATATTATGAGTAAAAACAATAAACAACTGTTAGAACAGGCACGAACCCAAAAAATACAGAGTGCATGGCTGGCATGGTTAACAAACAGATACGCAACGTTTTTAACTCATCGTGAGTTACAACGTATGATATGTGTATACGTTTCATAAAATAAACAATGTTGCTATTTACTTACTACACACCAGACAATAAGGGAATAGACAGAAAGAAATGTTGAATACAACAAAGAAATTCTATAAAACTGTTAATTAAGTGCTTTGAAACTCAGCTATAATAACTTAGCGATATCCAAGTTCCGCTGCAGACAATCCTTTGAGACATACATTAATGGTCTGAGACATTGCTAACAGATGTTTTGAATGGTTCAAGGAAATTTACTGAGTTTAGATTTGATGCCAAGTATATTAGTGTGTGTTCGAAGGAAGTTCGTATAGTAAGATTTCTTAGGTAACCTCTGAACTTGCCACACTATTAAGGGGACGTCTACTTACTACGAGAACAATCTACCTCGGTACTAATTCATCTTTTTAGGTCAAGCGGTATCCGATATTTCGTGTGAATTTTCAGTTTTATGTACATGTGTGGTTCTTGCAACCAGAAAAATTAAGTAGGTAATACTACTAAACGTTATTATAAAAGCATTTTAAAGATTAATTTTAGGAGGGATCGCCGTAAAATATTCGCGCCTTAGAATGATGAAATATACAAAGTTAACAATAATAATATCTGGGCACATTTTTACATGTGGTCGGTCGCCAACGTAGGTAAAGACCGTTTGTATTATGTCTGCTAACAGAACTGATAAATAATTAATAGATTCAGGCGTTACCTTGCAGAAGTAGTACCTTGCATAGTACAAAACCCTAATAGACCAATATACAAGTCATGTCTCCCATGTCTCCTTAATTAATCTCCGCTTTTCGCAATTATTAATAGAGATAATGTAATGGGCGACTAACTACGCGGATAGGACAACTTAGGACGTGTAAACTCCGCAGCGTAACAGTCCCAACTTCATTGCCGAGTGGTTTATTTACGCTGAGTTTAATTTATAATTTTATCGCTTGAAGGTTTGTCCGCGTCAATATCCGATACACCAATGAAAGTAGAAATTACCACATTCTTTTTAAAACATTTTTTTTAAACCTGCATACATTTTAAGTTATACAAACACTTAAAACCTAAAGTTACTTTACAAATACGTTTTTTTATAAAAATAACTTATAATCCATGTAAAATTGATGAAACAGGCAGGTTTACATTGTTAAGTTTAATGAAATGCTATTTAAAGTATTTATTTATTAATCGTTTATTTGTAAGTATAAATAAAAGTCAAAACAACACTTTCATACAAAAATGTGGTAGAATGGTTACCAAGGATCAGCCAAGTCTATACTAAGTATTTTATGAAGATTTTGTTTGTTTGAATGAACTCATCTCTGAAGCTGCTTGTTCTAGTTTAAAATAAGTTTTATTAGCGTATTAAGGTATTGCGTGTTAAATATGTTCGTGATAGTATTTGAATTCGTTCTAAAAGTTGTCAGGTCCGGTTTAAATAAAATTCTCTCGCGTTTCGTGAATCGACTGGGACCATTTATAAAGTTACAATGCTCCGAGGCATTGCAAACATCCGGTTTTGTACATTTTACGTAAATCACACGAGTTTCGATATGTCCACTAGTTTGCTATTTTAATGGATTTGTAAATTAATCTTCCGCTCAACATATCAAATGAATTTAATTCATTTACTTTATTATAAATGCGATAGTTTACGGCGCTTAAAGTGCTAAACCATTGCACCGATTTTGATTACATTTAGAATGGAGACAGGCTTTTTTTAAATACAACCCTAAAGGGATAAATATAAAGGTTTTTTAAACACATAATTCCGAATAAACGTATTATACTAATTTATTAATCTATAACTAAGAGTTACAAAAATCAAATTAACAATTGGCAAAAATCGAAATTTGTATTAACAAATGACCTAAATTTGTACTCGAACTCCTGCCAAGAGCAGACGCCATCGGCACAGATTGATCTGATAGGCTCCTCGTTCATGTAAAAAACGATGCTATAATCCTCCACATCATGTGCACATCTGAAAAAGTTGAAGGTCTATTATGTCTATCTACGTATATTGTCATACTGTCTATTTGTATGTATATGGTCTGTGTCTATGTGTATATATGACAAAATGGTATATAGCAGTAGATAACTGGCGTGTATAAACTAATAATTGTAACCCAGAACAAATCTTCTTGCAAAAGCTCTCTTAATTAGGTGTGTAGGTGTAGCAGCGCATCGCCGTTTGTATATAATGTAATTTTTAAATAATAAATAAAACCTCTTTATAAACTTTGTACTGGCATGTAAATAGAAAAGAACGATCGCCAGCGTCTGTCAGAGGAGTCATAATTGTAGATATTAATTTTTCGCGTCATTATTTTATTGTTAATATTTAAAAGTGGATTTTATTAGTGACCACCAACCCGCTTCAGGTGTTGCATTGTAAATATATTACATGAAAGGGTTGACATTTTTGACGCTACGTGGAGTGAACTCACAAAGTGTTTAGAATGGATTGTTTGTTACCGATAAGGATAGAAAGTAAATGTAAATTATTTGACTACTAAGTTTTTGATTAAGTAGATTATAAATTAGGATGTAAGTTAATGTTTAAGTAGATATAACTATCGATTTAGGTCCCTGACCTGTAAAGATGGATGTATATTTGTAAATAAATAAATAATTTAAAAAAATATATTATTTTTATTATATCGTTTCCGCATTTGATTAAGTACTTTGTTTTTCGATATTTTTGAAATGTATGTACAACGTTTTTATATATGGAGCGAGTTTACAAAACATTCCATCAAATAAAATAACAGAACATAGATACGTTGAAAACCTTTTAACTAAAGAATAAAAAATCATTTCCGAAGGTAACTTCAATTGCCCTCGCGTAGCAATAGTTCAATTGATGGATTTAAAGTGGATTGAAAAATGGATTTTATCTTCACAGAGAGCTGATAGATTATTTCTATATAATGATGTTCACATTTATTATTGTTACATTCATAATAACGAAGCTTTAGTGTATTCGTTTTTAAAGGGTACGTAAGATACGCTAGGTTGTGGAGCATACCAAGTATTTGGGGTTTAATAATTGTTTTAAGTAGAAAACACAATTGTGTCTTGTCAGCTCTTTGAAATAGTGAGTATATTTTTCAATTAACGCCGGCAGATAACGCAATTTATTAAATTACATAATTCGAGTACTTAGTTCAACATCAAGTTGGTATCTTGAAACCCCTCGCTGATTCATAGTAATCATGATTGTAATAAATAAGAATTTGTATCTATTTATTTTTCGTCTTTAATTATCGCGAATATACCTAACGCATAAATAAAAAACTGTGTGGTATGTTCGTGGTGGTCGTAAAGAAATGGCATAAATAATATTAATAATTAATCGTGTTCTTATCCATTTTAACATTAATATAGTTTTACATATACTTACTTGTTTAATACAGCAACGAGGTTCCCCGAATATACAGACATGACACTACTCCTCCATTTTCTATCCGCATCCCTTTTCGCGGTTAACGGCTTCGTATCATTAAAAAGTCCTAAGGCCGTATAAATTTGATCCAAGGTTTTGGCGTGAGTGACGTAAGCAACGAGTTTCTTTCCCTCGCCGCTTCTCACTTTGTCGAAATTCCGCCACAAATCTGCCAAAGGCATACCTCCGAAGATTTCGTTTATAGATTGGCCATAACCGTTTTCGTAGTAATGCTTCAAGTCCTCTTCGTATTCCAGGACTTGCAAGTCGTCCTTTGTGAAAAGTGCGCACCAGGGACTAGTTTTGCTGTCAATGCCGGACCATGTGTAGCGGCATAGATTATACAAGGCAGACACATTATCGTCTGTGAGCTTTGCTATGCCAGTGCGACGTTGTATTCTATCCTTTACCTATATGTCAAAAAACTTTTAGTATTTGGTTTTATGTTAATGAGGTTTACAATTCAACGTATATTTTTTTATTTCGAAATGATCTCTCTGATCGAGGTGTCAAATTGCTTCGCAGCAATGTAATAAAGAAAAATATAAGTCTAATATACATATGTATATATACAAAAACTCATTAAAATCTATTAACTAGAATTAGTATAATTTAATTATCCTAATTCTAGTTCAACCAATACAAAATAAAAATAATTTTATTTAATACTTTTTGGTGAATTTTGCACTCAATTTTCCAAAGCAAGTTGAAATTTAGACGTGCTTTGGAAAACTCAAAAATGTGATCTTGAAATGCAATTAAGTTGCCAGGATTTTATTCAATAAGTGTCATAAGGTTCATAAGGTTAGCAAATCGTGTAGTGTGTGTGACTAGAATACTCATTTATTTATTCAATCTAATCAATTAATAACTTACAACAAGATAATCTGAGGCGTTAAGATATTTCTCGACTTCCGTATAAATTTTCGGGTTGCTATTGATCGATTTTTCACAACTCACGAAGGGCTGAAATAAAATTGAAGTTGCTATTTTAGTGTAACCATAAAGATCAATATATATTTAAAGTTACGTTTTTGATTTATCTCATTAACCTAAGTGCTTAAGATTATATATATAAACTAAAAACATTGTTTGCCAGGGATCAAAACCCACCCATTCACCTTAATGAGACGGTAAAATATTTTCCTTAAAACAAGGAGGGTTTATAAGTAAGCGATGGATCGTGACGCGCCCGTCTTTAGACGACGTACGACTGAGATGACGTAGGGCTAAAGCGTGACCTACTAACGCAAATCAAATTTGTAGGGAAATGATCACATGACCTAACCTGCACAAATTTAATTTCTATACAATTAACTATATCTGTCCTTTATTCCCTAAATTCTATCTTACCGCGATATCGTCGTAATCTGTTTTTGGCTTATCAATGACTGCGTTTGGATGACCCAATCCTTTGACAAACTCCTTAATACTATTTTCTAACCACATTCCTTTGGCTGATCGGAAGGTTGCGTCCAAATTGTTCATAATATTAGGAAATGCTTCTCTGAGCCGCTTCCCTAAAAATAGCATTTCCTGTCGACCCTCTTCGGTGATATCCTGTTTGTCCTCGAAAATGCTTGGGTCATATTGCCAGTTACGTAAATTTTCTATATCCTGAGCACACAATGAACTGCGTCCTCTTTGATAACTTGAAATAATATCTTTTCGTAGCGACACAGCGTCTTGCATAGTTTTGCCGGTAGTCGCCTCGGGATATCTTTTGCCATGTCTGAGTATTCCCCAAATGCTAACCGGTTCACAATCTAAAATAAATGGAAATGAAAGGGAGACAGAATCTTCGTATATTAATGTTATAGTATTGATGTCTGTGTGAATGTTTCTGTTTCATTGTGTATATAGCTTGTTGTTGGCTATCTATTCGTTGATATATTATTATCGCATTAATTTAAAATACCAAGCAACATTATAAAAGTATAGGATAAAAAAGATTTACCTTTCAATTTGACACTGGAGTCGCGTATGTCACCTCGAACTAAGTTATATGGAGTCTCACTTGATAAATATTTATATGGACAACCTGTATTCCAGTAACAAAAGTTTCCAACAGTTCCACTTAAACAAAACAAAAATAAATTCGCGAATATAAGCCGCATTTTTACGATCGACCGTCTCTCGAAGTGCATGGTCCTCAAATGTTAATTTTTGCAGGTAAATTTAGATAAATAATATCTAATTTTGGACGCCCAAATAAAAAGTTCATTAGTGAATTTGGCGTTGTGTTCCGTATTTTAATAAATATTTACGCAAGTATGTAGGTTTTATAATTTATCGCATATGTTAAACGTTGAATTATAACAACTGTGTATGCATATCTCTTGGGTAGATTTAAGGATTCGGTCCTCCTGATATATTCATAAATAGAGTGTCATGAAATGTTAAATTATTATTTAAGACATTTTCAACAAAATATAACCAATAAACGAATAAAATCTTTCTATAAAACTGCAAAGCAAGGATCGCGACTGTATTAAAACACCAGTGTTATTACAGGTAGCCGTCGGCACATAATATCATTTTATTTCTGTTTGTACAGTGGTTTTAGTTTCTAGTCAATCCAATATAGCAATTATTTTCCAGACATCTTCAACGTAATTGTATTCATATATTTCATTGAGAGTTTTTAAATATTGCTCACGGTATTCGCCGATTCATACAGCATAAAAAGGTATTATGGTAAAATTATTAAACTATGTAAAGTTTAAAATATTGTTCAAGTAAGCCTTTTTATTTCCCAAAGGAATCCTAAAAGGTGGGCGAATTAAATGTTGAAGAAATAAATAACATTTTATGAGGTAATAATGTCAGTCCATCAATGTGACTATATAATTTAATGAGTAAAACTTTATGTGTATTGAGCCGAAAGGATATGTCGCAGGGACATTAATAATAGCAATTATGGCGCTCGTCCCCTCTTTGCTTCTCAGATTTCTTTGCCTTTGATCTCAGATTTCGCTATTTAATCATTACTTCTTTTCCCAGCAAGTAGGTTTCATTCCTCATTAAGGTATACATTTTTTCCTTCGTATACGTCACATCTATATCACTATTGATAGAAAATTTATCAAAATGATGTAGAAACGTTCTAAAAGCTGAGTAGCAAATCTCTGCGCAAAAACCATTATCAGACATTGATGTTAAAGGCGCTTCATTTAAATAAAATGCCACTTTGTACTCGTTTGAACATTTGAAAATTAATGGCCAAGGTTAATGACCCTTCCTACCTATATTCAAATGCCTTGCAAAACGTGACGTATATAATTGGTTTCCAAAAACGAGATAATGTTTTAACGAGTTTCAGATGCTGTTGCTATCATATGTACACTAAGTACACAGACGTGATTGTAAATTAGCTATTTACGTGTATAGGGGTTAAGGCTTTCTTCTTGATTCTGTCTTTTCTTGTTGGTTTTAAAATGTTATATTTTTTATATTTTCACCTGCAACACATACAACACTTGTAAATTTTTTACGTCGACTGCCTTTAATGAAAATTAAAAAAAAAACCACTATAAAAAAGTTAGCCACTTTCGCCTAAATAATTAATTTTAACCACATCTTCGTGTGAAAATATGTCCACACGACTGGTTATCCTTGAATTCCAGTGTTTATTAGAAAAAAGCATACGCGTCGTACGTAAACTATTATTGATGCCGGTTAAAGGATTCGTTTTACAAAATAAGAACAATGACAATGAAATCAGAAAATTCAAGATTTGAAAACAAATTAAGACTATCATGCATATAGATCGTACTTCTAGTATAAAAGTTTCGCTTCCAATTTACCCATTCCGTAGTGGAGAGACTTACAAAGAGTTTGCAAACATCGATTTTCAATACGTAGCTGATATCCAGAATGTTCACTGTTTTCAAGGTCCTAGAATTGCCACATCAGGGACCTAAAGATGGCTGACCAAGCGTCGCGACAAATATTATCAATTTCGCATTAACAAAAGTTTAATTCGAAAAAGAGTAATTTTAATACAATATAAGATGCAATATTAATTTAAAAAAAGTATCTTCATGAGTTTCCTGTTAGGAACCATGAATGAAACACATAATTTGGCACAAATAATTTATTTTCTTATAGGACAAATTGACGAACGCAAGACAAATAATAAATATGTACTACAATTTGATAAATATATCGCTTTTTACGGACATAGTAATATGGTTTTTTAAAAGTATATTATGGTATTTTTAGTATATGAATTCTTTATTCCTACTCGTATATAGGAAGACTACGTGTACAAAATTTCGTTGAAGTATATATTTCTTTTGCCATAAGAATAAATAAAATAAAAATAAAAAAACCTTAAGTTGGGTGATTTAATATCGGTTTAGTAACCAAAGTTTATATTTATTATGTTAAATGCATCGTTTTGCCACAAAATTAAAAAAATATAAAGTATACAGTCAATTTAGGAATACTCGTATGTACCTCAAAAGAACATTAACTGACATAAGAACAGGATTTCATGTAATATAATTTATATTTAAACTTAAAAAAAATATACTTAAAAAGAAATTGAAATAATATCTGCCCACCTCTTTGTTTATAAGAAATAAATGTGAGTTATTTTGACACCTTTTGTACAAAATATTTCATGTCGATCGTCTGTCGGTAGTATCCTAGATAAATATCATAATATACTTCTTATAACCCTGAATATTTGAATATGTATTATTTACACCACTTTGTCGCAAACCTGAATTATTTTAAAAAATATTCATTCTTTGGATTTATTACATTCAAAAATATGAAGTCCAGAGAGAGGAAAATATCTATCATACTACTATACGATCTACGATTCTATAATGTGAAATGCATAAGACTTTTAATATCACTAGATGAATTCCATCCGAGAAATTTAAGACATATTTATATAATAGACAAATAATTTGGTCCATATTTGTTAATTTAAGGGACCATTTATTGGAATTACAATTCCCTATGTTTGCATGTTCATTAAAATTCGTCACCATGAGGAGAATGTAATCCAACTGAAGGATTTACTATTGCGTTGTGTGAATTATATAAGGAAGTGCTTAGCAATGCTATGCCGGCGTTTTGAATTGGAAAAATAACGTAAAAATTAAAACTATGTTCGTTATAATACACTAATGTGCTTTATTAGCCTTATGAATACCTAAAAGATTAATTGGCAGTATTTTTACTACATACACATTCATTTTAGTCTCGTTCAGGGGTTGCAGAAACTAGTCGTTTTCGATCTTTAAAACACTTGCAATCTAACAATATTAATTTTACACACGTATAATTTCAAACTTATATTAATGATTATAACAAATATCCACTATACATTTAAGTGATGATTATTCTTCTAATAAAATAAATAAAGCACTTTTAAGTATGGTCTTAGTTAGTGCTAATGCGTATTACGCCATAACCTACGTTACTTATCAAATAAAATGGACGTTAAAATTTTAAAAGCCTATTAAATCATTTGATGCCGAATAGAAAACTGTAAGGCATTCATTACAAGACACTAAAATGAACACTCAATGTCCGCATCAAACAATTTAAAGGCACATCTCTACTCGCCACGACTGGCATCGCACGACGTAATTTGAAAAAATGATTTCATTCCCAGAACATCACTGTTCAAAGTTCAGCCCGGGTCTAATTTTGGGTCTAAGTTTGTTCGTTTCTCTTGTAAAGCGGCGAGTAGGGCCTCCTTAATCTCCCTATCTGAGCTTCGCCATAACCTTAGCAGCTCATCCTCTGATAATAATGATAGTTCAGACTTGCCGCTCACCGTCAGATACGGCGGGGCTGGTGGCACATCTTGCGAGACCATAATCTCTATGCTCGCTCTGTGGCTTGGCACATCTATTGAAAGGTAGTTCTGGTTGGAGACGTCCTGATACGATCTAGTGGAGCCTTCAGCCCGCCGTACCATAGGTGACGGAGTTCTGAGTCTCGTGTTAATGTCCGGAGGAGAGTTCGTTAAACAGCTAACTTCACGGCTTAAGCGCCTGCCGATATTTAGGCTAGTACGTTCATATATTGAAGCGGAATCTGAGCCAAGAACTGAGTCTGTACTAAACCGTCTGACATTCAATCCGCTGCTGGACCTTTTTCTTCGACTTCGGGGTGAACGCAGTTGTCTAGGTGACCTACTTTGGCGGGGCGATCGACTTGAAACATCAGGTGATGGCGATAGCAATTTTGATTCGGTTATTTCTTCAGATATTGATGTTTCAATAGCAACGTTCTCTTTTATCGAGTCTAACGAATGATCTCTCCCTTGTTGAACTCTGTAAATAAATAAAAAAAGTTCTATTACACGTTTTCTATCGGTGAAATCCTTGGATTCTCTACTATGTGCTACGTATTTTAATTAAAAATTGAATAAACTCTGTATTGCTCGAAAACACTCTGTTTATTGCAGATAAACAGTGGTCTATGGTATGTAAGACACTAACAGGAGTGTGTTTGTCTGCTGTGATTTGGAAAGCTCAGCTAATATTTACATTTACCTGTCAAAAAATTGTATTATTTGCGAGTATCTCGCAATAAATAGCACTGTTTTTATGAAATAATAAAACGTGGACATGGCAATTATTTTATATTTAACGATGGATTTCGTGTAAATTATAAATTAGTTTGCCTTATAGGTGTAACTGAAAATTGTACCGATTCCATGCGATACTTGCCTATGAAGAATTCTTAATAAACCAAATGTAAAATGCAAAAGTTGATGAATTTTGTACGTTAAGTATTGACGTGCGTCTAGAAACGTTTTATGAAGTGCATCGAAGTTCCGCAACAAATCTAATTAAACTTAGACATTTTCGTGGTTCAATGGCTTCATGTCTGTAACTAATGTACGTCAAAAATGTATTTATGAATTTGCTATAAATTTTGTTTCATAAAATGTTTTGCTTGTCTTCACATGTTTGAATAGTTTATTAATATCAACCAACTGAATATGTGATAAAAAAGGAGCCCACACTTTCATTACGCATATAATGATTTGTCAATTCTTCTATATCATAACAGTAAAATCTTGTTAATTATATCAAAAAGTTTTGTTAAAGGTTTAGTAAAACAACATACGATCACACATTACGTTGTCAAATATAGTTTTAGTACGAATATTGTACGTGTATTTAGGTAAAATGTACACTGAGCGCATACAAGACTTGTTCTTATCAAGAAACATGAGTCCAGTATACAACCAGTATTGGTTTTATTGGAAGGCTATCTGTTCGTCAGCCTGAGTCTGTAGATGATCGCACGATTAGCATTTCGGTCTCTTCACTTGTATTCTTCCACTGTGTACGATTGTTAATAAGTGCCCGCGTAAGCAGAACAACGAGGGACTTCACAAACGGTTTGGTCCTCACGAATATAATAATAATATATTGTCACTTCACTCTTATATGTGGTACTAACCGTCTGATTTCTTGTATCATTTCGAAAAATTGCGCTTTACTTTTTCTTCTCCGACGCTGTTCGTGTTCCTTCTGAAACAAATGTACTTCCTATTGCAATTGAAAGATAAATGACTCTGCACAGAAAGAAAACTGTTGCAGGTGGTTAACATTTATGCTGAAATCTTAGAATAATCTTAATTATAATAGATCTTCCACAACTGAGTGCTTTAGAAGGCTATTACTACCGCGCACCACGGCTATGTGGATCCAGCTGCCAAGAGAGGTATTTTGGAACCATTACGGTTTAGGGTCCATCAAGAAAAGAGCTTTTCGCCACCTTAAAGGCCGGCAACGCACTTGTAAGGCCTCTAGCATTCTGAGTGTCCATGGGCGGCGGTCTCACTCCCCACTCCTGCCGCCCGTTTGCCTCCTATTTTATACAAAAATTATAATTCTGTGCTGTTGATTATAATAAAAATTATAATAAATATTATTATTAGTTACTACGCGCCGGTTCACTTTCCGCAACTCTATCCTGATTGAATTTACACCGAGCATGATCACATTGAATGTAATTATACATTCCTCATAATTAATAGTCTGGTGGAGTAGTCTAAAATTGAGTAAAATATTGTATATGAGTCAAGAAAGTTATCTGGCAATTCATCCAATAATACAACAATATAAAACAAAAAAGAAAAAGCAAAAGAAGCTTTCAAAAGTTCACATGATGTAGTAAAAGGGAAAACTTAATGTGAACTATTATTGAAACATTGCATTTTAATCAGTTAAAAGATAAAACATATTCACTTTTCTCCTTTAATATTCAGAATTATATTTTTTAAAAAGGTTTTACTGACTCTTTATTAAAAATGATGACGATTCTCTATTCAAAAAACGTATCTCGGATAAAAAATATAATTATAACATGAGTAAAAATTACCCTTTTGACACTCTTTTGGAATAGCGACGTAAAATGCCCTTGACGGATGGTGTTCACGAGTTCTCTGGCCGCGTGGTGAGGAGATACCAATTCAACACAATTTATGAATCTGTAGAGTTTCTGAAATAACATGAGAGTTGTGAAATTTCTAATTACGTAAGAGTAGTTAGAGGCTTTTGGTAAAATTGCACTTGTAAATGTCTGCAAATATAAGTCCGAAACTAGTTAGGTGGTTTTATTTTTCATCGTTAAACTAGATTCTCATTTATACCAATTTTATGATTTCTAAATCTAACCCGAACTGGGTTTATTAATGTTCCTTTTTATTTTAAAAAATCAAACCACCCGACTAAATTCTGTTGCGTGTATTCCGTATAGACTATAGAAGGGAACAGGCAACAACATTATTTCACATAATATTACTTTTCAAGTAAAACTATAAATATAAGGGCCATGGTTTCATGACCCCATGCAAATGTCGTATAATTTAGATATCTAGACTCAATTAAGCCTCAAAAACATTTTTATCGAGTTGATACAAAAAATATACCTAGGAGTTCACAGACTTTGAAAATAGCAGACTATCAAAAGGTACTAACCTGACTGAAAAACATAATATTCCTACTCCTCCAAACCGTCCCCTTGGGTTTGTGCCGTAATATTGGCAGGGTATATTTATAAAACAGGTGTTCTAATATCAATATTAAACAACCGACGATCATGCCCACTCCCAGGAGAATAAAGACACCCGCCACGGCCGCAACCCCTAAAATAAATAAATTATAACTTTTCTTTTAAGGTAAAATGTCGGATATAATCTGCGTACATCTTAGAAGAAAATTTATCTTGATAGTTCGACTCCATTATCCGGCGAGCACTGAGAACTTTTGTATAGTTTTGTCAAGCCGTATTACGAAAGTTTGTGAACGTATATTTTACACATTTTTGAATACATACAATGTAAGCTTGCTTCTCTGTTAATCCACTATTCAATTTGTAACTGTAACTGTTCGTAATAATAAAATGTAATTTTACTTTTTTAATTTTTTATGCTTGGCCTTGAACAATTGTAATTATGCAGATGCAGATATTTCTTTTGAAATACAAAATATATTAGTTTTAGTGTAATTGTTACTGTACCTATGTGTAATGCCAACAATTTCCAACTAATAATGTGTTCATAGGTTAGGTTCTCTATTCTTACTTCTAACTTCAATACCGGCAAAGCATTTATTTTTTAGAAAATCACACAGACGAGAAACGTATCCCAGGCGCGTATAAAATAATATTAAATAAGCTGTATGTAATAAAGCTGAGGCAACCTCGTCTAATCGAGCGGTTCCTAAATTGAGTGGTTATCAAAATTGATTACATCGATGACAGCATTTGATGTTAGAGTGTTCACTGTTCGTTAACTGGCCTGGTTAAAAACATGTTTAGGAATAGCATATAAATAAAAAAATGATGATATATAAACTTAAAATCTACGAACATCTTAATTTCTACAATTGGACCTATGTATCAAGATTATTATATTATATATTAGTAATTGCGTTATATAAATTGTGAAGGCGATTTTTTTTATAAAAAGTTAATTAGACAATCGAATTCCTCGTAACATATATTTGTGTTTACAGAATAAAACTATTTTAACAAAATCCACTATTTAAAGCTATAAAATATATTTAATATGGATTTTCTGATGTGTGGTATCTAACAAATACTCAGAAAAATATATTCGTCGAGATGGTACGAATACAAACGGTATGTATGGAATATATTACCAATGATCAAGTGGTAATGCAACGTTACATTTTTTTATGCTTTATCGTCCTTTAAAAACAAGCAAAGATAAATATTTTGTCGCCTTCTTTGACTATACAAAACTCCTTCAAATCTCAATACTTGTTTTAAAAACATAGGGCAAAAATTCTAGGTAAAATCACGTACAAAGTTCGTAAGATGATCAATGTTAAGCCACAAAGGAAACTTTGGTAGTAGTTATGACCTAGTTTACATTTTCCATACGAGAATCACGTACTAATCTCCATTACCTGGTTGATTGCGACTACTTGAGAAACTGAGTTGTAGAGACCTTTTGATAAGGCTTTAGCGTAATAATTCATTTAAAAATATTATCTTCAATTTGATAAGAATAAACTTCTATAGGCTTAAGCATAATAGATGGGTAGATATTAAATTCATGAGTTTGAAGTACTTAATTAATATTCTCGTATGTTTTTATAATCATTCAAGTAATAGTTTATGTTTCTATCTATATTAATATTATATCATTGTATTAAGTTCATCAAAACCCATATTAGTTCAGATAAAAGGTATCACGACATTCATTGGCTGTTAGGAGGTACGAAGTTCGTCGGGTCAGCTAGTATATACTTATATATATTGTTTAAGTCACTTGTCATAACAACAATGCATATTTTAGAGACTTTATGTTTTTTTTTTTAAAAAAACTTCTTCCATGCCTTTGCAAGTTTATAAAAAATTGTGGTGTTTTCTCAAATTAATTTTGTACATTGAGTATTTAGACAATTAATATTTATAAGTCTTTCTTTAAAATATACTTTAAATTTCTTATTACTATCACTAAATTAAAAACATACGACTTAAAATTTAAAACTATTGACCTGTTATTATAGAACAGTTTGAGAGATTTTGGACAGATTCAGTGATGTTTATTAATAAAGGAGAATTTGATTGATTGAAAATTAAACGCAATTTGCCAGTTGAGAAAAATATATATTCACTGTAATATATGCTCTGTATGAGCAAAAAAACTTCAAACGTTCTCAATTCATGTTAAAAGCATGACATGCAGCGCATGATAAATGGATGTTACATATAGAAGTCTATTGACATTTTAAAATGCATTTACTTACGTATTATGGTATAGCATTTTTGGCTTTCGGAATTTTTACTATGGTATAAGCATCTAATTTATTACTTTAGTATAAAGGTATCGCCTTGGTATATACAGCTTTAAGTTCGTATAAAAACCTATATTAAGATAATTTAGGATAATTTAATTTAATTCTAAATCTGATTAAAGCCCTACTGCATAATTTGATATTAATAACATTAGTTTCAGATTGGAAACATAAATTAATCTAAAGGGAAATAAAGTTCCCAGAGAAGGTATTAAATACTTTTTTTATTTGACCTGTCAATTTCAATGTAGTATAGTTTTTTGCTTTGGGCGAAAATTTATTACCTCATTTACATAACTAGTAAATTACTTTAAAAGTATTTTAACATTAATTCATCAACTCAAACTTAAATGAAACAAAAAAGCATTTTCAATTTATAATGATAATATTTAATAAAATAGTTTTTTTTTATTTTGTTTTTAAATACATCATCTTTGAAAGTTATCAACTGCTTTTGCAAAAAAGCCTTTATAAAGACGTCAAACACCTATAGACCTAAATATGTTCACAATTTTTCTCGCCTACAGTTTCTGTTTTAATTCCAGACCTGTTTCAAGCATATAGTAAAATTTGCGTTCTATTTTTTCAGTGATAAATTCTGTTTAATCTTTTAGGTTAAGTCGTGATGCCCCCACGCGTTGGGAGGATTAATGCAAGGGTGGTTATAAATCGTAATGAAATTTCCTCCTCAGGAACAGATGTACATTTATAGCTCAACCTTAATACTATGAGAAAATATATGATATTTTTGTTTTCGATTTAATTAATTAGTACTACGATAGTGTGGTAGGACTTCCCAAAGTAACACAAAGTAAGTAAGTACATAATTGTACTTTAGTGTTTCTAATTTTAGTTTTAAAATGGGCAAAAGCACGTCTGTATACTTAAAAGCTCGGAACTCACATACTTTACTTAAAAAGGTCCCAAATCAAATATTTATAGATTTAAAAGGTGTTTTTTTTTTCTGGATTTATGTCAAATGTCATTCTCTTACCCAGTGGTTTAGGTTGGATGCCATAGTCGGGGCTGAGTTTAAAGCAGGGAAGGGCTCCATACCATTTCTCCGTTAAGATGTCCATATACCCGTTTGATGAGTATTTTGCAATAACCGCCGATATGCTATCCTAAAAACAAACGTTATTTGAGAATATCCATTTTCTAAAAGAGTAATTTATATATGTATGTTTGTCCATGATATTTTGTATTTTGTATTGAATGTTTTCTTTTAGAGCTGCGAAAGAAACTCTCTCTCTCATTGAAATATCTTATGTCATTTCACAGACTTGGACATCCTCAAATCGTATTGATTCTCTCTCTTTACCCGGTAATATTTGAATTTTATTTTTTGGATGAAAGTTAAGAAGTATGAGCCGGAGTCTGCATGCACGGACACACATTCCGCTTTACAAGGTATTTTCATTTCCCGGCTTTAAAGAAGAGAGCCTACTCCAGTACGCAAACATGAATCTTTTAGGATGCGGCTGTTACCACTTAGGCCACCAGCTCGTTTGCTTCCCATATAAATAAAATCACTAAAACTATAAGCGGAAGTCCTTACTAAGACTGACCTCTATATATAGAAAAAGGATTAGCACTAAGTCTACCTCAAGCAGAACGCCTCAACAAACTTTAGAGCCGAGAACTGCAACTCCTACTATACTCCTATCTACATCCATGCATATTTTATTACCCAATTCTTGTATATGTGAATTACGACAGATATAATTGTTTAGCAGGACAAGTAATAATAATAGTAAGTTGGAATTTTAAAAAAAGCTGGGTAAGAGATATTAGATATTACACAGTAAAAAATAGCATTGCTTCTATTAAAATAACCAATACAATTTTAGGTTAATAACTGGCTCCTCCTATTTAGGCAAATTTACAGAAAATGTATCTAATATTACAGCCTTGGTTAATAAAATTTCCGATAGGAAAATGTCTCTTCAACATTCTGATACAAAAGAATATAATAATATTTGTACACAAACCAGTGTTAAAGTAAGATCGGATTAGAAGTATCAGAGACCCACATATCACTTCTAAAGATATGATGACGTAATATATCGAAGTGATTTACGACCGCATACGTTTGTAACTTTACGAATGATACGTGCTTAAATGATAGCGTGATCGTTAATATAAAATGTATAATCGAAAGTATGACACCGGCTATTGATCATCCCATTAAGCGTTCGTATATCATCAATCTTTCGTTGCCAAAGTTCTGAGACGTTTCGCTTTCACTCAGCCTACGTATACTTTGGACTAATAGTCGAGCACATATATAGGCCACGTGGTTGTTTTCATCTGCCCTGATTTTGAATCAAAATGCTTAACCGTTTATGATATAATTGAAATTCTCGTGTCACGGGGTGCGTAATTGAACACCTCCGAAAATGTTCGACCGATTTTTATGAAATTTTATATAAGTATTCCGTAGGTCTGAGAATCGGCTAACATTATTTTTCATCCCCATTTCAAAATTTAAAGAAGGTTCACCCCTATTTTTTTTTTGACAAAGTTTCTTATATTTTATTTTTCTATGATACTGCATATAAAAATACATACAACTCTAAATAACGTTTTTAAGTGTTTTTATCAAATCACCTTTAGCGGAAAACCCTTGGCCATTCCGATAGCGTATGTATCATCGGTGAGGGAGTGATCACCTACTCTCTGGAGCTTGCATCCGTGGTCCGTCGCGCGATAGTAATCCAGCACCGGTGTGTCAGCGATGAGAAGGTCCAAAGTTCCATTTCTGTGTAAAAAACATCCATCAAGATTTCAAGTAAACTTAAAATGATAATCAAAGTAATTATGTCCAAAGTAAAACAATTTAAAAAGTGTATTTAACTAAGGAAACTTTCAAATTTTACATTTCAAAAAAAAAACACAGAAGAACAACAACCATACGTCATGAGGTAACATAGTTTTGCGTGCATAAAATAAATAAAACTTGTACCGTAATCGATCAATTCCTTCTTCAATATCCTGAAGGCCGTATCGGCGCATTTGTTGGGCTAATTCCGGATTATTTCTTTGTACGTAATATTCCGCGGCAGAGGATCGTGGTGTGCCCACTCTCAGTGTTAACCACTACAAATAATTTTCATTTAAATTTAAATGTTTAAAATAAAATAACCAAAGCAGAAAGTCATTTATCAAAAACATTTTTTACTCATGACTTTCATTACGGATATGTTTTAAAAGTCATATGTTTTTATTTACCATGTCCTTATATTGAAACACAAACAGTTGAAGTTTAGTCTTCCAAATCAAAAGCATTTTCAAATTTTGCACAACGCGATGTCAAACACTCATGTGCTCTGTAATTATTACGTAGTTAAAAAGATTCACTCACATTACTTCGCCCTTGGAACTCATCGACAGCGTTATGGAAAAACAATCCAGCAATTAGTGCAGCTATATTTGCTGTATAACTGGCCACAAATATAACTGAGAAGCCACCCCAAACATTTATCAAAAACTTATTTGGCCAGCTCTTTGGTGCTTTGAATGCAACTAAATGACCACACAGCAATCCCCACATTACCCAAAGAGCGCTAGAAATGCTAAAATTTTTGGATCTCTGACGCCCCCATGGATTTAATCCAAACGGTGATAACCACTCATATATAGCCACAGCTATTGCAGTGATATTTAGTGATGTGAAAATCGCAACCCACAGTTCCGGTGAGAATGGCAATAAAAATGCTAGCAACGGTATATCAGCTCGTTGGTTTGGTGCAGCTAAAATTGATATGCCGCTAAAGAAATACGGTTGGCTGAAGTCCACTACTTCAGCTCGGGCGGATGACACGCTAAGCGCAGCGAAAGACATGTGGGCGGCGCCAGATACTAAATCACCGATAACACCGTCCCATTTTTCGCGATCCTCCTCTAAA
The DNA here is from genome assembly GCA_963693355.1 of Pontia daplidice. Classification (NCBI taxonomy): domain Eukaryota; kingdom Metazoa; phylum Arthropoda; class Insecta; order Lepidoptera; family Pieridae; genus Pontia; species Pontia daplidice. The sequence continues at coordinate 1,658,609 of CAVNZL010000013.1, forward strand.
TCTTCGTCAAATGTGTTCAACATATCATTATCTAACCCTTCGTATCCCTTCCGATACTGTGAGCGATAATTTTCACCGTTCGCAACGTATTCATTGACGATATTCACATTTTCGTACAGCTTTTTAAACGGCTTTAGGAACCTTCTCGAACCATACAATCCATCTTCAACAATATATAAATGAAAATCAAATTCTAACTCTTGAGCTATATTTTCTAGGAGATCCATAGCGAATCCGTAACAACAGTGCGTTGCCATTTTCGTTAAAGTATTCGGTTGCGTTGTAGGAAGAAAGAAATCTTCTCTCTGCTCATCTCTACCGGGTACAAAAGCAAGTGTGAGATTGTCTCTATCAGACGTTTGTGGGCGGTGACAAGGAAGGCCCCTGAGACATTGGCCATCTTCATCTAGCTCTGCTTCCATAACAAAAGGCGGTGCAAGAGCTGTTACAACGCGAAATATTGTGCGAGCGCCGCTAGACTGCCCTTGAGCCACTAATCGTCCACCAGGCCACACAATAGTATGAAGCTTAACCGTACGGCCATTAATATGGCCAACTTTTCGCCACATATTACCGTCTATACCCGGTACTAAATTTAGGAAGGAAAACTGGGCCATCAAAGAACGTTCCTGGCGTTCTATCTTACCGGCGAGAGCAGCTGAGGCAGCTATCCTCATTTCCCTGAAAAGAAGTTTCTATTGATAACCAAATGTTGAAAACAAATATAGGAGTAGAGTTTATCACACGTAAAAGTTTTATGCGAGCAATACTGGTAGTTGGAATCTACGAAGTTTGGGATAAATGGGTTTAAGTATCCGGCTAGTTGTCAAGGTAACATTGCTTTTACATTTAAGAGAGATACGTATGTCATTTAACTTTAAAAGACCATTGTAGTAAGTAGCTTTGATATTTTTACGAGACTAAAGTTGTATCCAAACAAATGCTGGGTTAAATTATAACAGTATTTGTTTGAATATAAAAGGTACATAAATAGTTATAGCAAAACAATATAAAAACGTTATACGACACTGTAAAATAAATACCTAGTTTATAACTTAAGTTCGTTTCGTTTCATTGGAAATATATACAACAGCTGTGTAATTCCGATAATTGTAGTAGTGTATTACATAATGTATTTACACATAACTAACAGAAACATATAAAGTTCATTATATTTTAAGAAGAGATGATAGACACTTTAGGTAAAAGGCAAACTTTAAATACGAAGAAAATGGTCATATCAGTCTAAAACTAAAACTAAATTTAGCTTAGTCCTGTCAAACAGTTTTAGAGAGCGTCTCTGTACCTCAAATCTATAAGGTTTAAATTGTCATTAAAACAAGAATAGGTTCCTTTGACAGGTCTTAACTAAATCTAGGATTTTTAGTTTTAGAGTACATCAGAATCGCCACCATGTTCAGTTTACTGACCTATCAGTGCATTGTTCGTCATCTATGACAACAGTTTTTTCTTAATAATCTATTGACGATATTATCGGCATTCTTTTACAGATAACATACGTTAAGTTCGTAAAATAATTTATAATGTTTGTTTCGTTAAATCGCGTATATAAAATTACGCAAAAAGTTTCTAAATCAACAATGGCTGCCAGCAATGGTATTATTAGAAGAATGTAAGATATCGAAATATCTAATCTTGGTCTTTTTACACACAAGTTCAAAGTTAGGTGGGGGCGTAATATCTTACAAATCTTAATTAACCTGTCACTATATATCAGTTATTAGATTTGTTGTTTATTTTATATGAATATAATTTAAACAACTTGGAATTTGCAAGTTCATCGCATAAGCACTACATGCAAACGAAATATCAATATCACGAGTGCCTTTAATATCCAACAAAAAACGCCTAATCTATTTTACAAAGCATTCCTGACCTGACCTATAAAACCGGCCTAATGCAAAAAGAAAATTGGCGTCAAGTCATGTCAATGGTCGATGGCTGACTCAGCGAGAGCAGGCTGGCTGTCAGCCAAGATCTTCTGTTCGCTAACAATTAACTATGAATTTATAGACTCATCATTAGTTTATTAATTGATATTTTAATTGATAATTTATGATTTTATATTTGAACAATGCGAAATATGTAGTGTATCAATTATAATAACATAAATAAATAATAAATTATTGAATTTATATTCGTAATTTAGTTATTGTATTAATATAGATATTGTAATGTAAAATAATATGTATATTTTTAAATTATCTAAATTCTAATTCGAAGAGTTAAAATTCTACAACTTAATCTGACATTCTTGAATACGACTGAATTATGGCCTAATAGCAAAAAAGCTAAATAATTCTTAAAATGTTCATAACTATAATAAATAACTACGTGAATTTTTCTAAACGAAACTGTTCAGTACTCATTTGTAACATTATAATAGCAGTTGTTTTTTATTATATATTATACATATATTTATGATCATATCTTAATAAACATTTGAGGATAAATGGTTGCCCTAAAAAAGCAATTTATTTAAAAACGTCGGCTTCCAAAATATTCAACAGTTCATAGACTGGAAAAAATTATACCACCGTTGCCGCTTCCACCTAAGAGAAGGATGAAAACTATAACAAAGTGGAAATTGAGTGTAGAGGGGTTGCCGGAAAAAGGGATACTTAAGATATATTATATATCCTACAATATGTGAGAGGGGGGCGATGGCTGTCCACGCGTCGTGCTCGATCTTAATTTTGCACGTCATGTTTGCGTCTTATTCTCACTGTAAGGTACGCGATCCCATTCCCTACGCCTATTTGGAGAATCATTGGAATCATTGGTGTGATGGCCCAACCCCAACAACTCACTTTTAAAAATACTTACTAGGCGATTAAAAAGAGTGGTGGAGAGTTCCTTGCCAGTTCTCTCTTCCGCTCTATGCCCTTCACTTTGGAACAGGTAGTATTTAGCTTTTATTTATGACGTTCATAATTATTCATAGTTATATGAATATTTTTTTACAGTTCGATTATACCTGGTAAAAACTCAAAAGCCGAAGTTTAGTAAGCCTTTAGAACAGATTATTGGCGAAAGAATTTATCAAGCAACCGCGAAGTTTCGAAGCGAAGCAATCTAACTGCCAACTAGTACAAAAGATGCAATTAATACATGTCGCCGAGGAAATCCGTTCCGAAGCGACAAAGTTTTATTTCTCTTTTGACGAATCTTATCATTAATTTAGAGAATCTATTCGAGCGAAATATTTAAGTACTGAATGTATTGTGTAAAAAGAATTTCGAAATCATGTTATAATGTGATTTAGGACAGTTTAATATGTTAAATAATGTCATACATATAAGACTTCATATTATACATACTATTGCATTATCCTCTTAGGTTTCTAGTGTATTTAATACATATTGTAGTCTTATCTGTGACTTGTGTCTACCTTCTCCTAATGAAGGAGTTAGTTGAGCAAACTTTACAGCGCGTACTCACCTTACAATAGATATATAATATACATTACGAATATTATATTGTATACTACTTCAAAAATAATCGAACCTAAGACCAGGGCAAGCAATTATCAACTAAGGTACAGATCGTGGTGATAACGTCTGCTGATTTTATATAAAAAAAACAATACGAAACTTTGAAATATATTTGGATCGTTAATAATTTCCTTTCAACAAGGGCTGTTAATCTTTTTCTCTACAGTAAGGTTTAAGCCACGGCGGTGGCTTAATTGTCCACATTTTTTCTTTTCATATTTGTACGTAAATAGTAGTAAATATGTTAATGTTGTATCAGTTTATTGCAAAAAAAAAAATGTTTGCGCGTGAAAAAGTAACAAAGGTAAACAGAGCTTTCGCCTTTATATGAATACCTAATTCATGTAACAATCTAGAAGAGGAGCTACGATAACTTATAAATTTGTAAAAAATTGAACCTATTCACACATAATAACACATTAAAGCAAGGTTTAATGTTTTGATGAAAACAAAAGTTAACGTCTTGCAAAATTACACATGAGCTGGTAGAACTTAAGAATATATTTCGCTTCTCATTCAGAATTCATAAATTAACTTTGTTCCAACAATTACGTTTGAACCACTAACCTTACATTGTTAAACTTTCATGCAAAATAACCTGAATGTTTTATGTAACCATTCTTAATATAACTTCGAAGTTTTCAAATAGAGAGTTGAATTTATTCTTCTGTTTAATGTATCAAATTAACAAAATCTATGATAAAATATATAATAAAACAGGTATTCCCAACCAGATACGACAATTCATTAAAAAGAGAGCACTCCTCCCTTAACGGCCGGCAACGCAACTACTAGTAGATGCTTATTGGCTGCTGCTGTTGCCGCTAAGGCGACCCGCAAGCTAAGCGATCGATATTTTCCTTCACTGCTCATCAAATGTAGCACAAAAAGTGGTTTAGGCCCAGGATTAGAAGAAGTCTCGTGACTACATCGTACATACACACGAGGTTTCAAATCGTTTTACGAAGGCAAGTCAAATTGTCACGTCATTTTATTAACACAGCTGTAGATCTCTAAATTATTTATTTTATCGTAAGGGTAATAATATTTTTTTCTGTTTAATTTAAAGATGAAGTTACTTTAAATAGATAAATTTATTCAGCTCTAAGAAGGATTCAAAGTCTTAGCTCATTTCAACATACATTTCCACTAAGTCTCAACTCACATTCCTCTAACAGTTATGAAATTGTTTTATTGTTGAGCAAATATATATGTTTTTTGTATATATTTAGCTTTTAGAATTTTCGAGTTTCAATATCCTCATTCACGATAAACCTATTTGGAAATAAATATGTTTTTAGTCGGCGTGCATCGCGCCGGCGCAATTTGAGTGATGAAATATTTTTATCAGATTTCGTAAGTTTAGCCTAAAAATTTTCTTTCGATAGCTTCAATCTGTGTATAAAATTAAAAGCGAAATTACTGTCTAGGACTTTCCTCCTAGTCACACATTGTACTATAATAATACATATAATATTATTTAAAACATGTCTAACTTCCGTGACAATAACGCATAACAATGTATAGATATGACACTAATGCGTGAGTGTGAGTGTTTATGTTTGTGGGATTGGATGTGTATACATATAAAAGCTAGGTGAATAAAATAGAATTGTTTCACTGAAAAATATCTGTTCTGTAATGATTGTTTTGTAGATAAATGAGAAAAAAATAGTTCGGAAAACCCTTGTTTTCAAACCTTAGATGCAAAGTTTAATATCTAATACTGCCAAGCAATCAAATACAAGAACTCGGAACATTTCGCGAAAATGTATGAAATATTGAGTTGCCAACACAAGAAAATTATTTTGCGAGAATTTTTCACAGCTTATAAAAATTTCACCCGTATTTTTTTCACACTACAGTGTGAAGCTGTGCATTTGAGCGTTCGGCGTTGCCGCTCGCAGTTCATGCAATTATGAACTTTATTACAAAAAAAATAAATATTATATTTATCCACACTGTTACTTTAGCTATTTTAATAATCGAGGAGTGTATTTTTTGAATGACCTGAAAAATATTTAAAGATATTCGAAGCAGTTATGTACAGTAAATATAACGCAACAGTGTATAATTTTCACTTCAAAACGTAGATTAACATATTTTACGAAGTTTCAGTATACCCAGAACAGAACTAAACGGTTAACTAACTAAGACATAAGGAAATTGTCTCGATTAAGGTACTTCAGTTGCTAATTTATGTAATTAAAAACGGGTATCACAAACCAACAAAGCCCGGTATTGTAAAGGAATTTCCCGAAAAAAAAAGATTTCCGAATGCAAGACTGATAAAACCTTCCTTCGACTACAGATAGGGGCCATAAAAGTAATCTTGTGTCGTTCACGGACCAGTCAATTTGCTTTTACGATGATGCTCTAGGGTTGTTACCATTCTATTTCCTGCACTATATACCTACCATGAAGGCATCGGGATTAAATCAACTTGTTTTATTCAAGTTGTAAAACTCGTGATAGAAAATCGTCGGAATTATTTGTTTATTTTTCAGAAAACCATCAAATGCTAAATGATATGACCAAATTCTCAATGGCGGTGTTCAGAATTAGATCTAGATTAGAGAGATTTAGATCTTTATAAGAGCCTCTGTAATCTTCCTGTGTCTACTATAAAATATAAAATTTATCGCTATTATAAATCGGTAAATGTATCTAACTTTTTATTCTTGCTATACAGACAACTGATAACAAATAGCCCTCTAAACTCAGGGGTTACTTCGTTCGTGTAACTTTATATTAATATGCTTCAACTTAATTTACATGGTGATGATGATATTTATTAAGTATACGATACATAAAACCTTTCAAAGACACAAAATATATATAGTAAAATGTTAGTGATAATAAAAAAAAATAATTGAGTTATATATTTGAGAACGATAAAATGAAGCTACATTATACATATACTAACAAGATATAAAAATCTCATTAGTCTGATAATAAGTCGGCGTAAAATGATCCATCAAGACGACGATCAGTCTTGACGGTCCTCGATATTAGGCCAAGAAAATCTCTGAATTATCGTACGAACGTTATCTCCATTTCTTCATTACACAAGCCAGCGACTTGTAAGACTGCTAAGGACACATTGTAATCTTTACTTGGAAAGGAAAATTCACTTTAGATACAATTTCTTTCTTTTGGAGTTAGTTTTATAAATTTATCAAAATCATATTTACCTCACTAACTCCAAGGAAAAATCCGAGGCAGCATCACTCGTTTCTTCCCAACAAGATGCTGTGGCGTCGCTTAAAAATTGAGCTTGGGCAGACCATGCATCACAAGCTCTCAACACTTGACGTAACGCATCCACCATCATTCTTACTGTTGCCCGAACGAACACTTTATCTGTAAATATATATATAAGTTAATCAAAACTGTGGGTAAATTATGAAAATGTTAATTTCCACAGATCTGACCTACATTCCATTTATATGGCAGACGTTTGTTTAACTTAATTTACATAGAAAAAATTACAACTATTATGAGCAAGGCAATTACGAATTTATAATTTGAAGTATAATAATTGTTCATTAACGTATATTTAACGTTATTATTTGTCTAATATGGTAAATTATTAACTTATGCACTTAGAACCTTACCAATTGTCATTGGTTCCGGATGCAAGGCTAACAGCCCTACTGGTAAGTTGTTTAATATCTGGAATACATTATATGTTCCCCTGGGCTTAGGTTCATCCATGATCTGATCCTCCACTAAAGGATCTTTCTTCTTAGCCATATTTCTAATAATATTCTTTGTAGTATGCACCGTGGGATTCATTAAGAAATCACTAATATCACTTGAAAACGATAATCTATTTATTAGGTCTTCCCTCCTAGCTTCTGTTCTTTTCAATACATCATTACTCTCATACAAACCGCGAACACTTATACTGTTTACATATTTATTAAATGATTCATTTTTTAACCTACTAGAACTAGTATTCCTACTCTTATTTCGATCAAGGAACGCCTTACTGGTCCTTTCTACTACATCGTTTGCAATTTTAGAAGTTTCAACGCCTTTATATACATTATAATTCCTTACACTTTCCAAACTAATATTGCTACTATTTTCATATGATTGACTAGAATTTACAAATAATGTTTTATTACTATTAATGTGCGCCTCTGTCTTATTAATATTTCTAATAATACGACGAATAAGTGAGTTTCTAGACTTATTCATTACAAAAAATGCTGAATCTTTTGTGAGCGTTTCACGTGATATTTTTTTCACAGATGCTTTGACAATTGTTTCTTTTATAGTATTATTATTGTCTGTATAATCTTTCTTAATGCGTTCCAAGCGGTGTACATCTATGATATCGTCGTCAAATTCTGATTCAGAATAGGTGGATGGCTCCTCATATGTTCCATTGGAGATGTTATGAAAGACAGCGTATTCTCTAGAAGCGTCGATCCATAACCAAAAGAAGTGTCCATCAAGCATGTTGAGCCGTTTAGCTTCCCTCATCACGAGCTTCGCATATTTCACGTCACATATCATAACGACGACACCTCGAGTCAGCCTTGATATATCAGCCAGTCGCCTGCACAGATTTCATATGTAATTTATTACCCTATCGTTAACAGTAAAATAATTCTGATATTTGTTGAAATAGAAAGTTCTGAAAATATGTTTTATAATGAACACTTTAAGCACAAAGTGCATTCATTCAAAAGATTTACTTATCGCTGACTTTAATTAGACTTAAGAATAGGGTAATAAAATTTAAATATCAAATACCTGAAAACAATACGGCGAGATCGACTTGAGGGAAGCGGAAGCCATTTGGGATTAAGCGGTTGAGTGTCGAGGATCGAAGACAGGTCTTTCCTTAGGGATAGGGCTAAGTAAATATCCTGCTGTGTTAGTAACGTGAAGGTATGCCAATGTGTGTGTAGAAGAGTCGCCCTGATGGAAATTGCCTTCCTTAAGTCTCATTAAACAATATACAGTATCCGAAAAATTTAATTTATATCAGAGTGTTACAGTTTAGAGAACTATCTCTAAGTAATCAAATTCGTATAATAGAAAAGAATTTCACGAATACTTAATTCATATAAAAAAATTTCTAGCCGTAATGTGAAATTCAATTTCACGGTTAAAATTTTGACCTATTGAGAAGGTATGATAATAGGTAATTGTTTGAAAAATTCAATCCCAGCGAGATAAAGCGCTTATTAAGAATTTTCATGCAAAATTGTACTATAAACCAAAAATTCTCGAAGCTATGGAAATATTTTGGTATTAAATCACGGGTCGATATCATTAATTTTTGTCGCTTGGTCTCTACAGAGCAATACATATTAAATTTGACGGAGGAAATGCGGTATAGATTGCAATAGGGCGGCGGTATCACTTAAGATTAGTAAAAATCCCCTGCTTACTGTTTGGATATCAGTATCTGTGTCAAACATAATCATCACCATCTTATCGATCAATATTCAAAGATAATACGCAATCTCACGCCATCCCATAATGTGATCTTTCTTTGAAATTCTAGCATAATAAAGCTCATACATACTAAATTACCATTACCTGAGAGCCTGCAAAGTTTCCCTTATCGTTATTCCAAGGCGAATCTCTAAAGGCAGCATGTCCTACAACAAAGTGCGAATTGTAACAATTATGTTACATTCTTTTCGTAAGAACGGTTATCAATTCACGTCACGCGGTAATCGTCGCCAAAGTACGTTATGAATGACCACCATTTTTATGACAACTTTCCCCAAACCAAATTATCAAAGGATTTCCTTAAAATTGTTATATACTTGTGACATTTTCCAGCTGTATTTTTTATTATACATATATAAAATATCTTTAATCATGATCATCCACTCACTAGAATTTAAATTATATCTTAAACTATTTATAATTCTAAATATGTGTGACGATAGATAAAAATTTGTTATGGTCTTAAATATACAGATACAGACTATTATAAAGTATGTTACCATTAATTACGTTGTAAGCATAATATTTTTGTTACTATCCTGGTAAATGATAATAAACAGCAAACCATTTCCAATCTGAAATTATAGACACAAATTCAGCATTTGTGGCCATAGAGAACCCGTAAAATAGAACCTCATGTCATTCGCTTAACCACAACGTCATGCATTCAATTGGCGAAATTACAAATAGCTATCTGGAATAACACGTGACATCAAAGCACAAACTTTACTATAGTCGAGTCGATCCATAAGTTTCTGTCTGTCATGTATGAAACATATGTAAAATTTGTGACTCTCGAATATTGGATGAATATTTTTGCATGAGTTTTGTTCCGATGCTGTCTTCAGACAAATATCTTTATCATAACAAGTTTTTACTTAAATATTGTATTTTTTTTAATACAAAATATTTTTTAATAATTGTTTAAACGCAGAATTGTGTTTAAAGTCAACTAAACTCTATACCATCTGAATTCAGAACTTTAAGACTTCATATAACTGTACTTTTTCGAAAGTTCGAAGTTTATTTGCAATGGCAATTTCACTTACATTAGCGATGGTGTAGGGTAAATGCAAGTGTTTGGGAGAGGTGCGGACGGTCGGGACTCCAGCATGGGTAGCTGCACTGACCAGTGCAGTGGCCACAGGTCCACCACTGCAGACAAGGAGCGCAGCGACGCGTCGTCCTTCGAATGCCGAACAGCTCTGCTCCAATACACGCGCACTAAATCTGTGCAATAGGAAAACAAAATGAAAGATATTACGGTCGTCATAACCGTTATATCAAAGTATAAGGAGCAATAAACGGTTTCACACATTTCTATTGCAAATAAGGATTTGAATTCAGGAAGAATAACAGTATAAGCACAGTAGGAATAAATATATATTGACTTTGATAACTCAAAATTTCTATACTATATATTTTTTAATGTTAATTAATTTCGTTTTTTCATAGAATCTGAAATAAATCTGAATAATCTGAATATAAATTTGATCAATTTATTTTATAATCACTATATTCCCTTTTGGCAGAGCCCCAATTTGTAAGGTAATTTTCTTGTGACTTTATCAGTGCGTTTTATAACACACTAGTGTAATGGAATATTATAATATGGTATATAAGGACTCAACGAGTATGTAAATGAAGTCTTCATTGTCAAAGAACTATCCCCTAGACATTATTCATTGTGTTTTCGTTCTATAGTTTAATATCTATAACTTTTGATGAGCAGCTTTTTTTTGTTTTACATGTAATGAAACTTTCCATGATGTCTTGTGATGAAATGTCTTTGATATATCAATTATGAGAAGGTTAAAGAAACCATGAATGAAGAACATCTGAATAAGACTATCAACCAATGGCTTTTTCAGATCCTCCATATTACCAATATAGATCAGAAAAGGTAACTAGTAAAGTATTCTATAGAATTTTAAAATTCCCATATTTGTGTCCTTGGTTTCAAAAATAATTGTCTTTTAACGGTGTTTATTGCAAAAGGGGATTCTCCATTATTATTTAAAGATATATCAAGACAATTAATATCAATCCTACGTGCACTTGCATAGCTTTACAATAACGACTTTATCTATGACCTTATTATAAAAAAAACTACGCATATACTGCGAGTATATGTGTAGTGCTAATATTCATTACATTAAAAATATATTGTAAAATAACGTTAAAAGTAAATACTCTTAACCTTATCGCATTACAAAGCAACCCACAAGCGATTAGTATTACTATTATACAAGTAGATACTAGAAACCACTTCGACAAGCATATCAAGTATGTAAGAATATTATACATCTCATTTCTCTGTGAGTCTCTTCTGTGTCGAGGCAAATTAAATAAAATTGTCAATGTTTATCATAATTACAAACACTCAATAAACTACTTCGATCGTATAAATAAGTAATAAAAATCTGCAAAAAATCCTATCAAAGGTCTCTGGAGAAAATTAACGTGTTTTTACTATTGATATATATTCTACATAATATGTAAATATTTACAACAAATTCGAGGTGACATGCTTGGCAATTCAAATAAGACTCCTAAACATTATTTGTAATAGACAGACAAACAGATGTGTCTCTTTCTCGACACATTTTTTTATTATTGTATATCAAAATATTAAATCATTCATCGATCAATAAAACGATCAAATTATCATTCTTAAACAAGGTAATATTGAATCGTTTATAAGTAATAGCAGTTAAGCTGTATTCCAAATAATCAATAATTATATTACAATAATTATACCCGGTGAAAGCAAATTAACTTGTAGTAATAAGAATGTACAATAGATTATACATCAAAACAATATATACCGCATTAATCTTTATAAATAATTGAAACGTTAATAATTATGAATGCAAAAGTAGTCCCAGCATTCAATAACACCGCAAACAAACCATGAACAAATATTAGATTACTACCTATCACATTGCATACACATACAGAGTGATTAATTACAAACTTCATCTCATTTCTATGAAGTACAACATTAGTTTGATTAAAGCCTTCGATATTTATCTATAGTTGACATTAGCAAAAGCAAAATCTAAGTCGTGTTATTTGGACTTGTCTGTTTGTTTTGTTGTAGCTATCGCAAAACCTTAATAGTGAATTGTATTACATTTCTACTACTATATGGCTACAGGATTTTATTATTTGCCAAATAACTATGTATAATTTTCTACTAAACATATATACAGTGCACGAGGCTGGGTCATACAGTTATAGATATTTACAAAAAGATTACAACAATTACTTATATGTGATATAATACACAAGTTCTATCCTATTAGTAATGCGATAAATAAATAAATAAAAGTTTTGCTTTACAATATCACTCTGCATATAATACATATTGCTTAAGAAGTGCTTAAAGGCGTTCGGCGAAAGCAAACACATACAGCTTGGTGAGCTTTTAAAAAGTTGTACTTCTATGAGATCACTTTTTTGCCATAATTCGTTGTTCTGGGTTTGGGTAAGACTAAATAAGTAGAGTTGAGTTTTATGTTTAGTATACCTTTTTTGTTATACGAAATTATCGAATATACTGTTTTGGTTATTACTTTATGGATAAAAATGTATATGCAAAAATTATAATTGTTTAATGTTCATTGATTACATATTTCTGTAGAAGGGATAAAGTACGGTATTTGATCAATTTATTTTGGAATCGCTGCTTTTTTATCTTTGATGTTCAAATCACATAACTAACGTCCAATCTATCGGAATGTTTCTTCTTTTGTTTCTTACAGACTCGAACTAATTACATTGAATGAGCATTGCGTGATCAAATCAGCTGGGGAGGCGGTTCTTCAAAGTCAGTCTTGATCTATCTAGTTAAGATGATTGGACAGTTCCGTTTTTGGTAAACATTACAAAAAGTAGAGCTAACAAGGTTTAACATACACCAAAATGCCATTCAAAATTTTGATTTTCCTGGTATAATTCCGATTCTACAACGTTAGATGTTGGGCATAGAAGCCTGGTAACAATTGTCAGTAAATTCAAATCAGTTTTCAAACACCCGATACATAATGTATCAATTGAATCTAATATGCAATAGGTTCTAAGCCTTTGCAAGCCGAATGCTCAGTATTGGTTCAGCCGGCGATCAAGCAGTGTGACAAAGCTTAAACATGTCTCGTGAATATCCAAAGGTCTGGGGTAAATTCGAACGAAATGTTGGGGGAAAGAGTCTAACGTTTGTAATCGAGGATGTCCCCGAAGCAATGTGGGATTCGGCTGTGGAGTTTATGCTCGGTAATTACATTGAAGAGGATGTTTGGTGGTCGACAGCTGGTAAGATTAAATTTTCAATTCCCGCTTCCCGTTTTCATTTTTAATTAAGTATGGCATTTACATTCAAGAGGTACATTTTGAAAGAAAATGAAGTACTTTATACTAGAAGACATTATTTGGTGTTTTTATTTCAATAAGTATGCCAAAGACTTAAGTAATGACAGGTTTAATAAAATGTTTCAGAATAAGCTAATTTGAAAAACTACAGGGTAATGGTTTTTAAACCGATTTAGAAATTATTTATTTGTATTTTGAAAGGTACAATTTATACAATAATAATATACAATATATGCCTGAACCGCGCTGATATATTTCTAGTTTGGTTCTTCTAGTAATAAATATTGTAACAAATAACGATAAATAAAGAAACCTATTGAGCTAGTACACATCTGAGTTTCTTTATTTTGCGCGGCAATAGTCTTATACAAATAGAAGTACACATTACAAATTGAGTTTTAGACAAAAAGTTTAGACTGGGTTCACCATATAACCAAAAGAGAATAAATATCAATAATATGTAGGCTATAGATGAATACAACTTATTTTGTTCGCCATAAAGCTTATAGTAGTTCGTATCAATTTCTCGAAGATCTTGAAGAGTGCAATTCTCAAGCATAAATTTGTTCGAAACCGGCTGTACCTTGAATTTATGTTATATACACCACGTATCGATAGAACGCCGATAGGAGTATGTTTGGTTAAATTTTTTTGTGCAAAGAAAAATAAACATCATTATAAGTTTTCACTTATGAAAAGTGTACCAAAATCTTACTCAAGATGTGATAGTAACTGTTAAAGAAGTCAAAACTGTATGCAAATATACATTCAAATGGTTGGGATATTTATTTGGCGCTTAAGTAATTACGCCAATACGAGTTCTCGATCGAATTTGTCAGGATAATCTCTATTTGTTTAGTAAATTGTGTCGTTATTTCGCATCACTTAAGCGTAACTCTATGTGAAGTTGGGATTAAGATCTTATCCAGTATATTTAAGTTAGAATAGTACCAAATTATATTAAAGGATAGTCCTATACCTATTTGTCTTATATTTTATACCTATAATTGCTAATATTAGCTAAGTATGAATGTTTTATCTTGTAAAATGAGAAAACCCAACTGGAATTCGAACCCAAATATATGATATAGATAGATAGATTACAGTTTAAACTTGGCTATATACCATATTTTTAAAATCCGAAATTAAGAGCAGTTACGCAGTTAAATTTAATTTAAAAGCTCAATCAATTTACACGATACGCGATATAAAAGAAAAATATAAAGTAGCATGATTTGAATTTCACAAATTGATTTATGAATCCATTATAAGGACGATGGAATGATAAATTTACTTCGACAGGGACGGCACAAGATCAAGAGGCCATCCAAGAGTACCGTGTTCTGTGGCAGTCTATAATTAGACAGAAAATGAGTTTGGCTTGTTTTTTAATGGGGGAAAATGATGAGAAAACTCTTGTAGGCGTCAACATGTGTATGGTGCAGGAAAAGGACCATTTCGTTGAACATAAACCGGTGAGTGGAGCTTTTTTGTCATCTTATTAAAAATATATTTTAATAACCTAAATTTTATAAATCAATTACACCTTGTAATTGCTTTAGTGGCTACTTTTTGTAATTAGATTTAAAAAAAAACTACTAGATATTTTAAGTTTTGTGTCCAATCAATTATTACCCTAACATGCAAATTATACTTATTGTATCTTAAATAAAATATTTAAAGTATAAAAGTGATATATATATATATAGAGATACTGGAAACGATTATCGACTTACTCACTTTGGCCACTAATTTAAAAAAAGTATTTATTAAGAATAAATTAATCTGCATTAACATTAAACCACTTTAGTTCTCAATAACAACGACACTCCATACGTAAACATTAATTCGTTTGATCACGCACACTACTATGGGTGTTGAGTTTGAACTAATTGATGTAAATCCTAATCTGCATATTGTATGGTATTATTATATTATCAGGTTAATAATGTGGATATAAGCTATTACGGTTTATTAGATACGGTATGTTCAATTTTCACGTGTCAACAATTACCAGCCTAAGAAAATAGTAAATGTTTATTGAATTATAGCGTTTGAAAGTTATAACGTTTTCGATCATTTGAAATTAAGTCCAGCAACTTGAAATCGTATTTTAAAACAAAATAATAATTTGCTATAATAAAACCCTGAAAACTGTATGTATAGTGTGTCAGGCGAAAGCGTTGTCGCTAGAATGAAAAGCGGAAAATAAGACAAAGCATAACTTGCATCGATTCAGCTACTAAACTTATTCTATACCACAAAAAGCTTATTTTTTAGAGTCTAATACTACTAACTTAAGATCTGACAATCTGATTGTTCGATCTGTTCGTTATATTTCGAAATTATTTTTTCAAATATCCATATTTTAAAAGCAACTTACTGTGTAACTCATACTTTTATTACCGTGGCTATGAAATTAAAGGAGAATAGAATCAAATTTCAAGTAAGACTGTCTTCTATTAAACATAGAAACTCAGATATTTAAGGGCCTTGAATGTGTTCAGAAAAAAACAGAAATAAAAAGGTGTTTTTGTCATATCTATAAAGCTTTTTATTATTCAAATTGGTGTCATTCACAACATTGTATAATAATTGGAGAGTACTAGACTACTCAACAATATAATTTTATAACTTGCTCTTAAATTGTTTCTGTGACTGTTTTCTGGTTACATAAAATGTAAATAATAGGTGTATATGCACATGTATAAATAAATATACTATATATTATTCCAGATAAAATCTCAGATGTACGAATTTTATCATAAAGGACGGTAACCGCTATACATGCTTTAAACAATAATCATGAAGCCTGCGTTAATTTTCTAATAGGCTTGCAGTTGTCAGAAGGAAGGGAAGTGTTCAATTAACAAATAACATATAAAGATTTCTGACTAAGACTATAGTAAGGCATATTTTGCCTTCCATTTGTGTCAGTCAAAAAGCATGCGCAAACGGTCAACATGATTTAATAAAAAATATAACTATTTTTAAATGTAAAAAATAATCAAAATATTACGATATATTAAGACTAATCATGTTTTCATTTTTAGTACTGACAAAAAATATTTTTTACAGCCAAAAACGAAAGCAGGTTTGCTATCTCTCCGCATGTTCGCTGAAGCTATCAAGGTGAATGCAATTTATGACAAATACAATGTCACCTCATACCTCATGGGAGCTGGGCTCTCCATAGCCCCAGAGTTCCGGCGTCTTGGTATTTCTGTTGAACTACTCCAGTGTAGGTATGTATGTCATTACTATTAGTAATTCAAATTCAAGCTCTATTCAAGTATTCGATATTTAAAATTTGAGTCATCAAATGAATATTTGTTTATACGTTCAAAAACCAGAGAAAATAAAAAAACATTTGAAACATTGGATGTAAAACTTTAAAATCCTATTAAACAGGCATTGTTACAGAGCAGATATTTCGAACAAAGTACCTAATGTGTATTTTAACGAGTTCGTTGCCGTGGAGAATTCCTTTCGGGAAAACTTCATATGGTAGCATTATAATAATTATTTGTGTTTTGCCGTACCAGTTCAACACACGTATTTTTAGTTCTTGACGTGGCTGATTGCTACATTATTATTATTTATTTTACTTATTCAATAACTCATATAAGCCCTTAGTTGATTGAGTTCCCAGTATTTACTCTCTCTATGTGGCTCAATATTGGCGTGGAAAATTATTTATTATAATAATATACTTTATTATTGTTTTTATGGCTAAAGTTGGAAATGAAGTGGGAATCATCTTAGCGGAGCGCTTTTCTGATCTGTTTTCTAAACAGTCATTTGTTGTTTCGTTGAATTTATCAACTATTTTAAAATTATTTCCGAATCATCAATAAATTCATAACTGTGGGTTTTCAATTGTAAACACTTTTTTTTCCTACCCTCCCATGATTTCATATATTCTTGCATACAATTCGCTCGCAGTTACAATCGTAGAACATAAATATACTATTATTTTCTAGAATGATGCTGGCGAAGACAATCAACCAGACTGTAACTGGAGGTATATTTACAAGTACATCAGCTCAAAAGGCAGCAGAAAAGGCCGGGATGGAATGTCTATACCAAATCTCGTATAAGGAATTCGGGGAGCAGTGTGATATCGATTTCAACACTGACACCGAGTTCTTGAAGATTTTCGCAAAGAAAATCGAATAGGAACGGAATTCTTCGAGGCTTTTAGTATTCAGTTTACGACGTCATAATATTACAGATTGTAAACGCACTTCACATTAATGCTCTTGGGAATTTTATAACCTTTGTCTGTATTTAAGTTTATTAAAATAAACCATGTTTAATCATTTCAATTTATATTAAAAAAAATTCGGACACATTTTCACATAAAAAAAAACTTTTTACATCATAAACGAAAAGTCCAAACTGACCGAGATTATGACGAAATAATTTGTCTAGAAAAGAAGAAAGAGAACTCAGTTAATTCATTTTGGAATGCTTAAACTCGACCTAGTAGAAGAGAAAATCATATGGTAGCAATACATTTATTGTCCCGGCGAAGATAAGGGATCACTGCCACAATGTATAATCATAATATTGCATTGAATTCGGTGAAATCAATAAATCGAACTTAAAATAATTTACTAGATAAATATTTGTTTATATCATATTATGTTATGCTTTTATAAAATTTGACCTATGTTGACTAATCACAATCGAGCGAAGCAGTCATTAAGTGCTTTTGAGTCTTCTTTTGGTATCAAATAAAATAAAGTTTATTAATAATTTATACACAGTATATAAGTAAGTTATTTAATTAATTCTCCGAGGGTATAACGAATCATTCATCACGATGAGACAATGATAACCACCAGAGATTTGAATAGAAAGGTCCCACAGTGATTAGCACGTGACGCGCATAGTCTTAAGGTATTTGCGTTTAATTACTAAACCTGAATGCCAAAAGGTTCCCTAAATCTCCAATTTACACTGAGAACGACTGGTAGTTACATTCGCATTATTTACATTAGATAACTTTACTAGAATCGAGCTTCATAATGTTTGGAATAATATTCGCGTAACGTGTAACAACTAAACTTTTACGATCAGTACCTCTCGCCCGATTTTTACTAGCGTCTTAATACTAGCGAATTTATATCTTCGGCAATTTATATAATTATAGGCCCTGAAATAGGCCATGCATATACCACATAGGCAGTAGTATGGAGATCCTGTTTAAATACTGATGAATTGTAGTAATTGTAGTAAATGCGTTTTCGAAAAAATCTAAAGCTTTTATAAAATTTAAATTTGACATAGATACTCATATCGACACCTACAACGATGGAACGTGTGTGGTGTTTAAGAAAATAATTTGGTCGTTGGATATATTCGCTAGTAATTTTGGTGGCCAAATGTTGTTTGATGTATTAAAATTGAAACAGTACTCTCAATAGAGAAAACATGTCATGCACACATGACTCTATTAAGCATATTCTTTAAGTAGTATTTCCTTTTTCGCTTACCAATCTCCCCGCAATTTCTTGTTTCCGAGGAACTTAAGTTTATCATCACGTTAAGCCAGTGGCCCGATTCCAAATTTTAATAGACTTAAGATTGTGAATGAAATTGATCTTTATTGTTAAGAAAATAACATACGTTTTCATTTAATACCTGATCGAATACGTACGTTATTCATAAAAAGGAATGGAAAACATGTTTCTCATCATTATAAAGCATTTTTATTAAAAAAATTATATCAATATGATTAGGCGAACACAATTGTGTAACTTACACCGACCGGCAAACACGACCGAATTACTTGAAATTATGGAATTCATAAATCCAAGAAATTCGATTGTGTCTTCGGTTGTCTCTCGTCCTTGTCTATATTTACACATAACAAATGATAAGCATAACACAGAGTTTTAAATAATAATTTAGAAAACGTGCATATTTTATTGTGATACTACTGACTCCACCTTGTACGATCAGTATGAACCGATATCACGTATAATAGGTAAGATTATTGTAATTCATAAATTTTCTTAAATGTCATCTTTATATCTCATTGAGTATCGTTGGCTTAACGCTGTCTCCCTCTAACAAGGTATAAAGCAAAGTTCCTGTTACCGAATCTTTTTACAGTGTAATGTCCTCCGTTTATATTGTGCTTTATAATGATATATAGTTACACCGCAATACAATTAATTCTATTTATAAAGTTTTATTCATTTGTCAGCAAAATCCGTTAATTAAAACTAACGAACGTGTGACAAACTATTCGAAATTAAAGCGGAAAACTGTTTCACTATCGTATATGTACTGGTGCTTTCCAGATATGTTTATTCTTAGCCATTGTCATTTTAAACTCTAACTCAGTGGACAGTTTGAGATTTTTAAATACTCAAATCTTTGTGCTAGTACAAAAGTTAAATGCGTCCTCCAATAGTATGTGTTATTTTAATAAGAAATGATCCATGCCATTTAACAAAAGTATTCACTCTCAATGATAATTTTAACTAGTGAATACGTTTGTAATCGCATGAGCAACGGTTCAGCCGGATTTCAGTTGTAATTTCTAGGTGTGCACCGCCTGCTTTATCCATTAAAACATCTTTATATGAATATATTTAAGGCGAGGAATTCACAAAGCATGGATAAACTATATAGTAATTTTTCATATGCGTTTTCACACGTATACAACATAGTAATAAAAACCCTTTTTATACTACAACTAAAAGGTATAACAATGATAGAAGCTGTTCAATGTTTCTAACCTTTAAATTATATTTCAACTTTCAAGCCAGTTGTTTCACAAGCAAGAAATTCCGTTCTAACAAAATCGTTAATATTAATGTGATCTCAGTAACTTTGCAAATAATATAGGTCGTTTATACGGTTATAATATTTTCATACGATTGCTCTGAGAAGCAGTTTCCGTAACAAAGAGGAATATTTAATGCGACAAATACAAAGGCGAGTGGATTCGCCCGCATATCAAGTTAGCTGAAACTCAATAAGAATGTGCATTATAAATCAATTTGTAAAGGAAAATAACCTGATCTGTAAAGAAATATATGGATATATCATATATCCCTAAACAAATAACGATCAAAAGCTCGATTGTTACAAAGCCCTTGTTTGCCAGTTCTGATGATAGATTCAGTGAGTAATCTTAATCTAAGACTTCTCGAATTATAAAATAAACATTTAAATAATATTCTTAGACGTGATAAATAAGAAATGAAACCCTAGTCCCCTGTCCCTTTCAGAAGCATCACGTACATATTATCATATTATTACCATTCTCTTTGCAATATTATTAAAAGGAGGCGCCATGTATGATGTTCGCATGGTTATAAAATATTTTCAATTATTGTAATTATTATTTCTATATTACATTTATCGTACAGTATGATTTCCAGTATTGGTGTCGAGTATATCTCACAGAGAACTAAAAAATTATCATGCAATCGTATATGTCGACAGCATAATATCAGTTTCTAATGCATTACGCGAATAATATGCCAACCATGTAAGTTTAAATACACTGAGCGTAGATACATTTATTATGACTATTCCACTGCATTAACTGTTTCACGTATGCACGCTCCGGATGCAAATCAAAGATGCAAGAGAGTAGTTTAAGCGGAAATATATACAACATAAACAGGTCATTAGACAATTAATTTGTTTAATAAGTATATTGAAGCTTCTAACCTTTCATCTTCCGGTAATTCGATAAACAGCGGCAGCAAAGACACATTGCGTAGGTAGTCGCCAGCGAGGAATCTGTTGGACAGTTCCGCCAGGGTGCGGTTGAAAGCGCCCACGGCGGCGGTGGCCGAAGGCGGCGCGGCGATGCCCACGTAAAACGTAGGGCGGGCATCTCCGTTCAGCACGCGGAGCCTCCGCGCGCCGGAAGCCGCTAGCAGCGCGAGCACGGCAGCAATAAGCGCCGCGCGCATCGCGCCCGCAGGCTTCACCGCGCCCGCCCCGCCCGCGCCCCGCGCCCCGCCATGCCCGCCTCAACACCATCCACCTCAGCGAAACGCTCCGCCCGCCCTATCCACCATCACGTATTGAAGGTCGATCACTTTGTTTGAAAGAAACACCTGAAACAAAAACATTATGTATATATTATATTATATAAGAAAGTATTAATAGTTTACACTATTTATAACTCAAGAACGGCAGAACCGATTTCGTTGAAAATTGGTAGAGAAGTAGCTAAGAACTGGGAGTAGTGAAAATGGTTTACAAAACGCAGCTGCATTTGTTTAAAGCAAGGAATATAATTTATATAAAAGCCACAAAGCGAATTTCAACTTAAAAATTTCTAATATTCTATTGCTGTGCCATTTATCATCAATAAAAATCAAACGACAAAGCCGTAATGTAAGAGTTAATCAAAAGATTGCGAATGAAAGCATTGAAGAAGAGCAAGAAATTGTACGTGAATAGCTCCGCCTTAGTATGGCTCGACTTCGTGCTACTCACTCACAAGAGCAAAAGAGGCAGCACGTGCTCAAAACGGCTCGGTTGGGAATGAGAAATCATCAAACCTCAGAGATCAACAGCTAGATAATTTATGAAGCACAAGAAGAAATTCATCAAATACTGATCTGAATCGGGCAGCGTTTCGATTTCAGCACTGATAACTGCTTGCATACTAGCGTTCGCATTGGGCCAATGGACGTTGTTTGCGACTATTGTGGCGCATTAAAGTTTTCCGGAGAACCGCCAGGATTGTGCTGCCTTAGTAGCAGAGTGAAATTGTCAAAAATGTGATCATGCTATTATTGCCTTTAAGATGGAACAAAGTTCGCCGGATATTTCTAAATATTAAGGAAAATCATGAGTACGTGAAACTTAAATGTCACATTCAAATTAAAACAAATAAATTAATCGCGCTCGCGAATGAGTCTTGAGAGATACACAATGCAATGTATACGAGAAATAAATATAATTAGGTAACGAACTTTTTGTTCACGATTTGGCAAAACATTGAATTAAAAACCATGGTTTTCTTACTTCAAATCGACGCTAGGATTCTTTCTGTTTTTGTTTGAAAGCCAAACTTTGGTATCAAAAGGCAAGTGGTTTACAGTATGGAAATAAAGCAAAAATGACTCTATTTTAATACTTCATGCGCTAATTACCGGCTTTAGATTTTCTCTCGATTTCTCATGCCAGTGACTAAGTCCTTTATGTTCAGAGGATTTGCAATAAAATGGTGGACTAAATTTTACTTCGTAAATTAAATTTATTTCTCGATATTCAGTATGTTTTTCATATTCGATATCTGAATTCTTAATATTTGATTTTTCTTAGTAAGATGTTATAATTACAAAATAGTCATGCACTAAATAAATGTTTGAAAGTTATGTTTGGGTTATCGCATTTGACTTGGCAAATTGGAGGCGATGTCTCGCTTTAATGTATAGTGAATTTCAATTAATTGTAGAGGATTAATTAATTCAGAGATATATTGTAATCCACCATACAATCTTAATTGCAAGGACAAATTGACTTAGTACAAACGTACCTGAAGAGGCAGAAGTAGAGCGAGTGTTATAAAGTATTATTATAAGTATTGTGGTCATTGTCGTCGGACAAAAAACAAAACCAATAGATTAAATAAAGTATAAAAAGACAAATGATGACAAATAAATTTTAAAGAAACAAATCACATACTGACAGTTATAGGCGCGGACGGCATGCATTAAGTATACAAAAAGAGAAAACTTAAAATTAATTATGTAAAACACAAAAAATGTATATATAAAACAAAAACAAAGGCAAAGAACTATTATACGCTTTCCATAATCGACGGAATAGTCCTTTTAAACTGAGAGGAGCGGTTAGAAAAAATGTCGACAGCGTCGTCCAACTGCTGCAGCCTAATATATTTTTATAATTTTTTTTATTATGATCTAGAAAGCTTGTTGGTGAAAAATATAAATGCCCCTTGCATTTATCCAAGTTCTTATTGAAAAAATTAATCATAATTGGAGCAATATTCATAGTTCCAATCAAGTTTCGATAACATAAAACAAATTTATGACCAAACAAATCATATTTATCTTAATTTTTATTTAGAATGAATCAGCAAGGATCAAAGTTTCACTGATATTCTTCAGTCCGACTATTACGTATTATTCTGCTATCGCTGAGATTTCAAATCCTTCTATCGATGATGGATAATTGAAATTTTCCAAAACGATAAAAGGGAACCCCTCGCCCTTGTGTCCGGCTCGCAGTTGCCCGGTCAAATGAAACAAAAAGCAGATTTATTTATTTTCTGTGCATGATTACCTCAACGTATTTCACACAGGTCATACAACATATTTATTTGTTTGAATGTTAATAAAAAATGAATTATTTTTCTTCTCCACCTCTCTCTCTCAGTGTACCATGCAAAAGGATAAATTATGTATAGAACTTCTCTTGATTTTAAATGTTAGTGAAAATCGTTAAACAATAGTTTTATATCATAATGGAAGGAATCTGTGGTATACGCTTCCTATAAATAAATCCATTTCCTAATAAATAAAACTTTCAGTAAAGATTTTAACTCTAAAACAATTTTTATTATCCGTGTAATCGCAGCTTACGTACGTCAATTGATGTTCACACCGAATCGACCCCAATATCAGTTCCGATAAAGCTCTACGGTCGGAACTAATCCGAAGTCTAGGAAACTTTACAACTATCCGGTTTCCCACTATCCACACATCTTTGGTTGCTAAGTTTGCACTTCTGAACTTTTAAAAAGCTAATTGTGCTGAATTCATGGAGCGCTACCCGGAATACTAATGGTAATGAAGTTAGTGCGCGTATACAACTTCGTGCTAATTAAATTTTGTATTCTTATGTTTATGTTCGGCTTCCGCATATTTAATTATGCAAGTTGATAATAAAGTACGAATCTGAAGTGTCAGATTGAATTAAAATTATACGAGTTACTAGGCTTGTAATGCTTGGCATATATATAAAAGATGAGTATAGCAGAATGTTGGGAAAATTCTACACATTTTGCATGGACAACTCATGGCATAGACTTCATGTCCAACAGTGAATATTGAGCATACATTCTTGCATAAGAAATAAATGGATGTCATAAAATGTGTTATGCAGGGGCTTATAAAAGAACTCATAACATTGTATGTAATACGATAAAATTTCATTTAAAAACATTACATACGTAACAAGAGTACTATTTTTAAAAAGCTTATAGAATTTGCAGTACTACCATTTGACTACTACTATATGAACTATTTTCTGTTCCAATATAATCACATCTAAGAATCGTTATTCATATTATGTATGAAGGTAACTGCAACTAATAACGTAAACAATTTGAATTTGAATCTGAATTTAACGACCTTATTATATAATGATAATAATTATTTTAGGCAAAAATACACCCACATATTAAAAAAAAAACAAAGAATAACATTTCATATTCATTTGTCAGCTCATTTTTATTCAGCTCAACCTTTATTCCATCAGTTTTAATGGTGCATCAAAAGAAATGACACAAAATCAATGTTGAAATTTCAATACGTGAATCCAATAAACGTGGAATCCTGCGCGTGTCGTATTATTCAGCGTCCTCATACTATGCATAATGTAGAACGAGAACGGTACCAAGATTATTCCGTATAATACCAACCCTTGACCTGTAGACATTACGCATTTAACTGGCATATTTCAGCAAGTTTGGGATGTATTTAATTAAACTAAAATTGTCTTTTAAAACAACCAACTTGACTTGAGCCGACATTATTTTTTTACGAATATCTTTATGATTAATGTGCTTATGCATTTCAAATGTTAAGCATTACTTGCGTCTTTAGATTCCTTATAAATGGAAGGGATTGCTTTAAATAAATGGTATCGTAACCAAGTGTGAAAATAATAATATGATAACCTATCCTCTTCAAAACTTAAGCTCCAGCGCATATTTGCATGAAATAAGAAATTAATTCCTACTACAGACTTTACAAAGTCCAGCCTGGGTTAAAGTTTTATTATATAAATAAAACATGTTGCAATAAAATAAAATTTATTCTTTTACATAGTAGTTTTTTCATTAATGCGGGTCAACCGAGCAGTCATTAAGTAGGCAAAAATATATATGACAAGTTTCTCATTATTACTAACATAATTTAATGGCTCAAGAACATCGTATAATATCGCAGTTAGTTACATGTCCTGAAGTGTAATTCATTGACAATCCTGTTTTATTATAAGCCCTTCAACATGTGTCGCTGAGGTACAATATTTTGTAAGCTCATTTATTTAGATGTTACAATCTGGAACACACTGTAACACTGCCTCGAGTTTGCAGGAATGTCGTTGTATTGCGAGTTCTCGTTTCCTACAATGTACCTGTTACACGAGAACAGTCATTTGTTCCCAGTAGAGTGAAAACACGTGTATGCATATTGTAAGACTCTACATTTCCATAACACAGCCTTATTCATTTATGGAACTATGCGAGCCGCGCAACTTTTCCAGCTGTTACCAATACTTGAGAATATTTGAAACAATGCAAAGGATACGTTACGAAAACTTGTATTCTTGAAATTTTGACTTTAGAATATCTTTATATTCAATACATTTCAGACGTTGATAATCCAAAAATAATTTCATATATTTATGAAATAACTTTTCTGAAAACACTATTGCCAAATATAAATTACTATATTATATATAAGTAATGACTACTAATTATAAAAGAAAGTCATCCAATACACATGACATTCAATATATCCTGAAAGAAAAATATTAGAAAAAATAAATATTATCAAGAAATCTCTATATCGATCTATATTTTTTTCATATCCACTGATAGCAGGAGCTATCCACTCATCTTCATTTCTTCTCAATTTTGATAAAATATTTTTGTGTAAATTACAACCATTTGTTTTGTTTTATTTATATTTCAAGAATAGAATTACATAGCTTAATCTGGCCTGATTATCTCAAAGTATTTAGCCTAGTTCGGTACCCTTGTCGCAATCTGCAAAAAGGGCTGGAACAGACGCTCATCATTAATCACGCCAGGAGCGTTTTTCTGAACATTCCGACATTTCAATTTGGACACAGATAATATTATCTAAAGCTATTTCTGAGTATACGCACAAAATATCTTCTACTCAACTATAATATAAATTTAAATATACTCAGTGAACGGCGATGTCAAATAAAATGTAATATATAAAATTCTCGTGTCATAATGTTCGAACTTGAACTTCTCCGATACGGCTTGATCGATTCTCATGAAACTTTGTGAGCGTATTGAGTAGGTCTGAGAATCCAAGGTTAACATATATTTTTCATCCCCCTAAATGTTAAGGGTAGTCCAACGTAAATTAATTTTTTAGACAAAATTTTTATTTTCAATTTTTTTATGATACAACATACAAAAATACATACAATCCTAAATTTTCTCCCTTCTACGATCAACCCATATTTTTTATTTGTATATTGAAATCACATGTATGGCAAAACAACGTTTGCCGGATCAGCTAGTAACAATATAAAACATGATTGCGTTTATTGTTTAGGATTATATAATTAAAGTAAAGCTGTTCGAGTCCTAATGGCGACTTCATTTCTACCTCCTGTTTTTTACTCGGCCTTCCGGGCCCAGCAACCCGGAATAATTAATGTTTCGCCACAAATCTGCACTGAGGTTAAGTCTGTAAAAGAATACCTACATTCTTCAGGTAAGAGTTTTAATTATTATGATACATTTCAGTTAACTCACATCTCCATATAACATCAGGGGGATCAGACTTAAGTAATAAACAGGCTTTGAAATACATTATAATCTATGAAAGATTCATCTTTATTTGCCCCAGTGATCGCATCACGTGTGAACGGATGCAAGAATTTCGCTTACTGTTTCTTTGTTGTGTTTATCAGGAAGACAAAATGTGGAAGGTTAAATCGACATTACGAAATTTATTATGTTTAAGACAATTTTAATATTACATACCTGGCAGTTTTACAGAGAATGATACAACATTATAGTTAACTATACTATAATATAGTCTAAATTTAAATATGGAATTGTGTGATTTGCGATTTCGAAGAACCAACAGTAATACCTAAACAAATATATTTTTAAATTAAACTTTATATTTGGAAAATTTATCTCCGTGAATAATAAATCTATATTATATAAATCTCTAATATTAATAGACAGGACGTTTGTGAAGCCAATAATAAGGCTTTCTATTGTAAAAACGAGTCAAATGCAATAAGACATTTATGTTTCGAGAAAAAACAACATAGATTATGTGACAGAACATTATTTTTTATTTGCTCACATAATTGAGCACTTCGCTGTAAATTTTCATTACAATGGTTGGAGGAAAAGTTATGATGGGCATCTGAAAGAAGTAACAAAATTATAAAGGTCTATTCCTGTTATTAAATGTACCAAGCGGAATATCTCTTTTGTCAGAGGAGGTTTTTTTTTCAACTATTGAATGTAATTATAATTTTAGCACAATATGGATAAAATTTTATTTAAAATAAACAAAAAATACTTTAGTTATGGGTTGTTGTTGACCTTGATTAGTAATTATATAACACAACCAATACAAGTAAATTGTATTTTTACATTCAACTTATAGATTTGTTGCTGATCGTTAGGATTTCCCTTTACTTATTAATTATATTTATTTACTGTACCACTGATAAACCCTAGTTCCCGAAATGGGCCATGAATGACCGAAAAATATCAAATATCACATTTCGAACTAAGCGCTAGTTAGATTACCATTACCTTCACAGAATCTAACTGAGTTTAATTCAATTCGGTTCCGTCATGATAGTCGAATTCCTGAAGCATCATTCTATTATCGTTGGAAAATCAACGAGCTTTTAATAGCAATACTTTTGATATTAAGAAAGTTTTGAAAAGGAAATCTCATTTTACTTCATTTTTAATATCATATTGAGAATTTTTTTAATGAATACTTATATTATAGGGTAGGAGTTGTTTGTTCGTAGTTCTCAGGAATTTTTAAATTCAAAAAGGTATTTTAACTGTTAAAAACGAAATTGTTCAACATTCAGCTATTGCAAATTGTAAAATGATCTTTAATCAAGATTAGTATAAACGAATCTGAGTATAGATGTATCTTAAATTGCATTCATAAATAAAGACACGTTGATATTTCAAGTTAGTAAGGGAATACAAATGAAGTAAGTAATAAAGTAAGTAAGTAAAAAATAAATTAATTGCTGTAATTTACGCAAGTTAACTAATTGTGTAAACGCGTTTATGATAAATTCATTGGTTAACATAAAATTTCATTTAAGTTTGCGGCAGTTCAAAGAATTGCCAATTTGTGTACCAAACAAAAAAAAATTAAACAATTTATATGTCATATTTGGAACAGTTCTATCAGATTGATTTATTTATCAAGATTTCCTTAAACTGTTCATACATTATTTATTAACTAAAATATACCACTAATATCATAACAGAAGCTACAGCTATAAAATAGAAATGGTAATTTTACGCGACTTAATTAGCTAAGTATATGGGGATCCTCTCTAATGGCCGTGGTTCTCTTTGATCTTCCTGGAGCTTGAGGCGATATGCATTTTTATTAATATCGATATAGGCTATTAGTATTTTTATATAATAAGATTAAAATGTATTTCTGAGTCGATGACGATTATGCTCTCAATTTGAAATAGTTAATAATACATTATAATAATTGTATATCGCAAAAAGATCTGAAGGTATACGAGTTTAAACATATTTGTTCGACGCTCGCCTTAGATTAAGTGATTTCGCCCATTATTACCCTGAAATACTTGGAAAGATAGCTGGTTCTATATATAGGTGGTGGTGATATAAAATGATGAAAAAAAAAACGCTCAGTTCTGGAACGGTGACCGTCGAAGTGAAACGTTGGAAAGTAAAACGGTGGAATTTCGTTTCTGTCTCAACATTAACACTTGGTTATAAAAGGCAATCGTCGTGAGGTAGCTGGTATATGTTATCAATACACAGTCCCTTACGATAAAGTCGTGTTAACGCTATTTGATGATCCCATAACCATGCAATTTTGCTTTTATACGAAAAAGGGTTTATGACATCACAGCGGTAAAACTAACATGAAAATGCAATGTGTATATTTTTGAAGGGGAATAAAAGCAAATAGCGTTCAAAGATTCTCGATTACTCTCCTAAATAGGTCACAGGGTCAGGAAGGTCATATAAATCAGTTTAAAGGCATAGAATAAAAGACAAGTCTGAAATAAAAGCGTATTCGAAGTGAGCTCTATTGAATTATTCGTAACGTTTAGAGTTTTTTTAACTTTCTAGATTGTAAGCTACACACATATGTTACCAATCATATAGAACTTATGTAAGTATTGAAGAATTATAGCCGATTGATTTACATGAAACGAGGCAGGTCCTTATAAGACGCAAAGAATACTTGTAAACCAGAAAAGAAAGTAATGGTGAATTTCAAATATGTTATTAAACATTTCAATTAAAGTTACTGTCAATCGTAAATCCGGATCGCATATGAAGTACAATTGTCTCCTTCATTCTAAAACGAATTATAGATAATATTTAAAATTAAAATATTTAAAGTAGTTACACTTTTCTAGGACTAATTAAGTAAACTGTAAGGTTATTGAACTTCGTAATGATATAAACAACAGGCAAGACTCGTAGCACTTCTCTCGTAGCACTTCCCAATATGCTACCGTCATATTTTGTATGAATCTCAAAACTGTAATCTTACTGAATTATTTATACGTTCACACTGTACAATTAGACGCTTTTCTATCACTCGAAAGTAATTAATTCTTTTGATATACTTTTTATAACTTAAAATTGGTTCTTAAGTATTAACTAGAGTTGAAAGTTCTAATGTTAGCTGCAATTCACACAAGTCTGACCATATTTACTATGCAATACCATGCATGATATATCAAAGGCAGTCGCTTGTTTATAGCCATTGAATGTTGTTTTGACTAGTTCATGTAAATCGTGTTGTATACTTTAAACATAGTGTGGTTTGTTTTATTTATTTTACGGACTCCTATTATCTAATACTATTGTATCTCTACTACTTAATTTATATGTTAAACTAATAATAATATAGATACAAATTCAAATTTTAACTGAACACAGTGAAGAAATACAGCACTTTTTCTAAGAAAATAGGAGGCTCAACTGATCGTGACAGCGCCGCCCATGGACACTAAATGATAGAAGCCTCAACTATATATTAAATTACTAGTATGTGAGTATTATATATTTAAGTACTAACTATAATAAGTGCTGGTACTATGTGATTAGTATTAGATAGAAAGAGATTTTGTAGGACTATGTTCGTATATAATAATAAAGAACTATATTTAAAAAATGAAAAAGTAGTATAGTCAACATTCACGGAAAATTTTGGTACTTAAAGATGAGTTTTACCCATGAATATAGTAGGTAGATAAATGTACAGACGGCGGGAATTTATTAACCTATACTAACCTTACTCTCGAGCTCTGCCTAATCTATCTATCTCTAATTAATCTTAATTAGTTTTAAGATTAGAAATGTATCTCAACATCCTGCTTTGAATATTTCCGTTCTTTTTTTAAATTTCACAGTCGTTCCCATTAGTTGCAGTATTTTTTTTTTATTAGTTTTGATTACTTAATTGCAAGAGATTAAAGTAATTAGAAAATCACCTTACGTTACTTTTTTAAATGAATAAAATGTTTTTATTTAAAAAAATGTACTGTGTTATTTCAAGTTAAGTACTTCATTACAGTGCTTGAGGTTGCTTAAGTTATATTTTATAAATAAGCTAGATTTACTTTAAAAAATTCTTTTGCAATTATATTTATACCTTGATAGTCTATTATAGTATTATTTACCTATTACTTCGCTTAAAATCAATATTTCATACATTTATACGGATAATCGATGCATGAAAGACATCATAAAACATTATATTATTTCAGAACACCTTATAAAAAGTCTATTATAAAGACCACAAAGCTGAAACAAATAATAAAAACAGCAACCACAAAAGAAAATGTAACTGGCTTTGAAATTACGATGCACAACGTTGAGAATTCCATTTCCTTCTTTACATAACAATGTTATTATCACGTTTAAAATTTCAAGGAAAACTAGCTTAGAACATTCTATTTCAAGTTAATGTTACGCGAGTTTTAGTGCTTTTAGGAATTAAGTTATGTTTGACTACAAATCTTAATTAAAAAAATTAACAACTATTAATACTACACTATTGAAAAACACACACATTTTTGTCACACACACAGAGATACTATAATTGTGATTATATTTGATTAGGGTAATTTTTTAATCCCGTATTAGTTATATTTATTAATTGAACATTCAATTTTGATTTTTTTTTACCTTTGCACTTGTTAAAATAATATTTTTATTTTTTCAATACAAATTAATTATCTAACTTAACTCAATTAAATTTATATACTTCCCTTTATTTTGTGTCAATTATACACTTAAAATTTGCGAGTTTATCATTTGTGAATTTCTTTATGGCGAAAGACAGATATATCAGTTTTTTTATTTTATTTTGTTTTGTTTATTTTCTTTTATTGTTGGCTAATATACCTTCTGTATCTATCAAACCGAAACAACGAAACTCATACCTTCAATGAAAAATAAATATAAACACTGAGAAAATTATTTTATATCATTATCTAATAATATTATTATATCAAAATTATGTAATTATTGAATACTCATTTCAATAATATTGTTTTCGTCATTGGTATCGGAATTTAATATTTTAATAAAACCCGTAGATAGAAGGGAAATTCGCTTGTCATGCATATTCCAGTGTTTAAGTCAAATGGTAAATGTTACTTCGCTTCGCTTAGCCACTGTTTTATTATACCCCTGCATTCACGAATGATCCTATTTAACATACAGGTAACCATGGCAACGACATGCTAAATTAATAGAGCCAGATTGCTTTTGTAAGG
The DNA here is from genome assembly GCA_963693355.1 of Pontia daplidice. Taxonomy (NCBI): domain Eukaryota; kingdom Metazoa; phylum Arthropoda; class Insecta; order Lepidoptera; family Pieridae; genus Pontia; species Pontia daplidice. Next base: position 1,690,981 of record CAVNZL010000013.1, read on the forward strand.
CGACATAAATCTGTATTGATATTCTTGATTTATTACATTACTACTATATATTGTACTGAGGAGTACAAGATATGATATAAAAATGAAGTCATAGGAATATTTCTTCGAATTACGTCTTCTTTCAATTATTCATCTTCAATTTAATTGAACTTGGTTGAATATTATAGATTTAATGATTTCTTTTTTATTATATATACTTTTTTGTGATGTATGTATATTTAAGTGTTTGTCTCATTCAAATAACTGGATTAGGCTATTAATTATTGAGCAGTAACTTAGTAGTATTCAAATCAATAAATTACTAACTAATTTAGTAATATACTATAACCATAGACACATCTTTGAACTCGATTGTAAGTTCTGAGCTGAACTTTTATATTACCATGGACACGAGAACTCTTCATAATATTCTCATAATCTTCAATAATGGACACCGGTAATTACCTTTGACGGCTTAGTGACAACATCCACAACAATACAATGAGAAGTCCTTGTGTAGAAGGCAAAATATTTCGAATATCAAATATTACAAGTTGGTACGAAAGCTAGACCAATGTAACATAATGTATTCTTCGACGCGAATGCAGAATACATTGAAAAGCTGGTGCGAGAAACAAACTACCATATTTTAAGATCTGATAAGCAATTGTGAAGTGAAATCAAAATTCGTGTACTTCTCTGATTTCTTAAAAGACGAAAAACGAATGTTTGGCATTATTAAAAAAATATTTTATATAATTAATAATTTCTGTTATATAAAAATATAGCAATACGCATAAAAGCTAAACTAGTTTAATTTAATATACCTATAGGATATAGGATTTTTTATATTTATATTTAGAACTGTCAGTTTTTATAAGTATGGTGATTTCTAAAAATGTTTAGGACACGCAAACTCGAATATTCTGATCGATTCCTAACATCATTCTTCAAATAACGTAGAAGATTTTTGAGTTACGGATAAATTTTATATATTAAAAATAGTACAAGACAGACTTTATAGTCAAGAACAAGAAAAAATTGCAACAAAGAAGTCACTTAGCCGTATCTCGAATAAGTGATCTTATAAACGGTTCCTTAAGAGAACAAGAGCATGCAGAAAGTGTTAATTATACAAGACTGTGATTTTCAATTTAAAAATTGTGTAATATTATATCCTATCCTCTAGGTTGGCCACGCCATATTCACGTCAATAGTTTCAATAGAGATGGGTTTTAGAAGACTATACAAAATTTGTCCATGTATCACTTACGATCAGGTGAGCCCTCTTCCCGTTTTCCCCCTGTATTATAAAAGAATGTTTATTTTAGAGACACAAGTTCATTTTATATTCTAAAACAGACACAGAACACTTATTTTTCTTATATCAAAAATCCTGCTGCCCATCGGCGATGCTTGAAATGGGATCTTCAAACTTAGAGATTGAGAATTTTCTTGGACAAATAGAAAATTTACATAATATTTATTTTAAATTGCCTTACCCGGTTGATGAACTCATGATCTCCACACATACAAAATATAAAAAGATTTAGACAGGTTAAATTCTGGCATCAACCCGGAACACAAAATTATTGAATTCTAATCTAGGTATTCGTAATTTAAATCTTTGACAGCTAATGTATTTCAAATCGTATCCACACTTTATTTTTATTTTGTTTGTGCAATTTGTTCCATGGGGTTACAAAGCCTTCTACTTCAATAGGTACTGTATTGTAAAGTTTCAAGCCATTTGCTGATATAGTTCCAAATACGGTCATAGAGCGCTTCGACTTTTCAAATTTGACAGGTAACTATTGTTCGGTATAAGGCTTCAGGTCGCCTGCTGATACTAAAACATATTCTAGTCATATTTCGCGCGTCGGGCAATAAAGGGATTTTAACAAAACGTGCCGAGCAAGCGAAAAATCACAATAAATTCACAGGTTAACTGAACGGTGTCGACACCATCGACAGGTACTCTATGAAAATCGTATTTTTTTATGAAAAATTTTCTCACAAATTGAATAACGTATACCTGCGCAATTTTATACGCAACTATCGCTTTGAAAATTGTGAATTAAAATTGTGACGATTTATAAAATGATAACGATATTAAATTGTTTGTATTGTCAACAGAGAATCGGGCAAATGCGAGTACTCACGCACGAAGAATTCCGTACTATATATACATTATTATAATTTGAGAAAAAAAAAATCACGTTTGTTATACTTTGCCTAAATATGTTTGAACTATGGAGCCAGAGAGGGTTTTTATCTTCATATATTTATATGAAAATATCAACTCTCTAATAGATCATGAGATAGTGCCTGGTAACCGACAATGTAATTTACCTTTTGGGTACGCAAAACCTAAAGAGGAAAAAACCCAAATCAATATTTAAATCATGCAATTCGTACCTTTGATGATGTTCATATGTAATTCTTTTATCTTATAAGGAAAACAAGCGATGTAATAAGAAAAATAAATAAATTTTTATTTGAAACAATATCTTTCAGCCATTACGTTTTTGTCACTCCGATTGAGAAGATCCATTGTTATATTGTTCATACAAAAATCTTACCAGAAAATATATAAAGCTACTTTTTTCTGTTTCGAATGAATTCATTGATTTATTGGGACAAAGTCACATTGATAGACAATCGATAGCATTTAATGTAATAAGTGAATAAAACAAGGAATATGAAGAAAGTCTAGCTGCGTGAAAAAGAAAAATGAAAAGAATGAGAGAATATAATCACGACAAAACGCAGCTAAAATGGATAAAAATAGATGTGAAACTAAAATTATCTAGCTTAAGAATTGTAATATTTTAGCTTAAATATAGTAGAAAGTCTTTTTCTTAGATTATATGCTGAAATATAATTGCATGTTGCTCTAATATGCGTGCGTGCTCCAATTTTGCCATGCATTCTACTTCTCCACGAAGCATCCAATGCTGGCTGACTCGTCTGAGGCAAAAGCAGATCAAACAGCAAGGCCCCGTTCGATTATATATAAAGACACCAGAAGATGACATATTTGTTACAGGTGTAGGAACAGTAGGGACCAATATAATATTAAAAACATCAGCTTTTAGGTATTTACTGTGCTTTAAATAACTTATTGATGGCCCCTATCTGTTAAATACGACCCGGGACATATATTTGCGACTCTTTTATTGATGAATTGTCTTTATGGACTTCTGTTTGAGCCTATAACTCTATACAAATATAAACTTGGAAAACCAAGTATCTGTACATTAATATTAACAACACATTTATTTACAAATAAATAAAAATGAAAATGTTTTCATATTTACTAGCATTTCGTACTTAAGTTGCTAAGTCGATTTTAATAAGGTCGGCGTAGGACGGTATACGCTTCAAGACTGCTTACGCATTTTCATTACGTGGGTCGAAGTACTTCTTAGAATTCAGATATTAGTATTAATTTTAAATTGTGTTGATACAATGAGTTTTATTTCAAAAGCCTAATTTCAATTGAATCTCTGACGCTAGATTACTTATCTAATATCGGTGCCAATCAGCTGCAATAAATCAACTAATCATTAAAATACAAATCTTAATATATATAAATTTCTTGTCACGATGTTTGTCCGCGATGGACTCCTAAACTATTTAACCGATTTTAAATAAAATTGGCACACTGTGAGCAGTCTGGTCCAACTTAAAGAGTTAGGATAGCTTAGATCTCTTATTATAGTCGCAATTTTATTGTATTGCAAATTATTTGTATATAATAAATTGACAGTCACAATTCTCTGTTAACTGCAAAAGATTTTAACAGATATCGATACTTTTCGATTAGATGGAGTAAGCAATCAATAGATGGCACTCCTATGGTAAACCGACAAAACGTGTCATATAAAGTATAATTTATTAACCTAAATAAAGCATACTTTTATTGTTTAAAACGCTTTCAATTATAAACATATCCCCGCACACTTAAAGCTGATTATTTTTATCAAACTAAAACAATGATTGCTAGAAATCACATTTATGGCGAAACAACGTTTGCCGGATCAGCTATTTGTCTTATATATTGTAGAAGTAAATTATCCCATTTGTAGAAAACGATAAGCTTACGTGAAAATATTATTCACCCTACATACTAAATCTGTCAATTTTGTTATGAATTTAACATGAATTTTATGTTCAAGAAAAATGCCTATGCAGCTTATGATCCAAACAAGGGTTAGAGTCGCAAATTTTCATTGCATAAAACGATCGTGGGATTTATAACGCTATAAAATTACATTGCTGAAGCGTTTTGATTTGGTTTGTAAAAAATTTATTGCGATTGCTTCAATCCACTCTCGTGTGAACTGTTTCGAATCTTAAATTCTCTAACATCTCATTCGCGGGCTAATAATCTTATTAATAAATACACACAGCTGTAAATTTGATATACTACTAGATTACTAAGGAGGAAGTTAAAAAAAATTGTATGGTCAGTTATAATATAAACATGACGCTGTTAGTGATAAAGCCTTCTGCATAAATATATCTTAGAAATCACTTAATTTCTCGACCCTAAAGTCATTTGAACGTCTTGCAATGTATTTTTCTTATTATGTAATTAACATTCGCTTGTATAGCGATTACTAAATGGCTACAAACCTGTACAGATTTCTGTATCTTTTTCTAGATTATAAAACGTATTTGACATATTCTATGTCGCAACATTGATTTTTAGGTCACAGGCATGTTGGTTACACATTAATTACCTCCACCGTAATTTCGCTCATATAAAGAATTTGGAAAATGGCCACTGATGAGGCCGAGATTCGAACACTTTGCTCTAGGATGCGAGTCTCAAACAGAAGCCACTAATAATGTTGTTGCTAATGCGGTCGAAACGCGGTTACATTATAGTAGAAAAAAAATATTTTAGGCCTGTATCCCATCTTTCATATACCTACCAGACTTCATTATCTCAGTACTGTTGAAATTATTCTGGAATATAGTTTTAATAATTTATTAGTGTATTTTATAGAAAAGCAGCACTTTACGTGAAGAATTCTCGACCTCAAACTCTTTAAGTGAATGGCTCTCGAGATGGCCTGTACGAGGCAAGTGATAGACAATATTTATTATAAAAAAATGTTTTCGTATTGTATGTAATTATGACGCTTTGGTGTAATATAATATATTATTTTATTATTATAATTATAATTTATATAAGCATTTCTATAATTAAGTAAATGTAGAAATGTTTGAATACCATATACAATTTTAATATGAATTGTGTTTAGCTCTATCTTCTAGCTCTTTTGCTTCTAATGCACTGTATCACTACATAGTATAAAACAAAGTCGCTTTTTTCTGTCCCTTTGTATGCTTAAATCTTTGAAACTACGCAACGGATTTTGATGCGGTTTTTTTTAATAGATAGAGTGATTCAAGAGAAAGGTTCATATGTATAATAACATCAATTAAATAGTAGAGAAGTACTGTTATATTTTTGAGGTTTCTAATGTGTTGTCGTAAATAATTCAATTTTTCCCGCTTACATTGCAAATTGAACACATTGAAAAGGTCTACAGAAAAGTCTACGAAGTTATGTCTATCTCTTATGGATAACCCACAATAACTTTTTTTTGTCATTTACTTTTTACGACAAATATTGGCTAACTTTCGAAGGGATTTTAACCAATACAGCATTAATCCTTAACCAATTAAATACCTTGAACACTTGTTCATAATAAGCTCTATATGGCCCTTTACACCGTCTGATTTAAGTGAATATTTTGGAAGATATTACAGATTTAAATATTGCGGGACGTAGCGTTAGCATAGCACTTTGAATTTAGTAGCGATCGGACGCGTTTATTTTTATATAGTGTATTTAGTATAAGCGTTGCACCCGTGTGAAGCCGGTGCGGGTCGCTAGTAAATTATAATTTATATTTTTAAAGCGTATACGTACAACTTTTTAGACTCTAAAATACACCAAAAATCGAATAATCGTAATGGGAGGCCAATCTAAAGAAAAAAATTGAGAAGTTAAATTCCAATCTACATCTTTTGCTCCGAGTAACCGCTCAATGCTGATTGCAACCGTATACAGATGGGAATTTTTTTGAGGCTTCGTTAAACGAAATCCGTCAACTAAGTGTGCGCTATTAAAAGCATGGTTTTGTTTTAACTAGATATTCATCTTTATGCAATATTAAGTGATAAAATATATTTCCAGTACATATTCAACTTAAAATAATTATAGTTCCTAACATACACTATACTTAAAAAATGTTCAATTATTAAATACGTTAATATTATTAATTTGAAATAAAAATAAATAGTTAAGGATACTCACGGAAAAGTGAAGGCCGCCCGCATCGTGGCCGAGTCCTGTGATAGGTGGTATTAAAAAATTTTTTTAAATTTTTTTTTTTTTTTTTTAAAAAAAAATTTTTTTAAAAAACCCCAAAAAAAAAAAAACCCGGGGGGTTAATTTTTTTTTTTGGGGGGAAAAAAGGGCGGGGGAAATTTTTTGCCCCCCCCCCCCCCCCCAACCCCCCGGGGGGGGGGGGGAATTAATTATTAAAAAACTTCTTGAGTGAATTTTTTAATCTAAATGTGTTTTATAATTCGATAGGCAAATAGATTTCGATACCACAACAAATCAAAAAACAATTTCCAAACTACATCAATTACATTGTTATGAAAATACACCATCTTCACAATATCCTATTTATTTTTATTGGCATTAGTAGAGCATTTCCACATCGCATTTATCATTGCTTAACTTTGTTAGGAGAAACAATTCGCATAAATCAGGCTTGAAATTGAATAAAACCTTAGCGATTTGATATGTATTACTCAGTAGCGATACACTACGCCGTTATCATATGATAGATCTATTAAAACTGAAAACAAAGATATTTCGTCTCTTTCTGTGAAATGTGTTGAAACATGTGATGAAAAGAGACAGCTGTTATAAACTAGTTAATACTATAAAACGTTTTAATATGAAAATTAACTAGCAATATATCTTGTCTACAATCTTTTTAATTTTTTTAAATAATAAACTCACACAGTCACATTACATGGAAAATAAAATTTAATCGCTATTATAGAAATAATGCTTTGAAAAAAATAGTTATTGAAGTAGTACAAAACCTATAAATAGTTGATCTCAAGTTCACATATAAATAAAAGTAAATCTATGAAATTATTTTAAATAAGATTATGTAATAGATGTACGTAGTACGGAACGTCTAATGACGTCGTACATGTCTTTACGCGAGGCTTCTTTAATTTAAGTTCTTAAATTCAATATCTTAAAGACTTAAGTCTAATGTTTTATTATGGAGATGAATGTCTTCCTAAGCCAGGCTTATCGGAAGATAGTTGAGACAGGTTAACATTGGTTCATCACCTTTGGAATCTCATTATCCCATTGCTGATTTAATTAAAGGTCTCTTTATGACCGATTTAGAGACCTAAGTGAAATTTTGTTAATCGCTTCATTTACGTTAAATCCGCATTTGCACTTGAGCAAGCACTATACGATGTAATGAAAATTATTTAAAAAAATGAATTTTGAACGCGTATGCTGTACTCATAATGTTGACGTAAGGTAAAGGTCCACAGTCATATTTTACTTAATAAAACCAATATAAGACCTAACACAAATCTAAATCAATATAAGATCTAAAACAATAAAACAAATGTAGTTTTATATAGTTGTGTTAATATGTCAATGTTATATTGAAAGTAAAACTGGCTTCTCATTGCTTAATAGATAATTTTAATAAAGAGAAAATGATAATATTCTTCTATCATTAATAAAATGTATTCTATCTATAACTGCTTAAAACAGCACTAATTTAACTAGTGTTTGTCTTAAGACTGTTCACCATTGTGCGATTTATAAAAAGCGGATTATTGTGAGTCTAACTTATTCACTGAGAGGTACTTGTACTAGCTGTCTGAAGCGATATACTTTACATACATTGCATTCAAAGCAATAACTCTCGTTCTATTGAAATAATATTCCATATGACACGATTATTTCAGTGAAAGTAGTTGTTTTATTATTTTTTTATAATTACCAATGTATAGATTTTAGTATTTCACAAAAGAAATCCAATGGTTTATAGGGCCTGACGCTGGCGGACAAAAATTTCTTACACTATCTTAATGCAAACATCCATTGATCTTTATCTGAATAATGGAAAAGCTAGGGTAAATGTATACGCATTTCCATAAGCTTATATCAATGAAGTATACCACAAAGCCGTAATCAGGCCAATCAGCTTTATGACCCGTCATCTCTACATCGTTATGGTCAGGATATTGCGGAAATATTAAATGAATTGAGTGAAAATTATTGTTGTAATTTCGTTACTGGAACCCAGCTTCGACGGTTTTGATTTAGTGACGAAGTCATAACTTGTAATTTAAATAGCTCACAGCGAAAACTACAAAATCATGATTCTTCTAGATGTTCCAAATCTTTTTAGTTTGGAAGAAAAGGTAGTATAATTAATAGAATCAGGCGTTACTTAGCGAAAATGCATCGTACAAAACCCGTAATAGGCCAAGGGTTTTGGAAAAAGGTATATTTAAATTTGTTTAATTATACGCATTTTTGTAGAGCTTGATATATTATACAACTCAGTAATAATAATAGTGTGTAAGTACTCAATTAAAATTTCCCAATTTAACATCATTTTCAATCAGCTCGTATCGGAAGCTACACGTCATATATGTGTATGTAGTATATATGTGTGCTTATAAAGTTTCTATAACTATCATAGTTTTAATGCTAAAAGAGTTTTGACCCCAATTAATATATTCACTCAATACATTTTTTTTATTCCAGGCGACTTATGCGGTCTTAAATGATGCAAAGACACTCACAGTGCTAGGAAGCCTGTGCGTTTTCCAATAAAAAGAAATTATATTAAAGTTTTTTAAGCATGGTTAACTAAATATTGCCTTATATTAACGCGAGGATCACACATTACGTACATTGTAACAGATTAAAACGGTTTTTAATACGCCAATGTTTCGGATGCTTTTCAAAAATCGTGACAAAGAATTTCCCTAAATGAATTAATAAAGCACTGCTATTAATTACAAGGGTATTCAAAGCTATATTAAACCAACTAAGAGAAATATATCGCTTTTAGCAGTTCATAAATCGATCCCAAATGGAATCGGCCATTCGTTGTCACTCCGTTAAAGGACTGCGTGAAGGATTTATGTGGCAGCGTCCTTCGCTCGTGACCTTATAACCTTGGCGCCATATAAAACCTACCATTGCCTTTATATGGATTTAGTATAAACGTTTAGTTTATATCAATCGATAAAAGTCACGATAAATAGAATATAAAGCAGACAAAAATGAAGGAGACTTATTTTAATATATTCTAAATATGACGAATATCTGACTACCTTAACTATCTTAATTGACCAGTGTTAATAATCTTTTTTAAGGTGAGGTGAGACACAGACAGCTTCTCCTATTGGCATCAGCGTCTCACAAAGATAATAATTTAGATTTTTGGGAAAATCACTAAATTTCGTATAATATAATTAGGTATAAGGTTGATTATTATTTATAAAATGACCGTTCTAGCGCAACAATTTCAAAAATATAACGAATAATGTTCTTATTCAATTATCATAGCAAAACAAAACCTCATTTGGAACGTTATCTAAAATTCAAAGAAGCTTCGACGGTTTTAATTAATACTTGATGTTTCTCTTGTTCGAATATTGATAGCGGAGCTTCCTTTTTTATAACTTTATTAAACTCCAAGAGTGAAATTTCAGTTATAAGGCTTTTATCTATCTATGGTATTAATAAAAAACTGGACAAGTGCCATTAGGAAACGCGCACGGCAGTTTTTGAATTATTATTTTATCGTTTAGTTAGTAGATGTTGTAACGTTACAAAAAAACTCTTAGTATGTGAAATTAAATTGTCAGGGTGTCAGAGGACGGCTTCCCTTTGGGTTCGGAATTCTAACACCCATAATCAACAACAAAGGTTACAAGATACCAATATTTTAATGTGTAATAAAAAAATTTTCTTCTTCAAAACTTCGGTCGGATAAGCTAGCATAAATAAGGACAAGAAATAGAAACGATCCTCCTATTCATGATCAGCCAAAAAACTTCCGTCGAGACAGGAAGAAAAACTAACTCCCCTACAGCGGATTCACCCAATTTCGCAGGAAATAACAGACACAGGATATACTTCCCATTTATACGTGATACAAACTGTCGGGCCAATATATTTTTTCCCTAAACGTTCAAGCGACTTGTTTTTTGTTCGATATATAGTTGGTCGGTTATTAAATTACCACCTAGAGATTAGATGTTTAATAACTGAACCTGCTATGTTCATAAATTTAAATATAATAAAAACTCGAGATAAGGAAAATCTTTCCCATTTTCCCATCTTTCTTATTCTCTGTGAGATATTATATATATATTGTTTCTCGATAAATAACTATCCAAAAAGAGTTTATAGATTTGCACTAGTTCCAGCAATTAAACCTTCAACCAAAGAAACGATTATTCCTTTCATCTTAACCACTACGATCTAGATGAATCATCCTCTGAAAAGCATCCGCAACGTCGGCTTAATTAATCGATCAACTCTTTCGCTTAATACAAACCCTACTTACGAGTTTGAGAGACAAATGAGTAAAAGTTAAAACAATACTGATTATATTAGCTCATCGGCAAGTTTATGATTCAGTGTTCATTTCGGTTCATTAATCACTTCTTCTTTGATGTGAGATTAGCGAGAAGTTTCTATTACGAGCTCTGATTCGAAAGCCTTCTGTTTCTAACACGTTTATTGGGTAATATACCTCACGAATATGTGTCAATGAAATAAAAAGAAAAATGGCATCCAGGTTTTGGACGCCTGACTATGAATTATACGATCACATGTACATATATCTCAAACCGAATCGAAACATATTTCACTAAACATACATTTATTCGCATTCGGTCTACGTCGCTTGAATAAATCTCGTCACGTAAAACACAATCTACAGTATTATAAAACCTATTCAGCGCCATTCGTAGAGACAATACACGGATCGTGCCGTTTAACGAACGGAGCATTCCTTTTAAAGGACGCGTCATTTGTAAATAAAAAAAGCGGACAAGTGCAAATCGTGCGTGTAGTACGAAAAACGTGGTTTTTACAATTTTTTGTTCTGTTTTTTAGTTGTTGTTATATCACAGTTTATACGAGATAGAGTGAGGTGACAGATAAACATACATGACGGCGTTGTGAGAGCAATAAAGTTCTCGTTTTTACAAAAGGCCTTTGGTGGCCATTGTTGGTTCGTGCGAATCAAATAATTTCTTTCGTTATTGTAGTTTCAAAATTTCAATTTCAATTCTACCAGATAAATCCACCAAATATTATGGCTCATTAGATTTGATTGTTGTATCTACATGACGAGATCTAGATTTGATTTTTTTTTAAATAAACAGTATGTTTGGATTTTTCTCTCTCTTTCCAAAACACTTTAAATACAATTGGATAGAAAAGGTCAAAAGTTTATAAACAAATGCTTTTTACGTATATCACCTATTTGAGCAATAATCTGATCTCTCATTTTCAAGACTAGCCAGATCAATTAAAAATATATAGCACAAGTTTAAAATGTACGAATAACCTAAATGAAGTTGTATTTAATTTTGTTGAAATAAATGCGCGCATGCTTATGATTTATTGACCGCCAATAGCAAACCACAGACTGCATACCAAATCAGTGTCAAATTTCTATTTTCACAACGTGTGGAATTTGAATTTTCACAGAAATGTGAATTACATTTGCTGACAAACGAATTTACCTCCAGAATTCTGAGATTTGAGCATTCAAACATTTTGAAGGTAAACATGTATATATATATAACTTCAGAACAGCTGGGAACAAACGAAGCAAAAAGGTATAGCTGTTTTATGATATAATACCATAAAGTCACCTCAACATTAGCTTAAAAATATGTTTGTAAATGCATTATCAATTCATTATTTTACTTTACTAGTATAAGTATGTAGTCATACTATTTTTAATATGAGTATACTGTATGAGTGTGAGAATTAAATATTTTTATTATACCTAGGTGTTTTTATATGTTCTAACACTCCGGTTGCAAGATGACGATTTGCCAACAAAAATAATGATCTTACTCATATTTTCATCATAATGACTGCTGTTCAATATTGAAATGTCAATCTGAGCTGTCATCCATTAGTAAGGTGTCTCCAAACAGATCCCTGGTGAACCAAACTTCAAACAATTAGGTAACTTGTAAAATACATTCGTTAGGATTAGGCTCTCCATCAAAATAAATCACGAGGGCTGCGGGCCGTATCTTTGCCCATCCATTTGGCCGACCCTTGGGCACCAGAATAACTAGATCAAGAACCTAAATCAAGCCTATACGTCAACAATTATAAATAAATTGTCCGTGATTGCTACGAGTTAAGTTGCTTCAGTCATTTCATTACTTTAGTTTTTAGAGTTATACGAAGATAAAATCCTAATTAAATTACCAATGATAAAATTTTAATGAAGCTGGATTTGGGCGTGCGTCGTTATATACAGAATACCAGATTAAAATTATATGTTACTTTGATATTAATTATTTGATACATACAATACATTTTGCGTTAACTACTGCGACACGAGTAACTTTTAATGGAGGAACATATATGATTTCCCACTTAATATTTTCTATATAAGTAGAGCTCATTTTTCGTACTGAAAATATTTTGACGAATACCCCGAATACTTTCAAAGTCTCTCATCTTTCGAAAGGCATAATTCTAAGAAATAACATATCGCAGTCGGGATATTTTTCCTATCAGTAATAAAACTAACACATATGTCTACCTTTCCAAGTAGATGTACTTAGCAATGAGTTTAAAGACTACTGATTCTGAAATTTATTGAAAGCAACACTTAAATATATTTATTATTTTATTTATTTACACTTTAGTGGACATCATACATACATGAAATAACAAATGTTTACAATAGAACAGTCACAGAAGACACAATTAGATATATAATATAATTTTTGAAATGCAACAATAAAGACAATTAGACATAACATTTTTCATTCGTAATCTCTTAGAAGCGCGTTAAAAACCCTTCAGAATGTTTCAGTGTGAAAAACCAATAACTATTGTGAGATTTTCTCGTGAAAATGACAACTATAAATTAAAACCAGCTAAAGCTGTATTTCCCAACAGACTGTTCCCTCTTTAATAATAACTATCTTAAGTTCGTAAGATTGAAAGCGGGCGACAAGTAGTTGGACAGCTTACGCGATTCGTGACCCGAGTTAATTCGCACAGAAGTCTTTGGGATATCTCTCGTTATTATACTTTCATTAATAATAAAAAACATAACCTCAATTTTTATTTAAAGAAACGTCAATTAAAGCGTACTGCAATGACGTAATCGAAGAAAAACTGCATCTCGCTAACAAGACTCCGAAAGTCGTCATAAAGAATATTAGTTATGAATTGCGTTTTAATCCATTATTATCTGTAGGTAAATATATTATAATCTGATATGTTTTATCAAATCATATATATTAAACAATACTTTACGCATCCGTAAAAAAGTAGCAATAACATAATTTGTATATTTATTTTTATTTTGGCGCTTTGACATTTGACCTTTGATGCGAAATAAGATTTGGCGGGATCGGAGCGCAATTGAACAGAAGTTGTGTTTTCTGTTCTGTGCCTTTCAATTGTTATTATTTAATGTGAAACTTATTATTTCGTTGATTGTTTCGTCAAATATAGCATCAAATATTACTCTATTCAGAAATACACGATTTGTGTTTTATTTACAAAATACGAAAAGCTATTAAAAGATACATTGGTGTATAGATTTATTTATATAGCATGAGTATTTATATTATACTTATATACTGCATTGAGAGTAAAAATTTACATAATGTCGCATTGTAGTACTATATTTCAAACCAGGATTCATTATTACTGTTTTATTGTATTCATTCGATCTATTGGTACGAAAGGAAATAGGCGCAGAATTATGTTAGAGCTTTAGATAACAGAGGAATTTAAAAAAGTATTCAATCGCTATTACAAGAAATATATAAGTTTAAGCAAACGTATGGGTAGGCTTCTGCATGGTTTCTCTCATTAAAAAAATACTCATATCTCAGAGAAACTACTAATGAGGGAACAAAATGCGGTATTTGTTATTATTTGAAAATGTTTAGTCTGTCTTCTCCGCAATGTCAAGTGAAATGTCAAAATAAAAATCTGTAAACGTTGGGTTTTTGGGTCAAACATCAGATTGGATTGCATAAAAATCATAATCTTATAAAATTAATAAAACATAAATGTAAAGATGAACGAAATAACTATTCCGTAAGATTGGTATATAACGGCAGCAAGTGTGCTAATTGTCAAGAATAATATTCCACGTCCAATAATATTGTAGCGCTCGGCAGTGCTGACTGGCGAAGGACGGCAACACATATCCGTTCGAAATGTGTGCCCACTTTTTTAAAGGTACCTATATAAAAAAAATGGGATCTATATACCGGCTCTGCGACGAGTGAAGCTCTGCCAAGAAAGAGTTGGTTTGAGTCGCGACTAGCGCAAGGGCGTATCTTGTGAAAGTCGACGACAGAATTTCAGTGAGGTGAGAGGGGTGCATAATAAGGGACCACGCTTTCCCCAGTGATGGCGGAGCTAGTGTCTGAGTTGTTTCGCTACGGGGACGGATTTGAAAATGTCGTTCGCGATAGTGATAGAATCATCCGGACCCGTTAAATTCATATGTTTTGGTCATGAGGACTGGATGGTAGTTGATGTGATATTTAGGCTTGTCGAAGTCGCTCTTGGACGCCTCACTTCAGGACATTGGTCCACCTGGTCATAGTGGATTGACACTCCGAACACCTATATTATTTCGATGAAAAATTCAAATGCTTATTCGTTATAAGCATTTCTTTTCATGTTTTTCAATTTTTTTTCAAAGTTTACCCTTCGACTAAAACGTAATGTTAATCTGTGACTCAAACAGCTGCCATACATTGTCAATCCAACTCCTGACAGCAGTCAGCTATCACATCAGTTCACAAACAAGACCTGGTAGACCCACTGTACGAGCTGTATGTTGTATTTTGTATGTGTAATGCTTTTACATAAATTAAATTCGTCACATCATTGCATGTAGAGAAATCTTTGTAAATAAAAAATAAAGATTTAAAATTAAAACTAGATACACATACGAAGGCCAAGGTATATAAGATAATTTTCTTTTTACTAAACGTAAGTAAAACGAACCTTACTGAATGTCATTTGATCTGCAGGTAATCTTACCTATTTAATCAGCCTTATCTATTTAATTTATTTTTTATATAATGCGCAGGAGGCACACCGATCTTAAGTGGGGGTTCACAAGTGGGTTTCCGGCCTTTCAGTACAGAATCTTGTCCTAATTGCTCGATGATTTGATGTATTGTATATGTATATGTATTTTATACTCTATAGAGTTCAACTTTGATACAAGTTTTCAAGAACTTATCGTTTTGTACGATGTTGCAGTTTCAGATAAGCATATCATTTCAAGTGCCTTGTTCCCATTTCCATTAAACCTAAGACATGACAACTATTTTAGACGTCTTTATTCCCCATTCATAAACAATTCCTCACTGTCTTTCAATGCGGAGATAACAAAAGCCACGGAGACTTTAGGTGTCCGGAAAAATTTATATGCACCAGTACCACTCTAAATAAAAATGGCTTAAGAAGATAAATAATGCACAATAGTTCTTAGTGATCACACTTTGTCTCATTTTAGAAGACATATGTATTTTTGTTAAGTGGTTATAAGAATAAAAAACACACATTGAATAAATTTGAACGTGATAAACGAATAAAAGAAGTAAGGTAAGTAACACAACCAACTCCGGGGCAATAAACAAGACACACAACCTCTCTGCAGCTGTGACACTTATTTTGACAATCATTTTGTCTTCAGACTACCATGACAACGAACGCTGTAAAGTACGCGAAACGTCGGGAAAATTTAAAATAATGTAATATACTTAAATTTTGTAAAAATACATAACTTAATCCGTTAACAAAGTGCTTTTCTTTAAATGAGTAATAGTTATGTCAATAAAAGACATTATTAAACACCATTTACTTTTCTAAATGTGGCTTTTGTATAAATAAATATTATTGGTATATTTTGCTTGGTGCCCCTGTGTTTCATTCGTACTGCCGGCCAAGCTCAAATGTAGGCCTTTGAGCTTGACCTCAGTCGTCACTATTATGTAAGTGAAGCATTGAATTCTCATCAATATGCACTAGGCTATTTGCTTTGAACCTAACCGCAGATTACGGAACGTCAAATTGGAGTTTTAGTGCGGCTAAATAAAACTGAATGCTACAGTTCAACATGTATAAATTTTATATATATCATACCTCAATTGTTTAGATTATAGTTTTCTGCATCCGATTTGCAAAATAAGGAATTTGTTAGAAGAAAACATTAGCTTTTGTCAAATTGTTTCAGATCTGTGGCCTATTATAGTCGAATTTTGAAAACCAAATATTATTTTTCTGATGTGATGTAAATAATTAACGAAATTTAATGGCTCCTTTCCTTCTCGAAAAGCTTTTAAATACATCAATAATGTAGTTATAAAGAAGTGCCTGTATCATTTACGTTAACGAGATTTCTAAGTGATATTAAAATTTAATTTATGCGTGTGCTCATATCTGCCAAGTTTCAGTGTCACCGTTTGTAACGCAATTAACAATGTCTGGCTGTTTTGAAATAAGCTTAATCAAATGCAATGAGTGTTTAATTTGATAATTTATTGTTTAAAATGACTAAAATTAATAATAATTCAATATGTAGAATAATGAGCAGGTTTTGTTTGGCATTGTTAGAAAACTAAAGTTTATACATATAATATAACATATATTTTAAAATTTTACTCATGTGAATTGAACATCTCGTAGTTTAAACCTCAACGAATGCTGTTCGTTGCACATCCTGAGCGGAAACGGGCGTCGAGTTGTGTGAGTTTTTTTCTCGGAGTGTTACTGGTTAAGTGTTTTATTAGAGTTTTATACTATGGACTTCGAAAGTGACGCCTGATTCTCTTAAGTATATCTCATGATTTGACTTGAGATCTAGTGGCATTTATCATAGCTCTACAGCTCATGATAGTTTAGAAGAATTGAGATGCTAACTCGCATTCCAAAAAAGCATATACTTTATATATGGCTATTAAATTTGTATTTTTTTTTATTAAAAACCAAAAAACGTTTACTTAAACGCATTAAGATTCTTGCAAATAAGTTAACGTAAATATATGCCCCAAACTTGTCGAAAAATTACCAGATTCTAATCATGTTTTTATAAGCAATAGTTTGTAAGCAAGTGTTGTGTGTAATAATTATTTAAAATTAACGAAAGCCACTAACGTCTTATACAGCTGTTTTTATTACAATAAGTGATTTTGAAGGTAATTAAAGATAACTTTTATTTGTGACCAAGATTTATTGTTCTGAAAGTTTTTAAAGCTCTTTCTTATAAACTATTATTACCTCTCTTATATTATTGTTGTATACAGATCCAGGTCATTGTATTTTTTACTTAATTCTTATTATATAAAATATATCCAAACAACGAATATAATAAAACAATGTTAATTCTAATCACTACGTATTGTGAGCTCGAATTAACCCGTGTACAAATCAATGGAGTAGTTCTGTCGTGGTTACAAAGAACGACAAATAATAAGTTTTCGCGATCGTACTGTTTGAAGAAAGTCAATATTTACCAGCGAGGCGGCATCATGTCGCCTTACTTCAGTCGATTTACTTCCAAAACTTGCTTTTGTATTTGCTTTTTCGTGAACAGTTGAGCCGATAGTTTTATGCGGTTAGAGAAGAATTTGCAAACACGTGTACAAAATTATAAAACCAACGATCAGTCATCGGAAAGCTTTTTTATGAAAATATACTACATCCTCCATTGTTTACAGCCATCGGTGACTATTAAAGCTTTTATCTTACATTTTTAAGACAAACTTATTAGCTTTATTAGCCATATAGAATTGTAATTATGATAGTAAACGTAGTCTAAAACGTTTACCCGGTGATAAGAATACCCGTATAATATATAAGTAATTAAAATTAAGTCGAATTATCTAAAATTAAAAAAAAATAAGTTTTTATAGTTTTATGGTAACTTTAGTTCATCATTATTTCATAAACTATATAGAATTTAGCTTGTAAAATAAGGATGTGTGTAAGCGGAGTGCTCTTTGGCAGTTTTAACGACTAGAAAATATTCATTAAAACACTACATAGCAAGATATTTATAATTCGTTGCTATTATTACCATTAATAAGAACTTATTCTAACTTATATTCTTATGATATTTTGTCATTTCGTCCGCAATTCTCTTCACCCATATACTATTAAGGCCCTTGTTTCTTTAAAGCTGTCAAAAGCGAAGGCTCCCAACCTGAGGGTGTGTTAATATTAAAGAAGGATCGTTGTACGCACTTCATCTACAGAAATTGTTAGGAAACGCGTTAATTATGTATACATTGAGTGCTGTTTTAAATAAAATAGTGGTACACCTCATTCTTACATATTTGAGATTGTAGATTTATGTAAAATGTTTCAAGTGATGGCTCAGACATGTTAAGTGTACATTAAGGTTCGTAGATTCTCAGACCTAAAGCTGTATCGTAACACAAATATTTCGACATAATTGATATATTATATATTATCATATTTATAAATTATATATATAATAAAGCTTATGTTATTTTAATAAAACTTTTATCTATGTTTTTATCGAGAGGCTTACAATTTAACGCATAAATACATTTTATATTTGCCTCATCCGCGTAATGGTCCGATAAAAAAGGGTTTTGCAATCGGTTTATTTTTTCATACCTGCTTTCATTTTGTAATCCTTTTTATTGATTTAATATTTTAAAATAAACTCTTTGTTATATCCTCTTAAATGTTCGATACGGAACAATAAAGTAGTTTCTAAGAATACCTTAAGAATAGAGCCAACCAAAGACTAATTTTTTTTAGTTATTATAAATATTGTTTCTCTTGTATTTTATCTTATTCCTAATTGAAGTAAATATATTAGCTACACAGGTATAATTCGTTGTTCAACTGTTCAAAATTCGAACGTTACTTTATCCTTCCAAGGGACAACCTAAACACGAACGTATATATTGAACTAAATGTGCTGTGTAAGCTGGACCCTTCTCAGGGTCATTGATAATGGACGTCACTTGATATTCTACGTATTCTCGTCATACAAGATGAAAGGCTATCCTTGGAGCTTTTTAATGGATATTTGACATGTTTGATTGGTTGGACCGTGATTCAAACTAAAGGAATATTGATATCTTGGTCGTATTTCGTCTTTGCAATTTTATGTTTGAAATTAAGTGTGCATCATGCTTACAATGTAACTAAGGGAATATTTACAAACTGTCTGAATATAATACGGAGATTTTTATGTAAATTAAGCTTAGAATGTTACGGATTAGTTGTCCAGGTTTTGAATGTTTTAAAAAAAAGTGGTTTAGGTTTTACATCTATACAT
This sequence comes from Pontia daplidice, assembly GCA_963693355.1. NCBI lineage: Eukaryota > Metazoa > Arthropoda > Insecta > Lepidoptera > Pieridae > Pontia > Pontia daplidice. The sequence continues at coordinate 1,710,624 of CAVNZL010000013.1, forward strand.
ACAAATACATACGAATAATACAAACGTATCTAAAACGATTGTTTTTCCGGTAAACACGGGCTCGACCCACGGCCAAGTTATTTGTTATGTGAGTTTTTCTTTCATCAGTGATTTTATTAGCACTTGTTCAATATTTATACAAAAGCCTGACTATGAAATAAGCCAGCTTAACTACATATATTGTAACTTTCAGCAACGTTGTTGCAACACTGTTTGTCCATTAGTCTCCAGTTTTAAGATAAACCAAAAATCTCTAATCGCATTTAATGGTATCGATTTTGATATGCTTAAACTTAACTCTAGTGAATTTTTCAATTTGAATTCAGCAATTTAAAGTAGATAGATACAATTTAAAATATCCATTTGTCACAATAAATACCCGGTCAATAAAGGAGATAATTAATAATCTCCTATTAGATATTATTTATTGGACAAGTTTCGCAAACTTAATTAGCCTGTAGCTCTATTACGTTTTTAAGAGAAAATAAAATAAGAAAATACTCCAGGTGAATGCCTGCCCTCATTATACGACTTCTAGAGTAGTTATTATGCAATCGTGGTTAATTTTTTCATCCTATCTTGTAATTGAATAGATCTTATTAATCTAATTGGCTATGACTTACCGAAAATGGAAGGTGAATTTATAGCTAACTTTATTTATTATAGAATTCAACGACAGTTTCCCAGCACGTTGTATGAAAGTTCAAAGTTTTGTTTGATAAAGTTTATTTACATTTGTTAAAATTAAGTACCATTTTGTTAGATAGCTGACAAGCGACAAGCGGTTTTGCCAGTCCTCTCGTGATATTAACCTAACACTGCCTAAGGAATACTGCATTTTCCTTCTCTGATTTAACTTTTGCTGAGTGGCACGAAACAAAATACGAGCGATAGTGCGTGGGGCACCTTTGGGCAAACAATACAATTGTGTTTACTGGATGCACGTTCGTACAAAAAATGTATGTAACCGATTGCAACCCTACAAGTTGCGGCACACAGAGTGTCTCTATATATTTTGTCATATAGCAATTACTTAGTTCCAATTAAGAGTGATTCATTGTTTCTAATTTAGTCCATAGTATACAATTCTATTGACCAATGAGCAATATTCCGCGAAAAAACCCTGAAACACTCGACGCACGTTTCGCCCCGAAACCGAAGCATCCTCAGGATGTTGCTTCTAGGAACAGCATTGAGGGATCTTAATGAACGTTTATCTTTTTATTATTTATTTCTTCTTTAACAACAAAAAGTTTACTAAATATAGATATTATACTCAACGACAGGATACAAAAATTTAGTATAGCTGTTTATATGGCAGAACTGTCTAATTAATCTAGAATTAAATCTTTTGCAGGCCCCAATACCCATGAAAACTATTTTGTTGATAAAAAGTGCTTAATTATTTTGGTTTTGGCTATCGAACTTTGATGTCATAAGCATCGGTTAAACACGACCAGACACTTAGTAGATATTCATATTTGGACAATTATAGCGAATCGAAATATCAACTGGTGAAAGCAACTAGTTGGTAATCGTTGCTAAAATAAGCAGGTTAAACAAATAAAGCACTTTTATTTTGTGACCCGCTGAATCCCAATGCAACTTTGTGTCGAGACTACAGTAAATAACGATAATAATCTCTGCCTCAAAACCTAATTTCGCTATAAAACCAAGTTGGATGCATCTGAAATGGACCAATCAAAAGCAGCTTTAGTAAATCCCTCTATTGCTATCGACAGTTCAACTTGAATTCCCCACAGAGTTGCAAGTAAATTTCCTTACAGCGTCTTTTCATAGCTAAATATTTAATTTGAGATTTCGCGATTTTTGGGACTATTGATAGAAAGGATTATTTTTAGTTCGGTGAATGGTTGTATAAAATAAATAGTACAGAACAATGATTAATTGTTAAACTTATTTTAACTTTACTACTATTGGATCAAATTAAATAACAATAAATATTTTAATAAATTTACTTAAAATTTTATAAGCCAATTTTATTGTTTAGGCTAAATTGTATTTACGTATATGTAAGTGTGCTTCAAACCTTATAAATAGAACAACCAATTGAAAATCTATAATTAAATTACAGTACGTTTTTGTGATCCGCTATTGATAAATTTAATTTCGAATAATTTTTTGCTCGCGTCGAGATAACTATTCCGCTGATTTATTTGATTCTATTTATATGTACTGTTCCTTCTATGCTAATTATTATACTTAGCACTTTCTGTTCTTTTATGATACTTGGAACTTATAATTACTTGTTTAGTTTACACACCCCACTATATACTCACGCAATTCTCTGGTTTTTTTTACTCAAAATGGATCTTTTCTGAAAAGATCTCCTGTTATAATATAGGCTCGTCAATTAATGAGATTTCGTTACATGTTCGGTTAACGGAAGTAACACGTATTTCATTTGACGACACACTGATTTATTTTATTTTATTTATTTATAAAGCCATGCTAACAAGGACCCAAACAAGATAAAAAAATCACAAACTAAAACCTAATGTGCGGCCTCTATAAAAGGCGCGGACGGCATGCATTAAGTATACGAAAAAAGAAAACTTAAAATTAATTATGATGGTGCTGTTATTATAAAATATATATACAATTATGTTTATCAATTAACCTTAGGGCCGAGCAAAACGTGTGAAATTGTGCCTTAATTAATTTAAAACACTTAATTAAATGCATTAACATAAAATTAAATTAGTTCTTAAATGTTATACCAGTGACAACGTTATCTTGTTTAGTTTTCGTTAATGTTTAATTATAAACCTGAATGAAATCAGCACATTACCCTACAATTTTTGTCGAACAATATTGAATACATTGTGTAGCATTTATTAGTCCCTTCGGGTTTCCTTTTGCTTTTCTTCATACTTACCCGTTTGACCCCAATGAGTTTGTTTTCCGACAAGACCCGAGTACACATAACCTAAGACAGTTTATTTACAAGCTTTTGAAAACTCTTTTGTTATATACTCGCTTTAAAAGCTTTATGTTTATATTATTTCATTAAAAACTATTAATTACACTTGAATTGGCATATAATTGTATATTTTGTAAGCTTTGGATGTTTGTTAATATATTTACAATACAATATTTATTTATGCGTGGCTTAGTGGCTAGCCTAATGAACCGAAAACGTCAATATTTATTAATAGTATGTTGGCTCATTTAAAAATATGTATTATAATGTAGCGAACAAAAAGTCTATCAAACTATTTATCTAAAGGAACGGTCACGATTATTTTCTAGCGACGTTCCAATTTCAAGAATTTAATGTTTGTTATATTCTTTTTAATGTTGAAATTCCTTCTTTAATATTCTGTTGTTTTTAAGATAAGAATATTGTTTGATAATGACGTGTACGCCTATAAATGGTTTTCGCAAGGAAATTTGTCTATCTATGAATAAGTTATCTGTGTATGTTGGGTAAACTGCTGGCGTTTCATATTTAAATAAATAAATAAACACCTTCAACAATTCTATACCAGTAATCCTTTTTGATAAATATTACGTTAAACATTGTATGAGCAACTTAATTAGATTTTTATGTCATACATCTGAACTGCCTGGAAAAACTGGTGTTTTATGCTTTTTTTTTAAATTCTTGATGCAAATTAAAGGTTTAATATATAGTTAACTCTTATTATTTAATAATTAGAATAACCCTGACAGCTATAGCAATGTCAATCATGTCGAGTTTTGCGCCATGTGAAAAATCATATAATATAATAAATATAATTGCATTTCACTATTAAATATGACGAAATAAAATAATGTTTTTAGAGAGAAAAACAAAGAGTAGAAATAATGATGAAAGTTGTTGCAATTAGTCGGTTCTCGGAGAAATGAATTATTTACTTAGATAGCGTTCTTTTAATGCTTTGATTTGAAAAAATATGCTGCTTTTCATAAATTGAGAAATGTTCGTGTTAAAATATCATTTTTTACTGTATCTTATAAGTTGTGCTAACACACAAAACACAATATAACGCTTACCTAGGGGACCTTACTTACTTACTTAAAATTTGTTATTAAATCAATAAATCCCTCACTGCTCATTAAGTACCCTTAATGACACAAAATTACTCACACTTCGTTAAGTAAATTGTGCTTATATTCAGTTTTTTTTATATTTATCAAACAGGTGGCAAACGGGAGGAAGCACCTGATGTTAAGGGATACCGCCGCCCATGGACACTCGCATGCTGGAGGCCTCACTAGTGCATTGCCGGCCTTTAAGATACCTATACAATCTTTTCTTGAAGGTTCCTAAGTCGTATTTGTTCCGAAATAGCTCTTTTGGCAGCTGGTTCCACATAGCGGTGGTGCGCGGCAGAAAGTGCCTTCTGAAGCGCTCAGTTGTGGAACGGCGGACAGCGAGGTTATTCGGATGGAATTTGGTATTCTTTCTCGATGATTGATCAAACAGTCAATTGGGCTTTTTAAAGTTAATATTTGATTTAATTACCACGTAAATTTTTATTGAACATCCACTTCTATTAATTAAGTACTTTTGATAGTATTTAATATTTACATTAAGACATATGCGAATAGGTAAGTTTGAAGTATACCATATTTATATACGTTAATCTAACGGCCAGATTGAGAGAATAGTCGGTATAACAATATAAAACTATAACGTACTGGCAAAGAGCGGGCATCCTCAGTACAAAATCGGATACCGTATACTGCGACAATTACTTACTTGAGCTAAACTTAATTAAACGAAAGCTACAATTCGAACTAACGACCGGACCAATTTCCAAAGCTTCATTTTCGTACGTAGTACTTTTGAAAAACAGTTCCAGTGGGATAAAGGAAATATTTTGAATCTCAATTTTTTATGTATTGACTGTGTTACCAGTATTTATTGAAATGTTTTGTGGGCACGATAAGCTTCAACTGGTAAAGCAAAGACGTATACGGCGATATTTTGTTTCTTAAATACAATAATTGTTATAATTCGTCACTCAAATGTCGAATATTTTGCTCTATAGAATAGAAACTGAAAGGTATGTTCATGGTCCGCTAATTCTATAGGCTAAAATAATATTTTACTGAACCAAGAACCTTAGACGGATTAAATATATCCAGCACAGCACGGACATGGTAGGCTAAAACAATGAATCTTCGTAGGAATTTCAATTACGGGCTTGTAATTAACATTAAATATGTAAGCTATACATGTTTAACTTAGATTTATATAACTATCGGTATCGCCAACACATTTCTATGTACGAGTGATGTCTTTATTTGGTAGATGTTAATTCTAGTATCTCGCAGGGAGTGATTCACGTCATGTATATAAATTTAAATGCTTGCTGTTTGTTTTATGTAATAACACACAATGTAAATTTAACTGTACCGTTTAATAAACCAAAGTCAGTGTATATCAGTTATTTTTAATGTTGTGGTAATCGGGAAGCTGCAACGAATCACCCTTTGCACGTTAAATGTTAGCTAACTTATACGGAATAAAAGTGAAAACAAGACTAAGTATTGAATAAGATCTTATTTTTTTAGTCCATGAAGGCATTTGACTTTCTTGTAATAAATAATTGGAATAATTAAAAGTACGTATGAGCAAAACGCACGCGACCTAGTTACTATAGCGACCTTCTTTTCAACTGTTATCGCGTGACATCTAGTTGTCACAACTGACAATGTTATTGTCAGTGATATTGTCACTTTAAGATTCATTCATGTTGTCATTTTTTTTCTCTTTTTTTATGATACAACATATAAAAATACATACAATCCTAAATTTTCATGCTTCTACGATCAACCCTTATTTTTTATTTATTAATTGAAAATTGAAATCGCATATATGGCAAAACAACGTTTGCCGTATCAGCTAGTATTTATACAGATTAATGTGTTCGTTTGCTCATAAATCAATAGATAATTAAAAAATCTCTTCTACATATGTTAATGAGAGTTCCTTAAACTTTTTTATATATAATAAATATATAATAGAGCTAATTTATTTATATCTTACTCTATAAAATTAATGGATACAATTATCAATTCACTATCAAATTGATTCAATTCATTCACCAGCATTGTTCGGGCATTTATGTGAAATCGGCTTACGCAGATACGAAAATAACAGCACAAATTGCAATTTAAATTTGGTGATAATATTATTTCTACAAGCGTTCGAAGTTTGCTTTATTCCACGGCATTATCTTCATATTAATACTGAATCTGTTTTGTATAGACTAAAATGTGCTGTTACTAATTTGCAAATTGGGAAGGCTAATAATATTCAAACATTCTAGGCATTTTTGTTATGAATTTAAACAAATTAATTTGTAATTATTACCAACAAAAAATCCTTGACATATATTGTTGTGTTTCATTATGTCAAAACTTGCGAGAATCTAGTTACCTCAGACGGTTAATCTGGTCCTATCCAGGATCTATTATCAGCACATTCTTAATTACTATAAATTACCTCCCCACCAAATTTTATCATTGCCGACAAGTGACCCAAATAATGAAAATAGTAATAGTACTTGCGATTATACTAACAAGACACGACAAGACAAGCTAAAGCTATTATAGTATCAGGCGTAACTCTGCAGAAGTCCACACTATATAATTATAATAAACTGTATAAGCAATTATTCGAGGAAAAAACATGTTGTCTCCTATCGACATCGACAAGACGAGTATGTTCTGGTGTTGGGGCGAAACGTGCATCATTTGAGGGTGTTTTTGCGGAGTATTGCTAGTAAAAAAAAATTTAAGATTGTATATGTAAGCTCATTGAATTCCATGTTCGATCATGTCAGAAGAAAGTTATTTAAATGTAAAAATAACACAAGGCCACACTTAGCGGCCTACGAGACGCACTAAACATATTTTTTCGTAATATTAATAAGAGCGTAGCTACAATCGTAAAATATATGGTTTATTGCTGTACTACGAGGCAGCCGGTCCCAATATATGATTCTTAATATCCATCCGAATATTTAGCATCCGCCACCCCATACCTCTTGTTTTATAAATTTATTTTTAACAATTTGACATTGAACGTGATTTGTATAAATTTTGTACCGACATTATATTCTAACTCAAGTGAGTTAATGTTAGAATACCATCCTTAGCTAAATAGCTAACCAGTGAACCGTTTTTAATACCATTGGACAGCTCACTAAGTGCACAGTAATTCAATCGTCTACATATGCAGCAGCTTCCATATTAAATCGAAAACATTAAGATATGTTTTAGCGAAGTAATACAACGAAATATTGACATTATATGACTAAATATCATTGATATACGCCCTATTCTGTTAAAACGAGTTAAGACATTACATACTAACGATAACTATTATACCTGAAAAGTTTAATAACTGCCGTAATTAGTAAATTGGTTAACGAATTTACTCTGCCATCAACACTTCTCCGATTTCACTAGTTTAATCTTTGACCCCACTTAAATGTTTGAAGCTTAGTCTCAATCGTATTAAGCTCAAATATTGTTGAACTCAGTGTGAACTCTTATCTGTTGCTAATTGGAAATTATGATTGTTATTTTAATTACTTGTTTTTCTTTTAAATAAAGCGTATATTTTTCAATGCGTGTCTCTCAGTAGAGAAGTAAGTAAGCGCCTGGCAGACAATATTTGATTTTTTGGGGCTATAGCATTTCGGTTTCGTTGGTAAATTTTTCTTAGCATTTGCGCATATGGACAAGGCTGAAATAAGTATCGAAGTAAAGAAAACAACCTATGCTTTATGTAGAGAACTTTTTTATGGCATACGTCACTTTTTATTCGTAGCGATTCGTGTTTCCTCACAGCCGAAGCGGACGTTTAATCCACCAATAAGTAAGAATAAGTAATAAGGGTAGAGATAACTCCACTCTGTATACCCCTATAGATATTACAAACGCCTATAAAACTTATTATTCAAGTACAATCCGGCGAGGCATAAACTAAAGGTCAAATAATACTGAATTCAACTCCACAGGGAGTTACGGACGTAAGATTAAATGATTTCGTACAAAACGGGACACAATCTTTAATAAACATTTCGAATTGGAGTAGGGATGATTTCAAAGGAAGAAAAATGAAAAATGAGATAAGCTTTGATCTAGGTTTTAAATTGAATAAGTAGTTCTTGTTCATTTTGTTTACCTCCATTTATGAAGTACCACTTTTGATCTTAAACCTCTTCGGCTAAGCTAAAATACTAATCATAGAATATATTCATTTATTATTAATATATTATATCTAACCCATACAGTGTTAAAATACTAAAAACAATAAGTTAACATACTACCAAAACATATACAGATATATGAACATCCTTATAGTCATATAAAAATTTATTTTTAAAAAAGGCTGGCTGAACCAATCTAAATAAATTAGCTACTAAGAACACATAACTTAACGACTTTTCCATATTACACGCATCGATCTTAAAGTCATTAACAGTTTAACTAGTAATTAGACTTTTGAACTAGCTAAATTACCCTATTAAATGGGGTCGGCTCGAGAAGTTCATAAATGCCATACTTCATACTTACGTTTGTCGGTACTGCTGTCGTACGAGTTCATTCCCACGGCAACCTCTCTCAAGCAACACGCAACCTTAGCGAATGACTTTATCGCGATAATATAAAACCGAAGCGAAGTTTTGCATGGCCTTTACATATTTTATGGTGTTTTTTAGTATTTATTTTTAACAGCAGAAACGCCTCAACTGTGCAAAATTTCTGTCTTATTGTGACGGTTCATGAGGTAAAAACGAGCAAAAAAAAAACACTTTTTTTCGTTTCAGGATTCTTGTAAATAGTTATTTTATTTGTTGTCATAACGGTAAATGAAATCTAATGAAGACATTAATTTCGTTATACTTTCTTATAATAAGATGAATTTGACAATATTTTGTTACAGTTTTATTTAAAAATTTTAATAATAATATAATGAAATATCGTGACCGCAATAAATTTGAATACCCTGACACTTTGAAAATAATATAGACGCTGTTTCATCATACTTAGAAACAGCTAGAGCAATATAAATTAAAATTTCCTCGTAAAAGATGAAAATAAAAGAGATTCTTTTAACAATTGAAGACGTTTTCCTGTAAACTTCAACGTTCTAGTCTATCTTAGGAGAATTAAAAGTATTATTTCTCGGAACAGATAATTGCGGCAGTGCCATCTGCACGTATAAAGTGTGATCCATGTCGGCAAGATTTTATATAATATTTATCAATGTATTTTAAGTAAAATAATGTTGTTTATTACAATGTAAAGTTGTTAGCCCTATAATTTATATACTTTTTGACATTGTCACACGAAATTTCCCCGTTTTCACAAAATTTGTATTACAAGTAGATATTCTTTTAGCATATAGCTTCAATAAATGGACTCAAACATAAACAAGGAACTGGTCCTAAGATGAATGCGTTCGAAAAATCTCTTCAGCTTTAAAAAAAAAAGTATACATTTAGACATTCAATTGTTTTTCAGCAGACGTCAGCAGGTATTCACACAGCTGACAGATAACTAACTAATACTATATTAGAATATATAATTCAAATGCCAAATTAACGCTATTTTTACCGCCAAAATCACATTTATAGGCAGGAGAATTCTACAAATTTATTTCCCTTTGAATGTTAATAAAAATGGCATATTCATTCTTGGAAGTACGTGTCATGTGGGCGCGCAGAAAATTGCTTTGATGCTTATACAATCTGTCTGTTTGACAGCCACTTTAATCACGAAATGATAAGAAACATATTGCAATTTTCCAAGGCAACTTCTCACTAATGAATAATTATTATTTATAATTATATACGTGAGTTTTAAGATCCGTTGTAGTTTCTGTATATATCTTGAAATTATTATTTTCTTCCTTTTAGTTTTTTCTAGTGAACACACTATAATACTAATAGTCTCAGGATGTTAGGTTAACCCCAACTTAATGTTATATGTAATAAGTCTATGTTTATGTTTTTTTCTAAACAGTCAAACTTTATTTGGCGCTCCGCCATAAAGGCCAAATAAGTCTTCTAAATAACATATCTGTATCGCTTTCAATAAGCAATTATTTTATCAGGACGTGAAACTGTTCGACAATATCTCAAACTAAGACTTATCAGTAAAGCTGATAAATTCTTAAATAAACTCCCAAAAACTTCTGCTTTATCCCAAATTACAAGTTAATGTACGTCAAAAGAAAACTTTCAAGCTTTTGATAAACGATGTTGCATTTTTCCTAAAATGGTTTAACGAAATCTTCGGTGATTAATTAACCGACGTAACTCGTAATTTGTGACTTAAGTTTTTGCATCTAGTAATCATAGTGTCACCGGGATTTATATCTCAAATGTGGCTAATAATACATATGAGTAGTTCATTTAATAGCTAATACTTCAAATCTACTCACAATGTGTTTTATATCATTCTAGCGTAAATCTAGCTAATACTTTATATTCTTATATGTTTCACTCGTGAAAATTCGGTCATACATATAATTTCTGCTTCCTAGATAAACTATTTCAATTAAAACTTTCTGCAATTAGCCTTAACAAATAAACTCGTAAACATATTAGTATATATAATAAAATAGACCTAATACCATTCAATAATTACATGCCGTAGAGTCTACTAAATAGCGCTATATATTTTGAAAGCCTTCATGTTAATATATGCTCTACGTTTATCAGTTTGTTACCAATTTATGGTTAGAAGTTATTGACATCACAATTTATTGGTATGCGGGAATTGTCTATTAATATTTATAGCTCGTTCCCAAGTCATGAAATTCTATAAAAGTGTATAAAACTTATAGTAATATAAAACTATATCACTATGAATTAAAAGCTAAGCTAATTTGCCTGTCTGTAAACCGGCATCGCTTTTTATCACAAAAAACATAGTATGGCTGACTTATAAATTACTAACACGAATGAAAAAACATTTTTTTTTTGTTCAGAATGCAATATGTTGTGTTTATTTAGCTTGGCAAAGTGTGTGCGTATTCATTTTCTTTAACAAAACCTAAGTCCATATTAATATAAGTAACTGAATTACGTTCTTCAATCCTTAAATATATTTAAAGATTTAGAGATATCATCGCATTCAAGCCGCAGACACAGGCAAATCACTAAAAAGAAGAAACTGCCTATGCTTCAAAGGAATACAGTCTATTGATTTGAATTAAAGATTACTTGGTTGGATAGTGAGTTTAAGCTAATAGCGATGTCAAGCGAATAAAGGGATTAACGGTTAGACAATTGGGGATCGGGATTCCGATCTCGGCGCAGCTAGTTACGCAACGCTTGATGCACTCAACATTGGCTTGGGCTATTTAAGTTCTATATTCAAATTTCTGAATTTAATCAACGTAACCACCATCCACGTTGTTCCAATGTCATTAAACGCGTAAAACGCATGAGATAAAACGTCACGAAATTCTCAATTGTTTCGCTGTAAGACTATTAGAGGTTTGAAAATATTTTCCTAACATTTTAAAGTAATTCAGACACGAAGTATAGCTGTAATTTTGTAAAGAAAATAATCTTACCAGAACTTACATCCAGAATGAGACACGATCACAAAAGCGGTCATACACGCACTCGAAAGTTTATTCTGTGGAATCGTGCGCGGGTAACGGGAAAGTTGGGCGGATGAGCGACCAGAGCTCGCGCGTCGCAACCGTTAAGTGTTGAACCGGTGGGCGGGCGGGGGTTAGGTGGGCATGCGCATAGCCAGCCGCCCGGACGCTGACGTCACGATACGGCACCACCCGATTCACAGACCCCGACAGACCTCGTTATCCTCACACGCTACACTTAACTAAAACCGTTCTACTTATCCCATATATCTAAGTGTAATCAACGCATCATATACATTTTTTATTTATTTTAAACCTTCACAAAAATGTGTTCCACCACCAAATCGCTTATCCTACATGTCAACATGGTGTCCATCTGCCTATAGCGGCCAGACTCTTCACATATCTTCTGGCTACATTTCTATTACATTCTATTATATTTTGTTTATGTAAAAAGTAATGGTGGTAGATAATGTAGCCATACCTTTTGTAACCTTAATTAATTCTCGTGGATCTGTTGATCATTTTAATTTGTTTAGTTAGTATAAATAAAGACTATACGAGTCGTTGATAGGTTAATCTCTCGTTCGACCGTAAACAGCTTTTGCGGGATTATCACGCAACGATAAGAGCTTTCTTAAGAGATGTCGTTTTAATGGAATATATGCCCATATATACATGTTTGATGATTTAAGTGTAGCAAGTCTTAATGGACTGATATACAGGCGGACCCGTTTGATTCTTATGTTATGACTATATCTGTTGTCTGGATGGTTAAGTTTATGCTAATCAGTTGTGTTAGCACGTATTTTACAATAAATGAAAAGCTTACCTTGGGGCTAACCAACCGTTTCATACGACTGATATTATTATATTACTACTAAAATAATAAACGCGAAAGTTAGTAATTATGGATGGATGATTTGTCAATCTTTCCCTTAAGAACCACTGAATGAATTTTAGTTAAACTTAACAATTATATAGGTAATACATTATAACAAAACATAGGCTCAAATTATAAAGATATTATGCGATTATCCCAAAATATCAACAAGGAAAAAATTATATATATTATGTTTAAAACAGTTTAACAAAAAAGCTCTGCGCAGTATATATGTTAGCTATTAAAGCTATTAAAGTCAAAAAAGTGTTCCATAACTACAATACAAATTAAACATTTATTTTAAACATTTGTTCATAAATCGATACGAAATGAAATATGAAAATAATTACGTTTGTATATACTTTTTATATTAAATCGACACACTTCATAAAATATGTATATTTATATGAAATGGCGTGCACAGTACACACCTCTCTTAATGAACGCGTTGAAGCGCAGGGATCATTAGTATGCTTATAAACAAACTTTATTTCTTCGCCCAGTTCATCAGATATGAGTTTTGCAGAGGTAAGAGCCCAATAAAACCGAAATAAACGCCCGAGTATGAAAATAGAAAAGTTTTGAAGCCTTAACGAACGAACAACGTAACGAACGAACTATAACGAAGCAACTTTAGTTTACAAGCCTGTTTCACCACTTCGATGTCACTTGGGTACTTAGCGATTCCACTGACATTTTCTTACGAATCGGTGCCAAGAAACTTAACTGGCCGGAACAATTTTACGAAAATTTCGGAATAACTGGCTACTAAGATAGTATATCATAATTATAAAATACTTTCACATGTCATGAGTCCCGGGGTATAGATTAAGTTCAGTTCAGATTTACATCGTTAATACAATTGTTTTTAAAACCTACAATTTGTCCTATAACCTATGGCCAACACTTAATAAAACATTTACTTTTATTAGTTCCTACAAATATTCTCATTCAATCATTAAACAATTTTAATGAATGACGATCGTGTTGGGTGGACATGAAACCGTTTATTATATTTCTATACTTAAAGCCACTTTTTACATACGTGTCCTAAAACTATACAAAAGTATCAAAAAGTTTACTATTGTATAAGTACAAAACAGTAAACGTTTTGATACCTTTGTGTACTGTTTCCAGAAAAGTGTGTGTCCATTGGTGACGGATAGGCCTATATCCAGTCTTCATTATGTATTACGAAACATGAAGCATTAAGCGGTAAACCAAGTCAAAATCAAAAGTACACAGCCATTAACGCAGCAATTAATCAGATCCCTTCAATTTCAATCGCTCTTGATGCAAACGATTGTGTAACTAAGAATAATGGAATTTTCAGTAGACGAACATTTATGCAGGATTTATTATCATTTTCTTTTTAAACACTTAATATCTTTGAGTTTCTGATAAAGTTCTTCAAACTAGCGTGATCAAATACTTTTCGCGTCGCATAATTTTTTCTGGGAGAGTCGGTGATCCTAAGAATATATTCTTCATTGTATCTACGCAAACCGTTACGCAGATGTCCTAAACAATTTCATTTGAATATTCAAAAGTTTGGTCAACAATCAGTAAAAACGCATGAAGACTGTCATTATTAATAATATTACGCATTTTTTGCGAAATACGAGTACGAAGCAAAATAACATTTGAACATTTTAATGTTAAGTCAACTCAAATCGCGTGGCGGACACTCCTTTTAAATGTCTTTTAAAGATTGAGATAGAGCACATATATGGATAGTCTCATATATACTTCAGACGAGGCTATAATAAAAGAAGTTGCCACACACGCCAACCTCCTCAAGAAATAAATTACTTGAACTAAAATGGTGAAATGAAAACGCCAGCATTATAACGTATCTTGTTTAAAGTGCTTTTATTTTATATACGCGTAAATTTTGATTATCCGTTGCGCGTACATTGATGGCGTAATATTTTTGATATTTGAATGCGTGCTGTTTTAAAACTTTTATTATAAACTTAGTACAATTTGTTTTTCGATTGGTAATATATATTTATTGTGTGGCTTATAATTTAACGATGTATCAACGAGATATACTAAGTAATGAAAGCAAAGAACAATTTTAATGTTATTGTACGAACGAGGTATCATAAATTATCGTCAATGAGTTAAGGCACTAATTATATATTATGTATATTCAGATTCAGAGTAACAGATTTCTAAGTATATTTTTATTATCTAAAGTGAATACTTTGAAGTATTATTTTATCTCCAAAGTGGATGATGCAGCAGGTATATAACCTCTCCATGTCAGGAACTATTTTTTGTTTGATATTGATCGCGAGTTGTGTATTGACACACATGGAAATATGTGTATGTGTATGTGTATAAAGCTAAATATTTTTTTTGCTACAGATATGCAATCTGTATACGTATATTTACTTTCAAGTGGTGGTCTACTAAAACAGGACTACACGCACCAGTCGAGCGATTTTTTTGCCATATATATATTTGAAGAAATATATCAATTATCTACACTAATATATAAAATTGGAGTGTCTGTTTTTAATATTGAAATAACCGTTTTTTACTACATGCATATGAATATTTATACGATACATACACCAAAACGAAGTTTTTTTTTAATTTTTGTCTGTCTGTCTGTCTGTCTGTTTGTTCCGGCTAATCTCTGGAATGGCTGGACTGATTTTGACGGGACTTTTTTGAATGGTAGCTGATGTAATAAGGAGTCACTTAGGCTACTTTTATTAGGGTTCCGCAGTCTACGTAAAGGAACCCTTCGTCATGTCCGTTCATTCGCCCGTTCTCACTTTAGCGTCGAAACGGTTAGAATGCTGAAACTTTGCACGGATGTATGTATATTTACTACGCCAATAAAAACTAAAATAAAATTACGTAATAAAAAACGTACAAAATAAAAAAGTGCATCAAAGTTACGCTAAGGCGGTACGAAGTTCGCCGGGTCAGCTAGTAAAATATAAAATATAGAAATATCTTTAGAATTGAATGGATTCAGAGGATCATTTTAAGTAAGTGTATAGTTAATTTCACATATATTTTACACTTCTTTGAACCCATCATGTCACATTGTATCACGAAGTCGTCCACGAAGGTTAATTTTTGTGACTGGTAACTGCCTCCTACCCCCATTTTATAAATACATAGTTGCTTGACAAGGCATGATCGAATACTATTAAATTAGAAAGTTAGGTATAGTTATAATATAATAAATGATATAATTTTTAGAGTAAAAATTAAACCATCATTGCCGCGAAGCATAAGCCTACAAACTTCACATTTAAACCATTCGATCTAAGTAAATAAATGACATAGGACCAGAAAACTCTTATATATTATTTTATCTTTCCTTAAATGCATTTTCTCTATAACCTGTGATTTAATTTTCCTTTCGCATATTTTCTTTTGTCTCGTTTATAGATCAATCAAATAACACATAAGATCCTATACAATATCTAAGAAATCTTTCATACAAATTTTATACGGCTTACTCTAATAAGAGAGAATAATGGGGGAGGGAGATTAATCCGTTGCAAGTTACCATTTTAATTAATACAAATTCCGCTGTCCATTGCATCTGTTCATGTTTTAAATATATAACTGAATTTGTTCAGTTAAATATGATTAATTTAAGAATTACGAAAATCAAACGGTAATCTATTTTCTTCAATTAAACAATATATATTTCATTAAAACCTCCAATATGATTTTCAACTATATATCTTTAATCTACCTGCCATCTATAAGTGAATAGCCGAATGAATTTATTGCATAAGCGCCATCTTTTATAGATGGTTTTATAACTACCAGATATTCCACTTAGACGGTATCTTTATAATAGTTCATAGATGGCGCTTAATTAAAAATATTTATCAGTTGTAAATGCATTCTATCATCTATGGTCAAATATTCAGTTTTGGATGACTTGTATCAAACTAATAAAAATATGAGGTATTTTTATTCTTTATTGTATATGTTTTGTAATTTGAACTTACATCAAAAGTAGGTGATGTAGTTAAATTAAAATTAAAGCAATAACCTTGAAATTCTTTAGCATTACTAGTTTTACGAAAGAGCAAAGGAATTTAGTTTTTTGATGCGACAAATAAGAGTTGAATTTAATGGGAATAACTACTACTAATTGAAAATGGAAATAATCTATACTAATATATAAAATTGGAGTGTCTGTTTTTAATATTGAAATAACCGTTTTTTACTACATGCAAATGAATATATATATGATACATACACCAAAATGACATTTTTTTTTAATTTTGTCTGTCTGTCTGTTTGTTTGTTTCGGCTAATCTCTGGAATGGCTGGACCGATTTTGACGAGACTTTTTTTGATTGGTAGCTGATGTAATAAGGAATCACTTAGGCTACTTTTATTAGGGTTCCGCAGTCTACGTAAAGGAACACTTCGTCATGTCTGTTCATTCGCCCGTTCCCACTCTAGCGTCGAAACGGTTAGTGTTAGAAAGGTGGAACTTTGCACGTATATGTGTATGTGTTTTTATTACTACGCCGATAAAAAGCTAAAATATAATTACGTAATAAAAAACGTATAAAATGTCCAGTAACGCGCTCCAAGATGATCTAAGCCGCGCGCAACTTACGCGCAAGACATGCCACCACACTCTCTCTACTGGGCCTATCTTTTATAATTCCCCTAATCTGTTCTGTTTGCTGCTTTCCTTTTTTGTCTTTAAGTAATAATTATAAATAAAGTACATTTGTGTTTATTTAGTTAGTGACGTAGATAGTACATGTTTTCTAAAATAAGTATTTTTAAGTTGTTATACCTAATCCATGCGGACGAAGTCGCTGGTACAGCTAGCGCTTAATAAATGTGAATGTTAGATCATGATTAAGAGTGTTTTATTTTCATTCGTGTCGTTTGAAACGTATTTCCTAATTATAATTTTTGGTTTATATTCCTATTTTTAACAAATAGTATTGATTCAATTGAATTTTGGATATATATATATTAACACATTATAAGAAATCCAATTAAATGCGTCTTAAGATCAGCATAAGAGTTAAACCCAATGGAAAATAATTTAAAATATATATTCTTGATAGCTTTATATAGAGGCGGTAAATATGGTAAAAATAATGATATTAACATTGTAATATACGTAAATAATACCCAATGTATTATTTATATTTTAACGTTATAAGAAATATAAGCGTGACAGCCTTTTTTGCAGTCGATTTTCGGGTTAGTATGCCAGTTCCCTCACATGGTAAATCGTACAAGACTATTATTAATAATAGTCGTAGTAGTAATTGCATACCAAGGAGTTAGAACGTACGACCACAGTACGAGGATTTGACTTTTCCTCTGAGCCTCCACGTCTGTTGTCAACAAGATTAATATATTTCTATGCCCATCTCTTAATCATATGCCATAATCATTACCTAAATGTCACGATACGACCTCGAACTCAACCTATCCACTAGTTTTGCGACGCTTACAGCGCTATAAAAAGCATACGTTATTTTCTATTAAGTTTCATAATGAGCTTAAAATGTTGCAATGATTTATTGTCCATTCACCCTCACTTGGACACACGCAAGGAAGTAAGGCAACACTCGCCTAAAATTTAAATGAACCGTGACCAGTTTTAGTTTAGTAAGCTCTATGAATTCAAACTGTTATGCAGTGGTGGGATTTGTTGGGTTTGGGCAGGAGGCTCACCTGATGGTAGGTGACACTATCACCCCCGCTACACACGATGGGCTCGCGAGTCATTCCCGTCCATTAAGTGGTTCGTACGGCGTACCCTATCAAATTGAGATGTCCATGTCAAAAGTTTAATTAAAGGTAGTCCCTTAATATTAATTGATTATCACGATACAAACTGTGTGCATATTGTTGCTATCTCTATCCTATCTGTCTAATATAAAGAGAACAAAATACTTGGCTACTAACGTGTGCGACCTCTGTATTTCTCTTTCGCGTACGAGTATTAACTACAACTTACAAGTGAACTGGCCTATGAACAAGTCTTGAAGCAGTGCTTCGCGAAAGTAAACTTACAGATGTGCAGCGTAAAAATACAGTAGACTCCAATAAGAAACAGTAGATTTGTAATTAATACAATGAAATACAAATATAGTAACTTGTTTGCTTATATATTTCTTGATTTCCAGAATTCGAATTTCAATTTCAATAATATAAAAATTAATAATATGTGGAAGAAGCAAGAGGGTATGCAAGGATCGTAGTAAGTGGAGATCTGTGGTGTCTGCCTACCCCAATGGGAAACCAATGTTTCCAATTTATATATAAATTAATATTTTCACATGATTTGTAAAAAAAATTAAACATTTTAAAGGAGCGAGCTTCAGTTATCAAACTTTAAAAATATTATATACGTTCGTCATTTAGATTCTGGCGTCGCCAATCGAGACGTTAAAATTTCATAAAACACCTCCTGTATTTCTGAATGACAGAAATCTACCGCAATGTGTTGAGTGGCACTGGTCGCAAGTAAAAGTAAGTTTACAATACCTTGGCGGCGCCGACGCGTACTATACGTCAGTTTTGCCAACACCAACTGCGCGGCTACACCTATATTCTCGCGAAGTGATATCCTATTCTTGAGTGACCTTCACTTTCGTGTGGATTTTGTGAATCGTGCAAATTGACGTTGTATATGATAATAAAAAAGTTTTGGATTTTCCGATTACTTGAATGTAAGTTATTTTCTTTCAATTTCAGTTATTTTTTCACGTTTAAATACGAAAAAAAAAACAAAACAAATTTCGCGCGTTTTTTACGCGTAAATAGATAAAAAGTTATGTCAATCGCTGGTTCTCTGCTACTTTTATTAGCGACCGAAACATATTTAATTTAAAAAAAATCCTAAAAATTCAAATCAATTATTTTTACGACCTATGAGCTCTATCAACTGACAAAAATAAGCGGCTTTGTTTGATAAGCGTCTAAGCAAACAAACTCTACATCATTTGTATATAGCAGTGCCTTGAACCAAGATTCCAATTTCCTCTAAAACTCTACCAGCGAGAAAGTGAACCAATGATTGCGGAAATATCCAATGTAGAGCAAAGAAAACACTCGGTCAGTATCATTAAACTTTGCAGTGACGTAATTAGTAGCATTAATGCTTACCCACTTACCCACCGGGCTACTTGGTAGTCGCAATCAAACTGGTTTCTGGTAGACTATGAAGATACCAATAACTTATTGATGTCGGACATGCAATCTGTTACGAATTTATAAGCGCATGATTGATGTAACATACATGCAATGCAATGCTCATTGAAATAGATCGGGAAAATTAAGAAAATGTTGCAATTCTAACATGTTATGAATATACCTCAAAGATTAATAACATCGCAGAGATGAGAAGCTAAATCAATGTTTTTGTTACTCTAAGTACATTAAATTCATAATGTAAATTAAAGAAAATGAATTTAAAAAGTAAGTTGAAGTTAGGTGGTGGACACTTGTCTTAATTATTCGTTAAAACGAATGATGATCGTTGCGAATTAGTAAAAACTTCTTTACGTCTTAATAATTTTAAATACAAGACTGTTATGCATTTAAAAAAAATATTTCAGTTATTATCATTGTTTTCTTTATTTAAGTTCTTGTATGTTATTTCCATGTCTACTATGTGTAACCTTTTTCTGATGAGATTTGCCTGAATAAGACGTTATTATTAGAGTACATTTAGTATATATATCTATTAAGTGTGCTTAAATATATAATAAACTATAAAATATTACAATATATCTAGCTATAGTTGAGTGAATTACTGCGATATTTTAGAGAAATATGAAAGTATAGAAATGTGGTTAATAGCAGACGTGGTATGCGAATTAAAAGGATGTTTATAGAACACGAAAGTGCGCCGTATTAACACCAGTCGTATATTTTCCTCACGATTGCGTTTACGTGACATTTTGCTTTCCCCATACTATTGGCAATGCAGGACGGAGTGATTTTCAATTCGTTGGCACTGTGCTTTATCTTCTAGCTAAATACATAGGCTTGTGTCTCGCCAAACATTTAATAGATAAACTTACGGATTTCTTTCACTTAGTGCGACTCGGTAGCTAACGATATATGTAAGTAAATACGAGATAAGCTACGTCTGTTGTATGGGAGCCCTTGTGACGATGGACAGCGATGTATGAGTAATAGCGTCTGCTTTTCCCTTTTCTATCGTAACAAACTTGGAATAATGTAGTAAAAAATGTAGGAAAATTAAATAGAGAAAAGCCTATACGCGGGTAAAATAACTTCGAACACCGGAAATAAAACTCAAAAATAAGTTGTGATAATAGTTTAATTATAATATATAACTAAATTATTCACCAAAATTATTTTTTATACATTAGTATTGCTTCTTATTTAAAGCCGTGTTTCGAATATACCGCCTTTGAGAGTTGATTGCCATACCAGTGGCAAACACTGTGCTGATATAGATATTTGCTCTCAATATGCTCTCAGTACATCTTAATGTAGAGTCCACATAACAATAAATTCGTTCGAATTTAATTAAAATGCTAATATCTATAACATGGTATATTAAATGAATATAGCATTTAACACATTAACTAAACGTTATAACATAACAAAATAAGATAAAATTTAATATATATATATTTTCTCTCTAATTAATTAAGTTTTCAACAAAGAAACACTCGCAGACTACTTAATTAAATAAAGACGCGAAAATTTAGATGACCTCATTAAACATTTAAACATCCTTGTTTTTCAAATAGCAATCTTATTACTATTACAGATATAAAATATAAATATAAAAATAATATGATTATATTAATTGAACTATTTGCAGTATATTTTTCTAAGCCAACGCGGAACATTTTATAAAAAGATATGTAAGCAATTAATATAATAAAAATTGTGCAAGCGGGTCTCACCGCAATGATTTAATTAGGTTAACGATTATATTATTGCTAATATATTTTATTTAGAAACTAAACTACTTTGTAATACATTTTTAAATATAACTTAACTTGTTAGTCATATAAGTAATTTTTATCAAAAACTATAACAATAGCAGCTATTAATCGCTATGGAAATATCCAATTTTTGCAATTCATACCGGAACGTTATTGGTAGAAATGGTCCATCCAAGAATATTTTCGGTAATGGTAATGATTTAGCCATCTTGACTAGGTCATCTTGGTATTTTTGATTTAACATTTATGTACCTCGCCAAACTATTATTCGTTGTTAGTTCTGACTGTAATCCAATCCCGAACGGGTTTGATAGTGTCCTTAGACCGGCAATCGATCAAGATTTAAATGATCTCTACGAATTTACTGAAATCTTTGAGAATTTTTAGTTCATATTAGATACTCCATTGAGTAGCTACGGGCTGTGGTAGTAGGTGGCAGTTATGAAGGCACCAAACAAATTTTTTTCCTTATCACGCGTTCCGCAGGTGATTTATTTATTGCAAGTGAATCCGCAGCAAACAGCCAGTGCATTTTCATAATTCTTAAGAATAACAAGAAATGAAAATAAAAATAAATATTCAGAAGATGTATAAGACCTAAAGCAGAAAGCTTGAAACAAAAATGAGAACCGATATTCTTCGTCAACTATGCCAAGGTTCAGACGCCTTAGTATCCTCACTTACTAGTGTCATGTAAGGCACTGAATAAATCAAGTTACGAAGAATTGATAATAAGTGAAATATAAGGTCCAGAGGATGTTTTGATCGATGAACTTTCTGAGGCTTTCCAAACTCGTGGTAAATGATATCATTTTGCTATAAAGGGAAAAATATGAACAAATATTTGAAATTGTGCAGTAAAAGAAAGATGTCAAATAATCTCCTTTGATGGAACGGAAGGATTAGGCTAGAAAGGAGAGAAAAATCAAGGTCACATGGAACAGAAATCGCGCTGATTCTCTGACGTCACAAGTCTGGCTGCACTTATGAAAACTTCGTCTGAAATTTGGCTTAATTTCAAGGTGAGCGAAGTTCGTGAGATCGCGGAAGATGTTAATATATATCATTGTTTAATCATAGTTATTTTCGTACTTAAACGTTTGTATCAATTAAATATGATTGCAATTCCTCTTGCCCGACTGAAAATTATAAATATTAATGTTATTTTAGTAAATAGTAAAAAAAATAAAAATTCTCAAAAAATGTATATGTTAATTATATTAATTATTACAAGAACAGCATCATGAAAATTTAAATTATTAGATGAACATAAATTAATATATTTCTATGTATGTTTAATATCCATTGATTTAAAATATGCAACACGGTCATAAGATTACATAATGGCACAAAAAATACGATCTTCTAACCAAAGGTTTCTTAGATTTCTTATATTATTATTACATTTAGGTATCATTGTTACATTTTAAGTGTTTATATAATTTAACTTAACAATTATACCCCTATTTATAAAAGTAAGTTCTACTTAACAAGACATGCTTATCGTTGATTTATATAAGGTCATAATAAGAACTATTTCTAAAATTGCCAACTTTCACGAGGTTTTTTCGTCGTGAAATACGAACTGGTGAATAATAACCTCTACTGACGTGGCGCGGCGGTGCGTTAAGGTGTATCTTAAACTTGAGGTCTAATTATTATGCGCTATGCGTATTAAATTTCAACTCATTATCTTAAGTCGGTCAAATGTGTACAGTCGTCTGTCATGTGATAGCTTCCTTGGATACAAAAAGATGTTTATCACGTGATGATTTTAAGGTATTCAGTATAAACTTTTAAGTAGTAATTCATTAATAACGACTGTCTAGTTTATTTTTTGGTTGTATAGGTTTGCATCCCCGGCATACAATTTTGGCCAACAATATTGAACTTGTGTTTGTTATTAATGCTAAAAATATAGTTTTATATTTAGTCAAAAAAGCCATATGTTTCTTCCTTCTATATTTCTATCACTTTTGATATGGAGGCTCATCGAATTTGCGAGAATGTGGCGCAAGTATGAAGCAACATTGCAACGCGTACGTGCCATCGCTTTATACGACCTATTTGCTTCTTGTTGCCAAAAAAGGCTTCTAAAATTGTATCAAACCTCATCGCTCACAATTTCGTAATATTTACGGATATCATTAGAATAATTTAGATTCACTTAGACGCGCTTACAACAAGCATTTCACATATTAATTTTTAAATCACGTTAAGCCAATTATGGCGATAAGCAGTTTGTATATCCAAATAAGCGGTTTTTACAATTACTACTATATTAAAATTTTGAATTAAATAGTGAAAATTACTCTTTACAGCACAGACTATAAAATAAACGTAAGTAATCAACCTCGGAAATTTTTCAAATAATAATAGAGTACAAATGATAAGTAATCGGAGAGTTCTCCTGCGGCACAAGATGCGTAGGTCGCTGACCCTTGCATGCAACTCTATAGTAATCAGCTCTCTTGAAATGCTCTATAATTTTATGTTATCTGTGGTAAAATAGCTAAGTTATTTTGAAAAATATAAACCTTCTTTGAGACACTGTTTAAAAAATTGATTCTACATTGATTAGATTATGATTTTTTTAACATAAATCCTCATTGAATCTTATTTGAAGTTCCAACGTCTCATTATTATTCGATATACTTTTACGTCTTCCCGCCACAAATGACTGTCAATTGTCAGTCTTACTTGATGAATTTACAAATAAAGATATTTGTTTAATAGAAACAACAATGAAAATTCAAATTCATCATCATAAAAATTAACTACATTGTGGCATTTTAAAATTTAAATCTAAAGTTAATACATACGTCATGGTCAGGATAGATAAATTATTGTCGTTTGCATACAATGGCTGTATTTTAGATAAGATGGATTACATAAGCGATTATGATAATTGCATACTTAATCAAAATTTTATTTTTAATGATTTTCTCATAACCGATACTTACGGGTTCACAGAGCTCCTTTTTTTAATAAGTTAAGTTTAAACTATTTTCACATTGTTTTTGTTTAGGCGCGTACTTTTATCGAAATTTATACAGTGATAGTTTCAGCTACCTTTTGTGGTGCTCTACTTATCTGTGACCGGTTAAACGGTATATAGGACACCTATCTGTGATTGGACCACAAATGCTACTAAATATTAAAAACCGAACTAAAAATATATGTTTTCAAATGAAACTTCGCATTGTGTCACAATCGATTAGAAGGGACACGATTAGGCGTTTAAGAACCAGTATATATACATATATTAACAATTCGTACATTTAAATGTACCGTCTTAAAGCACACTCAAATATTATTAGCGCAAATTTCAATACAAAACAATGTGAGTACATCATTTTAGATATTAATATTCAATTATTGAAAAGTGTACCACGGAGCTCAGGTGTGATCTTGTGACAAGTGGTGAAATTAGAGTCGATAAAGTAGTGTAATTTTTATAACCGCCATTACGCACTGTTGTCGGTCGGTAACTAAAGAATTTTATTAACTTTTTAAAGACCTGCAAGCCTTTAAAGTGAAACGAACCGTATTTAAACTTGTTGTATGGTCAAATATTTATAGTTTGTTCATTTAACTTTATCTTATTAAAATTCCAATGAAATAGTATTGGTATCATATTTCAATAAAAAGTTGTCACTATTTACTAATAATTCTCAATTAATAGATTTAGTAATAGTCTCGTGATGTCTCAGAACAAGATTACGGACCAAGTCTATTGTTTTCTTTTAACTTTTATCTATTAGCTGTAAATTTTAATAAAATTCATAGATTTATACAACTTGATGCGACCTTGACGCATTCTAAGCTTCCAAAGGTCGTTAATGTGTTTTAAAGGGTAATAATTAAGAAGTAATTCAAGAATTCCCCAAAAAAAATAATATTCGTATTACAAATAGGTACTTTTGCGTAACGTAGAAACTGTTAGTTTAGTATGGATTATAAAAGACTTAAGGTCTTTTCTGGCAAAATATCAGTACAATATGACAAGGACAGACAGAACAGGACAAGTAGTTTCAATACTATTGAATTCCAATCTTATTAAAATATTGTCCCACTATTTTCTCTAGTACCTTTAATTGTAGGGTTTGAACGCGAAGGAACACCCGATATACCAACAGCCACATTATGACCAACAGCTGTAATGATAACCTCTTACCTAGATTACCTATACAATTTGTACAAAAACTATTTTCCAATGTAACCGGTATATATAAATTAATACAATTAATAAAAAGGTTCAGAAATTTAAATGTTCAATTAGATAATTATAAAGGTGTGTGTATGTGTCATCAGTCCAGCTTAGTAACGTAAATTTGTGGAGTAATTTTCATATGGCAATAAGCGTTTGAATTGTATAAATAAAATGGGCTCAGAAATTATATATCAACAAAACAAAATCAATATTACCTATGTTTCAGATCCCTAAGGGATTTAATTTATTGCTATTAGATGCTATTTTTCATTCATATAATGCAATCTTATGATATTTTTACTTATCACTTGTCATCTTTCTATCAGACCACGACACAGCATAATATCAATAATAAATAGAGCTTTTGTACTGTATTTTATTTAAATATAAAATATTGAATACTGTACCAGTTATAAGTAAACAAATTCTTACTTGTCATACTTGCTTTACTTGCATACGGAATAACTGAATAAAAAGTCATGATTTCGAAATGTCACTCAAAGGCCGAATACAAAAGTCATTTCATTTATTTACTATTTAAAGGCTAGTGATTCGCTCATCAACATCCTCCATTCAATTAACCATTCGAACAACAAAAATATTATTTTCAATTCGCATCAATAGTTTTACGAAACAAATAAGCATTTCATTTATAATATTGGTATTTGTAACAAGGCAAAAATAATTAATCAATTTAAATACCCTTTGTTTCTCTATTGCTTTATATCTTAATAAAATGAAACATTATAGTTCTGCGTTACTCTGTGGAATGCGGTGTTTTGAAAGCGGTACGCGCAAGGTCATAGTGCAACAGGCTTACCGAGTGTGACGTTATATCCGCTCTAATGAACGAAAAAACACCGGTTGGTGGATTATAATAAATCCAACTTTCACTTTATTAAATGTAACAAGACTGTAAATTAATAATTTAAGGCGTTCCAATTTCAAAATACGACTATCTGATATAGAGTCACAGATTAGAATCGAATAAAGATCTCAGTATTATACGTTGCCAATTTTCAAATAACTGTCATCCATAACATACTTTCAAATTCTGTAGACTGATTTATATTCACAAACAATACAGATTATTGGTACATTAAATTTTGACAGAATGATTATCTGATTGGTGTTATGAGTAAAACAGGTAGATCAACTTCCAAAGGTAAACGTTAATTTTTAGTGTTGGCAAACATTCAACTCACGACCGTATCAAATGTTACTTAACTTCGATTGAGTCTCTTATGTACTATAAAGGTTTCATATGGACGAACAATATAGTGCGTCCGCTATTATCAATCTTCGTAATGTAGAAAGCCATCGTGACGACTTCGATTACTTATCTCACTTCACACAATAATGCAATACCCATGTCACAAACAAGATTATTGAGAAGATCAGAGGCGAATCGAGTCAATTAGAGGCCCTGGGCTTACATTGTCTACCGACCCACATTATAATGATGTAGATAATAAATTCAAAAGTCACAATATTTGATAAATATTTTTTTCTTTTATTAGAAACTCAAAATTTCCAGTATTTTGTATAACTGTAAAATCCAAATTCCATTAATTGAACTCAATAAAAAACATTTTTTATTTATTTGTTTCTACGGGTCTAAAATTGGTAGAGGTTAATGCATTAATTGATATATGTAATGATAAACTAAAATAGGATTTGTTATAATCAAATTCGTCATAATGGAGGTTTGGGCCTTAGAATTGATGAATACAACCCTGGTCATTAACTTAAATCTGAAAAAAAATCTGTCACGAAAAAACGAATGTTCATTTAGCGGAATACTTTTTATTTTATTCATATTGTAAAAGGTTAAATTCCACACAGTTCACGAAAACATGATTTTTATAGTTTCCCAAATGCTCTTCATATCCTGTTTGATATATTCAATTAATTTGCAATTATGTAATTTGATTAATATATTCGTTTTATTTTATTAGTATAGATGAATAGCCTATTGGGTAAATCACAATGACTCTTATAAAGGCCTATAATCTAAAACTAGCTAAAGCAAAATTTGTATTCAATACAGAGGTTGGTGAAGAGTTTAAAAATGGAAATCTTGGGTATGTGATAGTATCGTTAGTGTCCAAGAGTGCAAGTTAACATTTAAATAAGATTATTTTAACGCCGCCTAGCATTTGCAAAAACGTGAAGCCTTGGAATTTTTAAAGCATAATTTTCCATACCAACTTTATTACTTTACAAGTACCGTCAGAAGATACTTCAATGGCATAATGCAATTTTTAAATATTTGAAATTTTTGTTGTAAATTTAAAATATATAAATTTATGCGACAGATTCAAATAAGTTTCTATGAATAAAAAACTATTTGGAATGTCATTTGTTATTCTAGTCAGGGTTTTCGGTTATAAGTAGTAATTATTTACTATACAGATCTGTTTGATAACTACTGTCGCGCGATGACCGGCTTTATTGGACGTATAGTCCTATGTGAGGTAGATCGCGTCCAAAACACTTCGCCATATAGACCATATTTGGCCACGCACTTCATCCCAGCCCATGTCAAAGCAACTCCTCGTGACTAAGCCAGAACTGATCGTTGCCAGCCTTGCTTAGGGCGACCACGCTTTCACTCCCCTTGCGCAGAGAGTTTTCCATCTACATTTGCGACGTCAATCTTGCGGACGATAGGTGGTTCTGCACGGTTCCTGGATTTGTATTTGAGGGTTCTTAGGCAAGATGATACATAGCATGTGGTGCAGGCACCGGTTCAAGAATACCTGGACATTCGTGGTGGCTTTTGTGGTTTTTCAAGTCTCGTAAAACACTTTTTACATTCGAGCAAAATTGTTTAATCTTCAGCCCACGTGTGAGATTTTTAGAATGAGTGTATTTGAATGTGGTGTAATTGAGCGTAAATGGCCCTAACTATGGCGACTTTAGAAGATGATGAAAGAAGTGATGTGATACAAATGATAAAACACTTTGCCAAAAAGTTACATTTTTATAAAACATATATATCACCTGGTTTAGATGAAACTCGAGACTTAGCTTACAGTAGCCAAACTTAACGTTATATTTAGATTCTGAATCTTAATATCTTAATCCTATAGTCGTTTTTAATGTCACTCCAACGATTAATAATCTTAACTGATTCTAGAGGACATATGCACTTGGAATAGATTACCAAAAATTGTCAAATTCCTTTAAATTAACTGTACTCTTACTGTTACTGTTTTCTTTTAACTGTATTTATACATCTTTAAATCTTTTAATATTACCCTGGAGAATTCTTTTTTGCTGATAGTACATAGTTTATTTTGAATAGCACGTATCTCGTATTGTAATCACATTCCCATCAATTATTTATAGAATTGCTATCGCTTTCGGTCTCATTGGCGATTTAAATAGCGAATACAGCGTGTGTGAGACACCTATATAAGATTCTTGCGTTTTAAAAAAAGTGTAATGATACTTTTATTTTATTGACTTACTTAAGGTACAACGCCTTAATATAGGCATATGGATATATTTTATAGATAGTTTCAGAAAAAAAACAATATGTTATAGAAAAAAATAATAATGATTTTTTTCACAAGAAAGACAAGAATCATATCAAGAATGTGTAACGTCTAGAAATCAAAGCAGGAAAATGTAATGTGATTGATAAATAGTTTCATTAAACCAATACATGTCGTATCGTGCGTGACGTGTTTATTAACTTCCGGCAAATGTAAAAAAAATCATCAAATTAGATTTCTACATGACTTAATGATAATTTCGAATTTCCTCATATGTATTTGTTTGTAAATACAATGGACTTTTTTCCATTTCAATAGTTTGAATTGATTAGCTAAAGCTTTATCCTCTTACGTGGAAATGAGACTCAGCTCTGCTGAAAATTCGATCTCATGTGCATGCTGACAATTACCACAGCTTATGGCGAAAAAGAAAAATTATTAAACCTCGTCGAGGTGGCATGCACAGAGCAGCTACGCTTATCATATTTTTAAAAATAATCCGGCAAACGGAATGAAAACTCTCCTGATAAAACGTCGTTGTTTTTATGTTTATATCTGTTCGGGTTATGAACAGCTGACTCAGCGGCTCGCTGAGAATTGGTATTAGGTGTTAGCTTTAACATTTTAGTTAGTCTGCAACATATCCTAATAAGAGTAACACGACGCGCAAAACAGACTCAATAACAGTCTTTAACATAGTTTCAGTAATAACATTATAACAGTTTCAACAATATAAGCAGTGTATCAGTTTTTTTCATTCAACATCAACACTGGTAAATCGCCCTATAATATCTTTACAACGATGTATGGGCTGGAGCATTTCACCTAATAATAACGTTATTATATTATGTCTAACAAAGCCTATGGCTATGGCATTTTTGTATACAACTTGATTATAGTTTAGTCTTTAATAACGTTTCAATATTTGTCCATATGTCTATCATTTATATAATTAAAACCGTTGCAAATACGGGAAGCGATTTAATATCAATTAACCTACACTATTCCAAGCTCTTTGAACATTATTATGAAATATACTCAGTAGTAATTGGCCGAGTGGTTTAAATAACTTTGTAATTGTCTCATTATTCAAATAGTAATAAAATATTTTATCAATGCGGTCAGTCATATCTTCTGACGAAAGCTTTTATGGTTTAAAAAAATATTTCCAGTTTTCTAATTGGTATTTTATACGTGAGTAACGAAATTTCGTATTGTAATGTGATATTTACCTAAATGTTATGATTTAGGTAAGTTTATATATATTGGTGACTGTTGGTTCATGGCATCTAAGCAGTGTCATAGTATTAAAGGTGTCGCTTTAGGTCGCTTGACGCTCCAGCTTGCGGATTAGTATTTCTAATTGTATAACACATAGCCGATTACAATAAAAGAAATTGATTATATTCACAAGAATACATCACCTATGTCAGTTTTTTTAATTCTCAGCGAATATTATATTTCGTAACATAAAAAACAGAAGAGATTACCTGTCTCAAGAGCTTTCATGGCCCGGTTGTATTCGGTAGTGAGGTAACCGAAGATGCGTTGAGACTTAAATGCCATTCCCACGCTACTATTGTACGCGGAGTGTGTCTAGTTCAAATATTAAGCACATCGTACCTACGTGTAATGCCACAGATGAATATACTATTATAACTTTCATTTAAAGTGCGATATATAAGACAACGTATTTTTTCCTCATGTCTCTCTGTGGATATGCTGGCCATAGATTATAGTTTTAACTTTATAATGTTACAACAGCAAAAATCTGTAACAATTTGAATTTGGAAGTTTTTTTTTGTTATTTTTCACCGAAATGAAATCACCCGAAGGTGGTAGAGGTACACACATACTATAATTGGATACGTTTGTTATTTTTTAAAACATTTTTCATGATTGTTAATTTATACATACACCAGATTGTTAATTATATTTATATTTGAACTTAGTGAAACTCATAAACCATTTGTTTTATAAAGAATTATCTATTTTTTGTATTCTGAATTTATCGACCCTTCTTTCATCACGAAAACAATATGTAAAAAATGCTTTTTTTTTGTGATCAGTAAATCTGATCGCGTACTTTGCGAATTGGTTAGCTGTTTTTAAGAGTATGTGACAGTTATTTGGTAATTGGTATTTAAGATACGTGAGCCGGATTTAAAAATCACCATAAGTTGCTCACATTCTAAAACAAGAATAAAAAAAAAATATCCTGTATTGCGTTTAACAACAACTCTATAACCGACATAGAAATAAAAATAAATTTTCGTGTCCTTTATGTCTTTCGACTACTTGTATTCTTCTGGGCTACTTTTCTTGAGAAACCAGGTAAATTCGTTTCTGGTGATCCAACCTAAAAAAAAGGGTAAAAGTGATCAATAAAACATAGATTTTTTTTGTCCGACCTTTATTAAAACATTAATAATTAAATGTACACTGAAGCCTTACATAACATATACATTAGATTTTACAATAATAAATCCAGCAATAATAATAGACGAGAGCGAACAAATTGGCGGGAATCTGACAGAACGCTATCAAGCGGGAGTTTTTTCTCACAGACACTATGCCTGGAAAAGTGTTTATTAAAAATCTTGAGGGTTTTATATCACCCTTCAGATAAACATAGTTGTGAATATCGGCTGTGAATTTTACAATTATTACATATACTTCTATTGTTCGGATGCGTAACCGCAAGAATTCATACCGTATTCTTTCGTCAAGGCTTTGAACAATGATCATAATTTCGAAATGTTATTCGCCTAATGTATGCAATTAGTAATTGCACTAGCATTACTCATGAATTCGTCAGCTATGTTGATTATCATAAAAATGTAAATAATAATAAATTTTATTGTTACTAATAAGATTTAAATTAAGTTCTGTAGTAGATTACTCTTCTTTTCTTTACCTAGAAAATAAACTTTAATGGTAAAACTTAATGGTTAAAAACTTTAATGGTAACGTACAATGATAATATAAGAACGGTCAACAAAACACACAAATTTGCCTGTATGCATTCAGAAATTGAAATAAATATCAATATTTAAACTTATTTATCATATAAAAATATCATTGCTAACTATAGATTGAGACAATCATTTTTGTAAAAGTAATATTACAAGGCTAATTAATGTATCCAGTTTATTAATTCTCATACCATAAAAAGCTTATCTGTCATAAACATGTACAGTTCTATATTTAAATCTTTTTAACTACAGACTCACCACAGTACGTAATTTAGACACGTTGAAATATGTGAGTTAGTTGACGTTGGTGGTCTACCAACCTTGATGTAACAAGGTAATTGAATTTGGATTACACTCATACTTAAAAATACATTAGATATGTTTTATTCTAGTTGAATTGGGACCGCTAAGTATGTTATTTGTAGTTCTGGGTTAACTCGTTATAGAGTAGCGATCATTTTGTAAATGGGCGCCTTGTGAAACGTAACGTTATTCTAAATTTAAAATCATTCTTCAAATTTGGAATATTTGGTTTGAATCTTACTATTACTGCCAGTCTATGCGTGCTGGCTAATTTTCATTTTGTCTATAGTGCCACTTAATTAAAAAATACAAAATATTTTTATTATTACATAAATATTCTCAGCCTTTTATAGCTACTCATATTTATTACAGCACAGCACAGCAGAATCTTTTTGTGATAATGGGCTTTAAATACGGCTTACCACTAGGCAAAAGCTGCTCAATTTATATATTATAGCTGGTTATTTCGTTAAGGTCAAAGCGTGCAATGCGCGACCCCGCAGTATACCTTGAAACGTACATTTTTTGCTCCTTGGGGACAATGGACAATATTAAACACGCTTTCACATTTTATTAATTAAACCATTAACAGATTAAATATTCTACTTTCGAATGTAATTTTAATTAAAGTGCTTTCTATTATTTTAATTAAGCTTTAATAAATAAATGGTAAGAGATTAAATCGATTTTAATAATTTTATTCATCCAAACAGTGGGAGTAGTATGCGTGAGGCGTTCAATAGTTTATTTAAATATTAAGTACGTAAACCACACTATTGCAATTGCAATATTAATTGCAATTCCAACACTTTGGAATTGGATTGTCAATTGTCAAAAGTCAATTGGCAAACTGCTTCACCACCACTGTAATATTAAAAGCTGACCTGGAGCTAAAGTGGAGTAATGATAATTGTTTTAAAGGCTTCTCTTCAGAGCCTCCACTGCCAATCTTCATTGCAATCTTCGGTACGCAAATATCATGTAACGTAAAATTGAAAACTCAATATCTCTTAAATTGGTTTAGAAGAACCTTTTTACATCCACCTTCATTCAAAAAGAATTCTCCAGCTCTTTTTTCACTCTAAATTAATTAATTATACTTTGTTAATAAAGAAGTTCTTAAAAGCATTAGATTAGAATTAATATCTTAGAAGATAGTTCCATCGTGGCTTTAAAATAACTCAATAAAATAATGGCCCGGGGAGCTCAACCTGTCGGGATCATATAGTGCTAAATATTCAAATTGTGTTTCTTATATATGATTGATAACAATTAAATTCTCATCTTTATAAAGAAAGATAAAGCAAAGATATTTTTAATATTATTTTTATATTTTCTTAATATTTTTTTTATATTTTCTATTCTCATCATTAGGTTATATTCTATTAAATTGCGATTAAAATTTAAATAATACTTACTAATTTGACTAATGAGTAGTTCAGTCATTATGACGTGTGAAACCGCATTCGGAGGCTAGTCAATAATAAAAATAACCGGTTGTATGGCATTTGACAACATTTCTATTAATTCTCATGCAACACATGGTGACCCAACACTGTCGCGAGGTGCAAATTGTTGGACAACTAACATATTTACTTTGTGTAGTCTATACCAATATTTTAGATAAAAGTGTGAATGCGCTTATTCTCAAAGGTATTTGAATTCAGTTACTGAAAAATTATGTTGGATAGTCGATTTATTGAGGCAATATAATGGGATATAATTTTTTTGAAAAAAAAGGCTTTGACAAATTTGCTACTTTTATCTAAATATAATTGTAGATTTTATAATTACGATTCATCTTTGAAAACATATTAATGACATATGAACTGTTCTAGGTTCGTTTGCACGACCTCCAAAGACCGACCTTGTCCTAAATATCATTGAAACGGATACAAAAATGTCTGCCCTGTCAAAAACCGAAATCATCGAACAAAATTAATTGTATGAAATTTTGAAATACCCAGTAAACCAGTAATATACTTAAAGGTCGTCGTATACTTTTCAAATTATGACCTAATGCTATAAGAATCCACATTAATCACGAATTTATTTCTTAACATCCTGTGTCAATATGACCTATTACATACTTGACCTCTTCTTTAAAATATCATGAATGGTAGGTTAGACCAGTAAATCTTTCACTAATAATCGTTCAAGCAAAAATTTCCGCCATTTCCGGTATATGTAATCGAATCTAATCCACAATTATAATAAAAAGACAACAGCTCCAGGAAAGACTTTCATTACATTATGTAAACTAATTTAACGGTCATTAATGAACAGTGTTTCAAGATATAAATTATGAGATTCACATTTATATCTTAAAAACTTCGTATTTAAACTAATTATAACTTGTTATGGATGCTTATAAATCATATTCATTATTATAGACATATTAACAGACCTGATACAGTCGGCAAATATGCTCGTTAGAAAAATACTGTACCGGACTGGACTGTAAAACAAAAAAAATCCAGGATTGATACATAATTCACAATGAAATCGTCAATATATACTGACGATTATATATAAGTATTATGTATCGATTCTCCTAATTTCTACCAAATCAGTAGAAATATGTATTTAACGCAGTATTTGGTCTCTTTTAGAGTTTTTTGTATTTACTATGTATAACATAACAGACGATATATGCAAAAACCAGTTGTATTTCATTCTGTAAATATCTTACTCACCTAGCTTTCCCAATGCTGATATTTATGTCATTTATATGTCAATTAGTAAAATTCAAAGTTATAAAGCATAGATTATCCAGTTACATTCATTTACGATTTCTGTAAATAAAAAACTTATACAACTAATATCTTAGAATTCAATGGCTGTGTCTCTCATTAGTTCCGATTTGTATTGATCACTATTGAATGTGTTCTCATTGTGGTGATCACACCTCATATTGATGTTTCAACATTATATAATGCTTTAACATCATAATGGACTAGCCTCTTTCCTCTCTAATTTGACTACCTATGTGTGTGTATTTATTTATTTGGAAAACAAACAGACATATCACTATATATAGAAAAGAGAAATAATCTATGAACATAATAAACATAGCGTGTCTAATTTCATCCTCGTTTTTCGAAAGGACAAAAAACATGTCTTATATTGGATGTTAATTCTTTATTCCTTCGGACAACTCATTTTACGCATTACGATGCCAGAATGCCGATCCGAGTCGACGTTAGTTTGATTTGCCTATTGTTGACTATAGTGGCCATAGCCATACTACTACATACTTAGTATACCTATTAGTATGGCTTGATTGAATAGTATGCATTTTTAAAAAGGTCTTTCTAAAAGTATCTTTATTTGTGTGTGTATTAGCTCAGTTAAGCCATAAAAAGAAGCTAGACGACCGTGTATGAAGTTATATCCTGATACGAATATTTCATCAAATGGTGCACTTTACTTGTTTTGGCATTATTGCAGCTCCAGTGTGCTTTTATATAACTTTCTATTAAATAAATATATAAGACTATGAATTACAAATTATAGTCTGACAAGATAAATATTTGGTATTTTATCATTACAGGCGATGGAGCCGGCTCCGTAGTTTAATAAAGCAAAGGCGCCATTATGAGGGATTCACCACACACAACCATTTAGCAGACGCTGCTGCACATCGCAAAGAGAGGTAAGCTTTTTTACCTTTATTACCAATAAGTCTTTATAACTGCAATTTAACGATGCTGTTGGCGCAGCGGTCACCATACCGGATTGCCGGATTCGAGCCCCGATATGGTCAAAATAACTGTTGGCTGTGTGTTATATGCGTATATAATTATAAAGAGTAATGTTAATTGGGTGTTACACCATAATGTAAGCTTTAAAGCTCACCTTGTCTCTGTGTCCCGTAAAAAAAAACAAACCTAATTTTATGTAATATTATCCAACATTCTAAAGTACCAGGTGTCGCAGAAAACTCTTCGGCATTTTAGTAAAAATAATATCTATTGACAGGTATTGCTTAAAAATGACGCATTACCTAAGATCTTGCATAGACGATTATGAGGCGTATACCTGTCGCAAAGGACTTACCCGATTTATTCGAAGTGTGAACAAAAAGCCTCCATTCAGTTGAGTGAAACTAAGCGTTGTGTGCCAAGGCCACAGACAAATTGATATTACGAGCGAGAGCTTGCTTACAAATTTACAGATTGTCACGTTTTTAATGCGACTGCAACTACCCTCTAACTAATTAAATGTTATGAAACGTGAATTATACGATGCAAGAACAAAGGTACAGCCAATTTGATGATCGTTCGAAATCTAAAATTAGCTACCATTGTATAGAAATATACATTATAGCGCTGCGCGATATTTATTCTTTCTATTATTTATAATATTATACATATTAGTTCAAATATTTACATTAGTTAGATACTGTAACAATTATTAATAATATATGCCATATTAGTCTGGAGGCGCCAGAGTTGTTAACCTCCGTAACATATTATGCCTACAATCTGTATCCGTTTTATAAAGTGTCACTTTAAAAATTCGCGGAATGCTTTTGTAATGTATTAACCTGTTACATGTTTAATTATTTGGTTTTTAGATTTTTGTTTATATAGATTCATTTGAACAGAGTGAGTTTAAACCGAAATTGTTATTACGTTTTTTTTATGAATTCAAAATCAGAAGGTTACGATTTTGATTTAACAACACAAATTATATAACACAAATTCTGTTAAATTAATTTAATATCTTCTAAACCCCTTTCATATTATATTATTATACAAATACACACAATTATAACGGTTATTCTATAACTATCACACAACATACTATTAATAATACAAATGTCATTACTCTAACTCTATTCTAGTACAAGAGATTGAAAATAAAGATTGACATTATGTAAAACAATGTCGCTCCTCGATTCTGATGTAGACTCACTAATAAAAATCTAAAATTAAATCTAAATTTAGCTAACCTGGCAAACATGCGAAACCTATTCTGTATTGACAATGGCATTAAACTATCAATTTAGAAACATATAAATTATTATTATTATTATAGGTAACGCATGTTTGACAGGTCTAAAGGTAAATTTAGATTTTTAGTTCCATGAGTGTACATGATAATCGCCTCCACTGTCAATTAACAAAGATTTTTATTTCCTATTTGACTACCACTAAGACTAATCAATAATATAGATCTTAATACATATACTAATAAGCGTAACTGTTTGTAGTTAAACTTGAACTCATTAATATTCATATACCAACAACATTTCGTTGACTTTTGCAATGTTTTGTAAGATCTATAACTGCGTTGGAGCATCGTATATCGAATATTGGCAACACCATAATAATGATATTTAAATTGTAACATTTGAAAAACGTCGACCATCAGCCATCCTTTTCATTAGAGGTTAAAGGATAACTTTTTTATTCTTAATTATGATTAATTTTATCTGAATCGATATCTCAGTATATAATCACAAAAATGTTATTAACGCTAATAGAATCCTTAATCGCTTCAATTTGTATGAAGTGCAAATACTTCGTTAAAGGTCTGCTATGCGCGAGCGACGGCGATAAACAAATGTCAAGGCCATTAGTTAAAAGACTTATAAGCACAGATTAACCTCTCTTATAAGAATACACCATTTTGATTAGTGTTACACGTAGTCTTAAGATCTTTTTGATTATTATTGTCTAGACTCTAGATATAAATTACATATTATGGAAAACTATATGTATATCGGATGGACAAAAATTGATAAATATGAAGAACTTTTATTGATAGAGCCACTATAGATAGAGGTTGTATTTTGATGGGCTACTAATGGTAGTAATGTGATTTGTTTATGTTTTAACACAATACTAGGAAATAAATATACAATCCGACTGAGCCTATACCATATTCCTATAATACGTATCATTAGCATCATGTTTTCCGACAAGATAATGTCAGTTTGTTATTATGACGTCATATTCTGGAACTAGTTGCATTGCGCCCGCGTCGTCACGCGGCCGCGTTGCGCAAGCACGCATTCTAACCGCTTTTTCTATTACGTAAAACTGTATCAAAATTTGTATTCACGTAGAGCAAGACATTCTGTAATTCCTTTTTCTGCATTCCAAATTGAAAATCACGAAATTTTGTGACGAATATGTGTTAAATTGTATTGACGATTACCGTGGTCGTGTTGCTTCCGCGAAGTATTTTCATTTAATTTAATCTTAATCAATTATATAAATTAAAATATTTGCAACATACAAAGCAATTATCTTGAAATCACCAGTTGCTATTTCCTGCGACCACAAATGAATATGCTAACATCATTTATATGGGAATGTTTCCTTCAAAGTATAGGTAAAAAAGTTGTACGCCATTCACAAATAGACATGCTGGAAAACT
Organism: Pontia daplidice; assembly: GCA_963693355.1. Lineage (NCBI taxonomy): Eukaryota > Metazoa > Arthropoda > Insecta > Lepidoptera > Pieridae > Pontia > Pontia daplidice. The sequence continues at coordinate 1,749,456 of CAVNZL010000013.1, forward strand.
TATGCTCATATAAACAAGTTTATTTGAATACAAAAATATATTATGACTTATTATTATCATTCTTAAGACGGCTCTGGTACCAGTTAAGATAAAACGTCTCAGTTTACATATTTCATCCATCTGTTTCATATTTGAAAACTATTACAATTTAATTAATATTATCTGTGAAAGTCACTGTTTTATAGACTATACAATTCGCTGGTATAGAAGTTTCTTAGTTTATTAAAAACCGCTATGCGAGATAAGCAATTTCTCGGTCCTCTGTACGATCGATGAAAACAATAGTAAAAAAAAATATATTACACGTCGTTTTTGTAAATGTAAAAACTGCAATTCTATTAATTTAAGTAGACCTTTATGATTTTTTACATTCAATGTTGTAAGCATTTAATTGTATCACGCCACGTTACACTTTGATCATGTGTGTGATAATGTCAATTGTAAATACATTTGCTGACAAGTGACAAGATATCGAGTATCAAGCTGCTTTCGCCATTGTTGTCTATGTCATGTACTCTCAGCATCCGCCCAAGTATTTATATGATATATTTTATTCAGTAGCTTACAAGTGAAAAGTAATTCAATACAATGGCAATTTTTTATAAGTGATATTCTCAGTCATTGAGTTTGATTTTAAAATAATAACAGTGGCATCACAATGAAATAAAAATTCAAAAGTGGAATATAGAAATTTATAATTTAATAAATTTTAAGAAATAATCATAAGACAACAAACCAGAAACAACGATTTCTTCAGACGGCCAAGAAACAAAAGGTCATGGGAAAGATGCGGCAAAATCTATGAATATCAAACCTTTGAATGACACTACGTTTTTATTACATTCATTATTAAGATAATTACTACCTCGAAAGGTCAATACACGATATAGTATGTATAGACTAGGATCTGATCGCGTGATGAAATCGTCAGTTTGATTTTATTCACGGTTAATTAAAGCTTACTACTAGTTTGTAAAAAAATATTTAGTGTACAAAAAAAAGTTTTGCAATAATTTTTTGAATTTACAATGAATTGGCTATATTATTAATATTATAGGGTGTACAATTCATAGCGAACATCAATATAGTCAATTGTCAATGTCAATCGGGTTCTGTCAAGAAACGTTTTATTGTTTTCTATCCAAGTACTTTCGTAAGGCCAATAATGGTGGCAATTCTGATGTACACACTCTAAACTAAAAATCTCTAAATTTAGCTTTAGACCTGTCAAACGGTTTTAGAGAGCGTAATCTATTCTGTATATCTCTAAATTGATAGCAATAAGGTTTAAATTATAAATGTATAAATATATAGAATAAGTTACACACGTTTGACAGATCTAAACCTAAATTTAGAGATTTTTATTTTTAGAGCTGTACATCAGAATCGCCACCATTTATACGTCTTATAAATCAAACTTATTTATGCGTGTTTAAGGTACCTTTACATTGTTCAAGACAATAATCCCATGCCTACTCACTTAAAAGCCTTGTTAGTATGTCTATCAAAGGTCACACAGTACATCGCGATAAAATAATCTTCTGCCTACATTATATAATAGTATTATGAGGCAATCACAAATAGTAAATGCCAGTGGACCGTATTTCGTAAAATATGAAGCAATGAAAAATAAACATTGTGCTGATTTACATCTTATTATATTATATGGACATACATCTCCAACGACTATGACACTTCCTATGAAAGTAAATACTTATTGTGTATATTATTAATAATATATATTGTCTGGGAAAAACTGCTTTTAGCAGTAAGACCGCCCTTTTGGATATAATTATACATTATTTAATATTTTTGAACTTTATTATTGTACTACTTCAGCATGATATGATCCTGACAGACGCGGTAATATGGGTGCCAATTATATTTCTAATAATCATATACATAGCAGTCGAATAAATATTTGATAGTCATGTAATTCTCGATTATATTTCAAGGATGGGACATCCGCAGTAGACGGCAAAAAATTCAATGAGTGCCAATGAAAGATAAGGAATTCTTGGAGGCGGCAGACAGGACAGCATTTAACAATTAATACGAACTCTCCGCCTACGCTGTTAACAATTAACTTCCTGCTTAAATCATAGCTTAACTAACCGTCGTAGACAACCCACTTGTTCAACTTCAACACAGAATCGACTCCCAGGTATATATTTTGATCAATTATATATAATTGATCAAAATTTTAAACGTTTCGTTTACTATAAATGCATTTTCATTCAACTTAATAGTTTATTTATGTAAGTCTGTAAATACACGACTCATTCTAATTATTTACATTGTGTCTACTGGCTGTTTCTCATAGAATACAAATAAAAAAATAATCTGACACTTATTCTCTTTTCTGAGCTCGTTTTATATAGAATTAATAGAAAATGGAAAAAAATCGACCCCCCCCCACCCCTTTCCCCAGCGAATTTTTTCACAGGAGCGTCGCTAAACGGGGCGGGCAAATACTGTTACTTTAATTGTATAGATAAATATTCTATTGTCGAAATAACGCATTCAAGTTGACACATAAACTTTCACCTGCAATTTAGAGAATTTAAATGTGATAGATCCTGTTTATAGGTGCCACAATGCTAACTAAACATATAAATAAGATTCATCCGAATGCAATATTAGTATCTGTATTCGTCATATCTACGTGACAACTGTCTCGTTGCTTCGAATGCGCAAATACTGATGCTAACATGTACTCCCTTATGCTAAAGCGAGTTCTTTTGCGCAAAAACATGATGTAAAAGCGTAGAAAATAAAGAAAATACGAAATAAAAAGTTTTTATTTCGTAATTTTTTGAGTATAGCATAGTTTGTGTTCCTTAAAATATATAAAGAGTTATGTTGGGGCACTGAAAGCTCCACGACGTCTCGTCCACAGTTGCCATACCAACACTTATAAGTATTATAACAAATAGGCTTACCCAACTTTCCGGTTTCCTTATAAAGTTCATAACGATGTCGTAACAAGATGATTTACCAAAATTCCTGCGGCCGTAAGAAATAACAATGCTTTGGCGTAGGCGACTGCGACAAGTGATAGCACAATCGAAACGTGAATCAGTATTTAAGAGCGTTTAGCCAAGTTAACTGACGGTTTAATTCATTTTTAAACGATTAGTTAAGTATGTCAAATGATAGTAACATATAGTCAGCAATTTAATGGTACACAGTATGTATTTTGTACTAATTGCCATCTTATGTTTTTTATTAAATGCCGGAACTTAGAAGAGGAGCATGCAGTCTTCTTAAAGAATTGGTGGTGAGGTAATCCCTTTGGGACGACCACTGCTGGGAGCCGATTCCAAAGAAAATTGAACTGTGCAAGTTTTCCGTCCACCGAGATGGTTCGGATGGAATATAGAGCTAATTCAGCTCGTGCGATAATGGAACAAGAGGAGATCAACCAAAAAATAAAATAAACAAATAAGAAAACACTTTCCAAAGTAAATTTTGTAGAAACGCATAATATTACAAGTATAACAAATTAACATAAATATCTATCAATTAGAATTAGGTAACTTCCATAGAAAAATAATCGATATGATATTTTGAAAGCAATATTATATATTGGCTTTGAAATATCATAACTAAGCGTTTTTAAACAGCCGTTATAATGTCAAAGAACATCGAACTAAGGCTTGATAAAGCACTGATATCTTAGCCGCCATAGGTCATAATAAGAGTAATTGTCCTAAACGTGGGCGACCATTTTTCATATTACGTGATACTCCAGAATTTATAACGATGTCACTTATGAAATCTTCAAGGAAGGTCGTTCAAATACGATTAAATACTTTTTCAAAAGAGAGTCATTTCTGCGACTGTTGGTTAAGGCGATTCAATATTAATATTTCTCTAGTTTAATCACCCTTGAACCGCGAGAATCGAATCGCGGACTTCTGAGCGAAGTACAATTTAAAAACGTCGTTTAATCCATTGTTTTATAAGCAATACACATCCTTTAAATATTTAATTAATATATAATGAGCATTCCATAGAAATTAATAAAATCTAGGTCAACGAATATTTGGACTGCGTTACATAATCAAAATTTAAGATGTTATGTGATCATAAGAATCATAACATCTGTTGAGGCTCTCTTGGACTTCGTCTTGGACAACGAAAGTAATAATCTACGTTCAATAGACATTTTATAGATACGCAATGTATTAGCTTTTTTCTCGAGAAAATTTCTTAAATTAAAAAACCGAATATAATAAAATTACAAAAAAAATATTGTTGTTAATATCACAAATTAAATGGGTGTCATAAATCAAACCCCAAAGCAGAGACTAAACTAAATATTAATAAAAAATAAAATTATTATACGTAGAGAGTCATTGCTGTTGACATTAAGCCATATATTCTTGAGCATAGCAGGTATTTTTGCCTGGCATTTCGGTTACATACGACCTCCATATTATACTTTGTGAATTAAACGTCGCGTCACACTGACCGCTATTCTCTTGCTGACATAACGGTTCGCTACAAAGCATCGGTATAAACAATTGTCGTATTATTTAGCTACCGGCCTTAAAGTGTAGAAACAATATGGTGTCGCTTTCAATAAAAAGTTTAATATCACATATTTAAATCTATATTTAGATATAATATCAATAAACATATGTAAAGCACTTCATAAGTTTGCCAATATAACACGAAACTCTCAAAAATTCTACTATCTATGTCTGCTGGCTTTTTTCACTACGCTAATAAAATGTTTCCATGATGGTAAAACCGAAATTTGCTCAAGGACCAGAAAATATTTTAGTTTTATTTAATACTCAGTAATAATTAACAAGAGAATCACTATCGTAAGCTTTTCATGACGAAAATGGTCAACTTGGAGTAAATAGCGCTCGTTGCGTTATGGGAAGCGAATAAGGCCCTATTGTGGGGTTTACCACCACGTTTTCACTATAGTGACTCTCAGACTGACAGTGATGCGTAACGGAGGATGCGTAAGGCATTTCCCCACGACGAAAATAAAAGAGATATCGGGGTTGGAGTACAAAAATGTATATGTCTGTATGTATGTCCAATACATATTACACACTCATCACTTATATAAACATTGATAGCAAATTATAAACAGTGTACCCTAACCTTGGGGCTAACGGACCGTGCGAAATACGTCCTGATATAATTATGATTGAAAGGTAAATTTTCGAATTGTTTAGGTATTATAATACTCTAATAGCGGCTTTACAAGTTCTTGGATATCATTTATTTCGTAACTCAATAAATATAGTGTTCAATTATTAGGACACAAGTGTAGCATAACGATTTACTCTTACCCTAATAAGCGATTGTCAAAGTGTTCCAGTTTCGTGCTGGTACCAGTTCGACCACGCCTCGCAGTTTTACTTTAATATCGTAACAGATTGCGCTTAGTGAGAAACATTTCAAGTCACACAGAATTATTTAATACAAGTGATGCCAGTGTAAATGAGTTTCGAATTTATTACATATACTTACATGTAACCTTTATTATTAAATATAACATTGTTGAATGCCATTTAACAATTAATGTGAAATAAAATACCCCTTACGGTTTAAAAGAGATATTATAACGATAGGCTGCCCATATAGGGCACCCGTCATTATAATTATGCTATGATGGATAGCAGCCATATAAATAAATTCTTCACATCAAATCTTATTAATAAAACTAATTACACATAATAAGTAAACTACAACTGCTGCGTTCTTAACCTTATAAAAATATGTAAATTATTTCTTATTATAACACTTGGATCGCGGGCGCCTCAACTAAAACAAATTTTTTGCACTGCCCAGATTGATAAACATAAATAATATAATTATATCATACTTGTAGATCGATCTATAACTGAAAATTTATAAATATATTATTCCTTTAATGCGCCATGGCGTTTCTCCGTTACGCTCCTTTCTGCTCTTAATAAGCTGAAATCATATTTGACTTAAACAGTCTTATAATATTGTCTTTTATTAACATAACTATTACAAACACACACAGAAAAACACTTTGTTAACGGATTAACTTAGTTACATTACAATTTTTTTACAGCGTGCGTGGTCTACCGTGACCGCTGTAAGGCACGCGAAACGTCGGAAAAAATTAAAATAATGTAATATAATTAAATTTTGGTAAAAATACATAACTTCATCCGTTAACAAAGTGTTTTTCTTTAAACAGTCTTGTTCAGTTATTTATAGGACAGTTCATTTATTAATGTTACATAACAGTAGATTAATTAGTTTATACCATAACTCAAGGCAATTACAACCCACTTCCTAAGCTATTAACTCCGAAAAAGTAGATCATTTTTCACATTGTAATATTTAATCGCTCTTACGAAATGTGGTGTACGGGACCCTCGGATATAATTATTTGTCTAGATAAATGTCGAAATACTATTGTTGAATTGATGATGCGCCTGAGAATATTACAAACTATTGTTCTCTTATGGTAAACAATGTACAAAGTTGTAAATATATTTATGTACAGCTACTCTAGCTCTACTTTTATTACACACACGCTACATAATAGACTTTTGTAAATACACGTATAAAATCTTCTTTATATGTAAACAATTAAATAGTAAAATTAGAATGATAAAATATTTTTATTTTGAATCCAATACAAATAATTGTTTTTTATTTACACAAACGATTTATAATCGCTTTCAGCGCCATATCTGAATCGTCTAAGACAATAATAATAATATTTGTAGCATTATATTAATTTTATAATATTTATTTTTAGAAGTATATATTTTTGCTATGAAACGTGGTATAGCAATTGATTAAAACATGTGGTGGCACCTGTTGAATATATCCAGATTCCCAGCGTAAATTCGGTTTTATGGGTAAACAACGCATTGCGAGTAAGATTTCCACAGGCGTTTCATATCTTATTTGGTCTCAAAGCGATTGTTTTTCACTGATGGTCAATTTCAAATGAAAATTAATTTGAGAGGTCTAAAATTACGATTGGAATTTCAGATGCGGCGGCAGGGTCGGCTTTCGGCTGGCGGCGCGCTTATGGTGCGTTCCGCCTCCGCCCTACAAGGTAAGACTACCACCATTTTAAAAACAAACTTATCAAAAGTAACTTTTTTTGGAAATCTTTACTAATTAATATACAAAAATATAATCTTATAAATAATACTAAAGCGTACAGTGTTTTTAGATTGCAATATAAAAACAGTAACAGTAATTAGTATTGCCATACTTTTAAAGAGCTTTTCATGTTTTTATTTTTTTATGTGGTTAGTTTTCCCACATTTCTGCTTCTTTATTTACGTCTATTGCGAGGTTCTTCAAGCAATTATATTTATAGATCATTCTATAATTTCAGTTTGGCTGTGGTTGCTGCTTTTTGTATTCCAAAACGAATTTCGGATATCGAGATCCATACAACCTGGGGTATGTATTTATTCTTAAATTTAAGTTGTATACATGTGATATCTAAATTAAGTACTATTTTCTACCTCCCACTTGGTACAATCTTCCTAATATATCAATCTTCAGTTTATGACTGTAATGACCGAATTTTTATGCAAAATCTATTCCTTTACCGTAGTTTAATAAATAAAATTACAACTACTTTAAAGAAAATGTAATCGTAAAATTCCAGCCTAATAAATAACAATTACTGTTTCAGTATTTGGACTTCGATAACCTACCTGAAACGAATTTTACATGTACTGGCAAAGTAATTGGTGGATATTACGCAGACCTAGAAACATCTTGTCAAATGTTCCACGTGTGTACGGTTGGACAACAAGATGAACCTATGGATATCAAGTTCCTTTGCCTGAATGGTACCGTTTTTGATCAGGTAATTATGAATTATTAATTATAGATTATAGATATACTGCTACATAAATAATTAATTAAACTTTATTAATATTTCAGGGGTTCATATTAAAAGCTATTTATTAAATCTTTCATTTTTTGTGCAATGTTTCAATCCCTAAGGGGTATTATTATTAAAATAATTTTATGCATAAATAAACCAAACATGTGCTGATGAAGGCAAATGCTTCTATATTATGGTTTCAGGAAACACGTGTCTGCGAAAGGGTCGACGAAGTTGACTGCACTAAGTCTGAAAAATTTTACAGTTTAAATTTAGAATTATATGGAAATACAGCACCACCTTTCGTGCCACCAGAAACAAAGCCCGTGTCAACTGAGACGAATAAACAATCCAAAACTAGTACCGAGACCGATCCATATGCGAAAGATACATCGACGTACTCAGATAAAACTCTTAATCAAACGACTGAATCAATTGATGCAACTGAAGATCCTATACAGGAAGTAAACAAAGATGAACACATACAACATATTACTTATAGACCGTCGAAAACAACAACTGTAAAGGAGGAAGAAGGTAGTTGTTAATTATTAAGAACGATTTATTTATTTATTATATTTTTCCTTAAATTATCCCAACGATGTGTCCTCAGATTGAATCTGAATTTTATTTTATTTAACGTGGCCAATCAGTCAACTTGCAGTGTTAATCTTTTACAAATCAAGGACACTGTTAGTAGGTATCGGTTATCGATTTATCTCCAATTCCAATGCTCAATTATATTTTCTTACTTCTTCAATTATTAATCCTAAGATTTAATAGGGATAAACAAACATTAAGTACTGTTACTGTCTGTGTCTTTCATTATTTTAATAGCACATGTATTGTTAATTTAGTATGTTGCCTTCAACGTACACCTTGCGTGGCGGAATAAATGACTTTCACTGTATATCAACATATTAAATCAGGAGTATTCCTTAGTTTGTAGATTAATATCATAATGAATTTAATATTTTTTGTTTGATTTCAGAATATGAAGATGAAGGAATAGATGATGAATACGAAGATGATTATTCTCATCCACTTACAACAACATCTCGGGAACCAATAACGACTACTTCTACAACCACAAATCGTCCACCATCAAGCACCACTTTAGCGTCAACAAGCCACTCGCCAATACCGCATGTGATTTCATCTTCTCCCAAACTCTCATCAATATCTCCTCCTTCCTATTCAACCGTGGCACCAACTTTTAACCCCTCGTCTACCTTGGATCCCTCCTTACTCTCCCCACAAGAATTTATCTACCGGCATCGAGGACCTGGGGCAGAAGCCATATCATTCCAAAGACAAAGTTTCCGTCCAGCTGATGGAGTTTATATCACACATGCACCGTCTCAACAGTTCGATCATTTTCAATACGAGTCATCAAGAACGGTACCACGACCTACAGCAGCACGCCCAATTGCATTTGTACAGCGGCCCCAACCGGCCCCGTTCCGAGCAACAACTGTGGATCCAAGAAATCAATTATTAAGACCTGGCCCGTCGCCGCAAATTCCTGAGCGCCACGAAATACCTGCTAAACAGCAACTTAAGCCTTATCCATCATCACTACAATCACAACACCCATTGCCATTTAACCCCTTCTATTTTGACCGAAAACGAAGTGAAGATTCTAGTCCAGAGGAACAATCTTCGTTATCAGCAAGGTCTGTCGCACCACTCCCTCAAACGGAACGAACTCCGCCGAAGCCTAAAAGCCCACCACGAGTTATAGTTACTGCTAGTGCGTCCGTCAGTGATAGTAATGGAAAACGATTAAATTATACTGTGGGAAATGTAGTTAGTGCAGTCAAACCAATAGTGGCCATTAATTATGACGACTATAAAGAATCGGATCTCATTTTTGATCCGTTCTTTTTGGATGTACCGAAACTTCAAGCCAGGCGCAAGACCCGATCAAATAAGAATAGACAAATTATCACTATTCCTGAAACTGCAACAATATCTTCTATTGAAGGATCAAATAAGAAAGTGATAGCAACTCTATCGCCCGTCACTCATCGAGCAACTACATCAAAGCATTCAACAGAAACCCCTAAGCCGACTACAACTGTGACCTGGAACCCTGAAGACTACGTTGACGACAACTATGAACCACACGCCTATTTACCACCTTTGGCAGTTCTGTTTGATCATGATAATAAAATAACAAATAAAGAGAAACACTCAGTTAAAAAAGTGAATGGGGATCGGGCCCCACAAAGTTTGAAAGTGATACGAATTGAACTATCCAAACCGACACAATCTGCTATGCAGACAATCTCTAGTCAAAATGCGGGTTCTGAGGTTGTGCCTACAAATGCCTCACCTTCACCTCTTGAAGCGCCCGCTTCTGATAAATCGCGCTCAATTGACCGTCGGAATCGTGCCTAAATATTTTAAGGGTTAGCTCACTTTTAAATAGATAAGTAGTTCCATATTTATATAGCTAGTGAATTTAATTTCAGTTGTAAAAAGAATTCCTTGTATAAAACCTGCTTTCTTATATAAGTAGCAAATTTGACTGGAATGCACAAGTTCCATACTAAGACGTGTATAAAGACAATCAGTAGAATATTAATTTCTAAATTATTAAAATGTTTCTTGGCCGAGTTTAATTTGTATACATTTTATATAAAACAAACTGTAAATATTACCAAAATAATAAATAAAATAAATTCTAAGTTTCATATTATTTATTCAGTTTAATTTTAAGTGTCAAATTCTCTTTTTTTAAATATAGATATCAACGTTATTAATAATTGGGTTAAGCTAGTCACAATTTGACTATGCTTTGTCCTTATCCATTATCTTAATTTAAAAATATAGGAATTTTTGCTACCTCCTTCCTTTTTGTACAAAAATATAATACAAGTTCATATTTCTGTCATATTTAATGAGAAATAAAAAAAAGCGAATTAGTGAATTCTTAACTTTTTTAACTGACTGGAGACGATAAATGTTGGACGTGACAGATTGATTGTCATAGTCGTTTGAATATTATTATTGGAATACTTTCTTTTCATATAACCGGATAGATTGCAAGCTATGACGAGCTCTCCAAGACGAGCTCTGTCCAAACACGGTCAGTCAGTGAGAAAAAAAATCCTAAACGACCAAGGAGATTATAATGACTTATGAAATTATTATTCCATTAAAATATTTTGACATTATCTGTCATCAAACAATCTTAGAAATTCAAGAAGGTTGTAAACGTATTGGCCTTTAGTAACGCTGTTATTATAATATTTTAATATATTTAAAACATGTCGGACAGTAGTATAATGAGTGTTAGGGAAATGATCGACTCTGCTTTTGGCGAACGTGAGGTGAGAATACCTACGTTACGGTAATATTTATTTTATTGCACATATACTAATAATAGATTTTATTTCAGACGAACACAATTCATTTCAAACTTATTCAAACAATATTATTCATTCTTGCCAGACAATTACGACTCCTCGAGAGACGTGTGACATTAGTCGCACCTTTAGTAGTTCCATCATCATCGAGTTTGTCTATAAGAGAAGTGAAAATAAAAGCAAAAGTTAAAAAAAAGAAAAGAATCCAGTCACCTTCCGGAAAAGGAATTGTTAAAAAGCCATTATTGAAAACTTCTATAAAACCTCAGGCAGATAAAGGTGGTAGTGGCCAATCAACAACGACAAAGATACCTATGTCATCAAGTAAGCTATCCTCAGATCTGACCACTACATTGTCAGATAAAACTTCTTCCGATCCCACTAAGACTTCTTCCAGTAAAACAACATCAGATCCTACGAAAACTTCATCTAGCAAAACTACTTCTGATCCTACAAAAACTTCGTCCAGCAAAACAACTTCGGACCCAACGCAATCATCGTCGAGCAAAACTACTTCCGATCCCACGAAAACTTCCTCTAGCAAAACAACTTCAGACCCAACGCAGTCAACGTCGAGTAAAACTACTTCTGATCCCACAAAAACTTCATCTAGCAAATCAACGTCAGACCCAACGCAGTCATCATCGAGTAAAACCACTTCTGATCCCACGAAAACTTCCTCAAGCAAAACCTCAGATCCAACTCAGTCGTCATCAAGCAAAACTACTTCCGATCAAACTAAAACCACGACGTCAACTAAAAGTAGCACAGAGCCAACTTCTTCTTTAAAGACGTCCACAGAAAAATCTTCTTCCTCAAGAACAAAATCAACTTCGAAGTCTACTTCAAGTGATGATAAAAGAAAGATGGTAATTATTTACTTTTATTTTAAGGTAGTTTAGTTATTTTTAATATTTACTTTTAAACAAGGTTGGGTTTTTAACAAATTGTTGTAACAGGATTTTTTCAACATGCTGCAAACCATCGAAGAACAAAGAGAACGAGAAATTAGAACTATACACCAGGTGCAACTTGAGCAAATATGTTGTTTTTTTTTTGTTTTTGTTTCAGCTGTAATGGGGATTTATGACTTTTCTTAAGACTAAATAGGTGACATTAGTTGGTAAGTTATTGTATTATATGTATTATCTTACTGCGGTGTGAGGGAATCCTTTATTAATTTTAAATACAAGTACAATTTCTATTTTTAAAACAATTTATGTGTAACGCAGAGAGCTGATTCACACGAAGAAGGCAGCACATCTCCGGCGCCAATGGCTTCCTTAGACGCAATGGGTACAATATTTTCAATTGCCTATTAATATATTACGTACATGTCGCGTGTATTAACATTTCAATGCTTTTTACAGAAGTTCAATATGAAAAACTATTAGTAGGTAAGTCAATTCTGTACCTATCGATTATGAGTAAGTTAATCAATATTAATAAAAACTTTGATGAGTATAAATACATTAACGAAATAATTTATAGTTGAACGAGTACCTTCGGATGAAGCCAAGTCTAGGGGAAGAGGTAATATTTTAATAAAATATGTGTTTATAACTTATTAAAATAAAATGAAATACATAATTTAATTACTTAGGGAAGCAAAGAAAATCTTCCGAAATTTCTGTAGTAACACAAGGACAATTTGAAGAATTAGCTAGAGCTGTGCGAGAGATTCAACATAAATTTGATCCTACTGGACGAGCGGATTTTCTTGAAAATGCCGAACTCATGCAAGAGCTACGCCGTGGAGCATCTTTAACTGATGCAATGGCCGCACTTCAATTGTCAGCACGTTTAGAAGCTGCAGAAAAAACTCTGCAGCAAATGATTTCACTAGTTACTGACTTGGCGGCAAGAAAAGGACTTAACTTAGATTTTACCGTTGACCAGGTTTGTAAATTATAATATACGATTTTTTCTAAACAACGACATGGCCTCAGTCAATTAATTGGAAATTTATAAACTCTATCATACTTAACTTTTTAAGACACTGGAAACCCAAGCTATGGAAGTATCTGAAAAACAATCACGTACAGCAACAACAAAATCATCTAAGTCTTCGAAGTCAGCAAAGCCTCGAGAAGCATCAACACGGCCGTCTACGGCTGTAATATCGACTACAACGATGGCTTTACAAGAGTCTACAACAGAGGAACAGCAAGAAACATTACCACCAGTACCTGCAGAAGAGGCAATTGAAATTGAAATGAAACAGTCTAAGATTAAACAAAATTTGATAACTTCTGAAGACCTCGAGTAAGCATTTAAAACTTAAGCATCGTAATTAATAAATATTTCTTCTAACTTTTCCGTGCTTAAAATAACTTGCAGGAATGCTTTGAAAGAGTTATCTGATGGAATTTTAAAAGCTGTGAGTAATATAACCACGAAAACAATGACCAACGCGGATCAAGCTTTTAAAACTGCGAGCAAAATAGGCAAGTCCAGATAATTATTCTCAATAATTTAAGCGTCAAACAGCAGTAATATAATAATCTAAACATAATTTTTAGAAGGAAAATTAAATAAAGCATTGGACCTTGGAGATCGTATGGATGAATTAGAAGCAATAGTATCAAAATATGTAGAACAAATCAATATCATGGATACTAACCTATCATCACAAGTAAAATACTGTATAAATTGACACAATAAGACTAAAAGTTTCATGTGCGTTAATAAAACTTTTAATAAACAGATGACGAACTACCAAGAGCAATTAACGCAAATGCAGCATGATCTAGAATCGGGGCTGGAAGCTATGGCCGAAAATATGGCTAATACGGGTGGCGATACTGTGGGTAAGGTTCATTAAATTTTCAGTTCGCAAGTAAAGATTCAGTTATTTATCTTCAAATTGAACAACTCTCAATACTTGATTGCACGATAGATATTTATTCTATCTATACTGATAAGTGTATGTAACAGTGAGCAGCGGGAAAGGGGCTTGCGTAAGGGTTCGAACGAATGGTTCGCGTCTCCTCGCCTCGCGCTCGGTAGTTGTATTATATGGAATGTTGTATACTGAAAACTATAGAAATTATGTTATTATGGAATAAACCTTACTAGATATAATAAATAGTAATTTCTCCCACAGCCGTTGCAGAATTAAATGCACATTTTACTGACTTACAAGTTGACTTCGATAACACACACACAAGGCAAAAAGAGTTGCAAGAATATCAAGAGTCCATAGCTCTGGATTTACAAGTATAGATGCTTAATTTTAATCACCGCTAAAGATAAGATAATCATCACCTGTAATATATTGTACACGTAAACAATAATATTATTTTAATAGGGATTATTAAAGCAAATAGAATTGCTTCGTGAAACAAAATCGGATCGAGATGAAGTCGCCGATGCACTACGCGATAAAGCTGGTCTCGGAGCTTTGAATGGTCTTGTTACTCTACAACAATTTAATGCGGTCCGCGGAGACTTTGAGAAACGTATCGGTGCTGCTTACGATAAATTCAATAACCAAGAAATCATTTGGCAAGTAAGTTTTACTTTCTTTACTTTAAAAACCCCAATAGACCAGTATGAAGCAGTACTCCGAAAAACCCTCAACAGCTCAACGCACGTTTCGCTCCGAACCGGAGCATCATCAGGAGATGTTTCCCCTACGAACAGGTTCGATGATAACTCTAACAAACCTCCCTTTATACACTACTACCCCCACCAAACCCCCCAAAAATATCAATGGTGACTCGTCAAACAAGTTTGTTCATTCAACAATACATATCTATTGTGGCTCTTTTCTTTGATAATTTCTATTCTCCAATACGCTCAATCGGAAGCCTTGTCACATTTATGTAATACCTCATAGGAATGGTCATTAGACACCCTATGTCCAATTTCTTTACTTTCTTAATGAAAGGTGAAATAATAAGGCCGTCGTTTTATTGTGTCAATTGTCATACTTGAAGCTTAATTTGACCAAATCATATTCTAACTGTAAGCATTAGTTTTGTTTTATTCCTCTTTACCTATATAATATAATTGACTCTACTACGGGAGAGCTGTTACCTGGTCAACCACGGTCACTGGTTGTAAACTTTTTTTGCTCTAAATAAATATTTGTTATTATTAAAAATATTATTATTTTAATTAAAACAATACTGATTTGATGTTAAATTAACATTTCAGAAAGCAATAGACGATTTGCTACGTGAACTTCACGAAAAAGCTGACGTAGTCCAAGTAATGGGTTTACGAGATGACATACAAAATAACTTAGATAAACTTGGTAATAGAATTCGTACGATGTTGGAAATCGTTGGGGAACCGCGGTCAGCTGCGGTCTCTAGGCAACTGTTTCGTGATTCGAATTGCTTATCATGTTCAACTCCTGCTAATATGAATATCGAAGAAGCTAACAAAATACCTAAGCTGCCTGGATTTAAAACGTCTAAACGGCCTCCTACGATTGGTGCTGAAGATGAATCGAAACCGAAAGAAAGTGGAGACCATATTTGCTATCCCGGTCAACCAGTACGCCACCCTATAGATGAAAGGTTAAGACTATTAAGATATATACTAACTTGTGTATATATTTATATATTTTGTATTATGTATCATTATGTATATATTGTGTATATGTACGATCAATAAACAATTAGTATTTCTGGTAGTCTTCCTCCGGTTACTATAAAAGCCATGTACAGATTGTTACTGTCACTACAGGAAGTTAAAGTGTTATGTGTTAAAGGGCTCATATCTGCCGGCGTTACTGTGGAGGTTCTCATACAATAGTTCCATCTTCCTCCTTGCCTAGAGGACCAACGGGGATGATAATAACTAAAATGACTCATAATACATCTACCGCCTTGGGAACTGATGGAAAGGTTGTTTTTAGGTTTATTTGTATAGTTAATATTACCTGATTCAATGTATTGTAAAGTCATCGTGGTTTTTATAGGTATATCAAATTGACGAAAAAGTGCACAAACCTTGCACTCCTTGTAATCAACCAAAGGGTATAACGAAAATGCCTGAACCATCAGAAGCTGATACAGGTTGTTATTTTTTAAATTTTCATACAGAAAGGCCCAGTTAGGCTTTTGGTAGATCTGACACTCGCATCTTTTATTCAAGCAATCGCAAGTATTATTCAAGCTTATGGCACTCGATGTTTTTATTAATTATATATTCTAAGTAAAGATTTCTTTTTTACTTTTAGCACCGCGAGATGGATCGGATATGATTCCATGGGATTACCAAGTATTTCCAGAAACACAAGGGAACATAGATGTAACACCACCCCCACCAGCTGAGGGATTTGATTGAATTAAATTTTTAAATCGATTTATATTTACATTTTATAATATATT
The DNA here is from genome assembly GCA_963693355.1 of Pontia daplidice. Taxonomy (NCBI): domain Eukaryota; kingdom Metazoa; phylum Arthropoda; class Insecta; order Lepidoptera; family Pieridae; genus Pontia; species Pontia daplidice. The sequence continues at coordinate 1,766,045 of CAVNZL010000013.1, forward strand.
AAATTAACAGTATCTATAGTCCATTATTTGTGAATTCATTGAAACTAAATACCTCACACCGACACTTAGTAAATGAACCCAATTATCACTGAGGCTGAATGTATGGCCGTACCAGGAGCCTAGGCAGGCATTTTTGTGGCGGCAACTTTAAGGATTTCATTGTTTATACAAAAAATAATTCTGCATGAAATAATAAAATCAAGTTATAATTACTCTGTGGTGACAGATAGCGAAAATTTTTTTGACCCATCCTGAGTTCACCACAGACTATCTTTCAGATATCAAAATCTACATATTATATTATCGACTCTAAAAATTATTGGTATATATATATTTTATTTAGTAAACAATATTTAGTATTTTTTATTATATACCTTTTGCATATACATAATATTTTATCGTTGTACTGTATTGTTATTTAAAATCACATTCATCTGTAACAAAATTATTACAATTAAAAACATTTTCAAAAATTTCTTTATGTAAGGGACAATCTCATGTTTCAAGGAACACTATCCCTGTATGATTTATTTTCGTTTGCGGTCTGGGTTAAATTACCATTTTGCAAATACCTAAATCTTTTCCAGTAAAATGTGTCAAATGTCAGGATTCAAGTATTTGATATGTCAATTGCCAACAATATCAATCTTTCATGTTCAACTAATGGCGTGTCTCCCTCCTGTAAAATATTTAACTAATAGTATATCAAAATGGCAAAGAAAAAAGGCGACGAGAAAGTAAATCAAACGTCTCAAAGTGACAATGAAGAGCAGAATTTCGACGAGGAACCTAACTTTGAGGATCCGGAGGGCTTTATTGACGATATTTCCGACGAAGGTGAGTAGAGTTCGCGTCTAGAGGTTGTTTCGACCATATGCAACCGCTTAAAATAACACAAGTTTATAACATCGTTTAATTACAACAATTTTCTGTGATAGTGGTGTTAGTTTTTCTTTTAAAATCAGTCTATATTCAATGACCGACGTTTTAATTAATGATATTTTGTTGGTTACGATCTAACCTTAATTGTGACGTTGCAGAGTTATTAGCCGATCTTTTGGAGCAAAAGCCGAAAGAGTCTGATGGGTATGAGAATGTGATAGTAGTGGACGGATGCCCGCAGGTCGGGCCGGAGCGTCTGGAAAAGTTGCAGAGTGTCATTAATAAAATCTTTGGCAAGTTCGGTGGAATCGTGAATGAGTACTATCCTACTACTGAGAATGGGCTTACTACGGGATATATATTCCTTGAGTACAGTAATCCTCAGAATGCTGCTGAAGCTGTAGCAGCTACAAATAACTGCAAATTAGATAAACAGCATACATTCTTAGTGAATCTTTTTACTGATTTCAAAAAGTAAGTATTCTTTATTTTATGTGTGGTAATTATTAATTTTTATTCACTAATCAAAATAAATGAAATAATAAGACATAGCTTCTGACAATCTAGGTTTGATTATCTAATGATAATATCATGGTTACAAATACAATACTAATTCCTCAACCTATTCTTAAATTTTGTTTTACACATATACCACAGTCAGTTCTTGATAAATACCCTTTAACAAATGTCTAACAAAAACACTTATCTATCAATGTGCATGTAGAATAATATAATACATTATACTACAATTATGCTATAAAATAAGTGATTCTAAAACTTATATGTCTACTCAGTACAATTTGTAAAATAACATATAATGATTTGTAGATTTAAGGGTCATTAGTCTCCATAATTTTCATTGTATAAATAGTCAATTTTGAATTGGAAGTAAAATGTTTGTTTACCTGTCTTTCAAACGCACCATTAGATCAGACTAACACATTTGTTTGTGTTAATTTATTTTATACTTTTATTAAGATAAAAATAATAAGAGATAGTCATAATTAAACCCTCTATTACAAATTAGGCACACCCATAATTTTTAAAGCACTACTTGCTAGTTGAGAGCACATACAATCCAAATGCTCTTTTTATTGAACGAATGAGTCCCATGAAGGTGAAAAAATACTTACATAATTTTCCAAAAACCTGGGACACATTCTCAACTCATTAATTGTTCTTTGTGTGGTATTATATAACTAACTGATTCAAGAGCAGATATAAGAGCAGATATATGGCATTAGAGTTTATAATCATATTTGAGTTACATGAAGAAGTAAAACATAAGATAATTTTAAATTTATATCAAGAAGAATCTTACTTCAAAATTTGTTCTATACTATTGATTATTTTAGGTTATGATTCTAAATATGAAAGCCAATAATTTGCCAAAAATACCTACTATCTGTTGTTTTTGAATTATTGGCAAGTGGAAATGAATTGTATGTTTGGTATGTATTTTTTGTTATAAACACTTCTGAACCACATCAATATAAACAACTAAATTTTAAGGCTACAATAGCATAAGAATATCCTTTATAGTTTATTTATTATAAATCAATTTAAAGAATTTAATTCAAAGTGAGAAATTAAAAGTGGTTGTATTCTTCAGGTATGAGAATATCCCAGCTGAATGGGAGCCACCTGCACCACAGCCATTGAAGGTACAGTCAGACCTACAATGGTATCTCATGGATCCTGATGCATATGACCAGTTCCTTGTTGGTGTTGGAACCGGCGTAGCTCTGCAGGTCTGGCAAAATGCTCTGCCCGAGCCAACATTATTACAAGAACGTCCCAACTGGACTGAGACGTATGCTGTTTGGTCCCCACTTGGAACTTACTTGGCAACCTTCCACTGGCGAGGTGTAGCACTATGGGCTGGCCCAAAATTTACGCAATTCCAGAAATTTTACCATCCGGAGGCACGCTTTATATCCTTCTCACCATGTGAAAACTATATTGTCACATTTTCACCATCTGGAGATCGGGGTGATGATAAAAAACTTATAATTTGGGATATTCGCACTGGACAAGAAAAGCGAAGTTTTCCACCACCTGATGAATATGTCACATGGCCTATTTTCCGTTGGAGCAAAGACGATCGCTTCTTTGCTCGACTTGGAACTGATGTACTCTCAGTGTATGAGACACCAGGCTTCGGGCTACTTGACAAGAAGTCTATCAAAATCCCAGGCATCCGTGATTTCTGTTGGTCGCCAACAGACAATGTGCTGGCTTATTGGGTCGCCGAAGAAAAGGATGTCCCAGCGCGTGTGACATTGCTAGAACTGCCAAACCGCACGGAGACGCGTTCCAAGAATCTTTTCTCGGTAGCCGATTGTAAGATACATTGGCAGAAGAGTGGTGACTATCTCTGTGTAAAGGTTGACCGCTACTCTAAGCTAAAGAAAGATAAAAATGAGCTCAAATATTCGGGCATGTATTACAACTTCGAGATTTTCCATATGCGCGAGAAACAAGTGCCCGTAGATAGTGTCGAGATTAAGGAACCGATTCAAGCATTTGCTTGGGAGCCGGTGGGCAGCAAGTTTGCCATCATTCATGGGGACCAAGCCAACATTCAGATAAGCTTCTACCAGGTGAACACAGGCCAAGCGCCCACCCTACTCAAGAAACTGAGCGGATCCTTCAACCACGTGTTTTGGTCGCCGCAGGGCCAGTTTGTAGTTCTGGCCAACTTTGGTTTGACTGGCGGAGCGCTTGAGTTCCTCGATACCAATGACTTTACAATCATGAACGTCGCCGACCACTACCAAATGTCTGGCATCGAATGGGACCCAACCGGTCGCTACGTCGTCACCGGCGTCTCATCGCTCAAATGTAAAATGGATTGCGGGTACTATATCTGGTCATTCCAAGGCAAGATATTACGCCGCGTCATGAAAGAGGGCTTCGCCCAGTTCCACTGGCGTCCACGCCCACCCACCTTGCTGTCAGAGAAGCAGCAGAAGGACATTAAGAAGAACCTCAAGAAATACTACCCACAGTTCGAGTCCAAGGACCGCATGCGCAGCACAAAAGCTAGTAAGGAACTGGTGGCTAAGCGCACAGAGCAGATGAAGCGGTACCGCGAGTTCCGGGAGAGTGCGGCTCAGCAATGGGCCGAGCAACGCGCACGTCGGCTTGAGCTGCGCGGCTACGTCGATACGGACCAGCTGCCTGCCGCCGCTGGTGCAGATGAGACCGCCGTAGAGGAGATTGTCGAGTTCTTTGTCAAGGAGGAGCAAACTGTCATCGAGTAGTCGTCGTGGGTGCCACCGCCGCCGCCGCCGAGCTTCTGACGCACGGTTGCGGCTCCCTAGCGATAGGACGCCTCGCGTCCAGCTCGCCTTACAGAAGTAACGCCACTATTCATTTTGTAACGAAAGAATGTTTATAAGAATCATATTATTAAAAATGTCACGGTACAGATGGAAATTGAGTTTTTTTTGGTTAGGAACCTAAAGCGAAAATGAATTTCATGCAAGTAAGGACCGACCGTACCTGCCTTTATATTTATTTCCTAGACTTAAAATTAAGTCTTACAACAAGTTGGTCTAAAATACCTAATACAAATCCAGTTATTACAAAGTATCTATATATCAAATAAAATCAAGAAGGTATATTTGCAAACAATGAAATAATTGCTGGTGTACCACCAATTTAAATTCTACAGTTTTTTTTTCTATACATATCAAATTTTGAAACAATTTCTGAAATTAAAATTAAAAAAATAATCTCACTATTTATGTACCGCGTAGCACTAAAGATGATATTAAAGCCATAAATATTGCTGTTGGAGTCAATTGCGCATGACCACAACTGTCAAGCGGAGAAGTTGAATTTCGAATGTAGGTACTGTGGTTGACAGTTCACTGAACAGTCTGCCGCGCTCCGCCCTACACTGCGCACCGCCCATACCCTCACGTTAGGCGCCAATAACCGCCTACACGCTGCGACATACCGCGGAATTCAACTTTAGCCGAGTTAAACCAAGTGTCGTTACTATCTATATAGCCCGTGTGTTCGTGTTATTCAAGTTTTAAAAACGTTTCAATTTACCGGTAAGTCAAACTTGATGCTCTTAATTTTCATATTACTAAGGAACAAAAAAATATTTATTTATTTTTATTTGTGAGTTGCTAAAGCTATTATAATAGAGTATCATAATATACGTGATATTAGACGCTTTTATATGTAAATTTCAGGTTACATTGATTATTTAAAAGAAGGTAGAAATATAAATTAATAGAGTAGCATTACTACGGAACTGTAAGAGGCTTTGCCCAAACATACGGCAAGTAGAAGTAACGCGTAGATGAAGTGAAAGTCATTACTGAGCTGGGCCACGTCTCATTCATCTTCATTAGTTGCCGGCGTACCAAGCGGCAATATTTTCCAATACTTTTTTCTTTGCCTTTGGCAGAGTACTCGTGTATACATTATTTCTATAAATGTGTACTGACTGTCGGTGGATAGAGAACGAAACTCGCAAGTACAGTGCCTTATTCTTATACACGATATGTCTACATTAGTTAAAAAATTTATCAGTATTACTTAGTTACAACGTGAAAAGATGTAACTTTAAGGGTACTACTTATTCTTGTAGGCAAAAGCGAAACGCAACTAGATCTAGCATACGATCGTAGCAGTATTCCTTAGATTCATTTTAATGTAGCGGTGTTTTTTAAAAACATTAAAATTTGTTAACAAAAATGATAATGCTGTCCATATGTGTTAAATAAGGGTCGGTGGCGACAACGAAGTTATCCCAAATTAATTTCCCTCGCGAACACAGTTATTTTTCGGCCCTTCATGTTTATGACAACTGACAGTTTGTAGCGAACTTATTTTTCTCATTATACACATACACAGACTTATAATTCAGTGATTGGAGCCAAATTCTAAAATTTATATTATATATATTTATAAAATAATTCTAAGTTTTAAAGTCACCCACTAAGAGAGCTAGCTTGATTATTCTGACAAGCTTAAAGCTTATATTATAATACTTAATTATATATACTAGAATATTAAACCTACAGAAGAATACATGAAATTTCCCCGTTGCTTTATTAAACGAAATTTACTGTTTTTCAACGATCGACATAATAATGTTCCTTAAATTTATTCAGTAACACTGTACCATAGTCTACTTCGCATAAACTAAAAGCTGCAAATTTATACTACCTTATGCTAAAAGAGCTCTGGCGTGGCACGACGACATGCCAACAACATTTAACAATTTTGTCGGCACTCTATTGCGATCCATTTACGTATATACCTACGCTGTATATATGTATGTTATAAGTACTAAAAAGACCTATTTCTCAGACTATGGTACTTGGAACAGTTCAAAGCTCGACGTGCTACCTAATTAAGTATTACACTATAGTAATAGATATATGAGAATATCTGACCGCGGCGGCCGGTAAGGACTTTTCAAAGAAATCTTGACCCTCATCTCATATCGTTTTTAATAGTACAATTATGTAATAATAGAATATTATTACAAATAAAAGAGAATCTGTATTACACTAACATAATTTTCCACACAGAAGCCCGAATCATACGCAAATATGTAAATTAAGTCATGTCACACACAGGTAGAACTGATAACGTTATTGAAGCCAGACAAAAAGCCAACATCTCCAGAATACATTTTACGCACGGAATTAGCTGCTTAACATAATGATCCTGCTAGGGTACATAATGAAAACGACCATGCAAATTTAACGTGAAATTTGACGAATGTTTTTTCTTATTACTCTGGAATAATATTAATTAACACAACGAGAGTAAAATAAATTAAGAGAGATCATTTTTGCCTGATATTTCACACCATTTGAACTAAACCTTCTCCAGACTTATACTAAACGTAAAAATTACGTGTATTGTCGCGTTAGTATTTAAAAAAGTACATTTTCGACGTAAGTGTTTTATTATATTTTTATAATTGTAATTACATTAATTATTTCTCTCTACTTTTACAACTGATTACTTTTATATACACTGACAGAAATTCCTCGTCGCGATATATAGATACTAGATAATAGAGACTGATCCCGAAATGTAATATAATTAATGGAATATATAGGCGTATATTTCTGATCGCCAGTAATTTCATTGTTCAGCAATATATGCATAAAAACGCTATGTATACAGTAGTTTCCGTATGTTCTAGCCTAAGTTCGTTTTATTTCTATTGTTCGTTTAGGATGAAAAAAACTGATGCTCAATTTGCTTCCATAGATTTGTATTGATTTCATAATTTAGTAAGTTTATCGTAGTTGTTTGTTATACTTAATTATTAGCTAACTTTTAAATCCATGGTCTATGAAAGAAATGGTTTACATTACGCCGTTATTAACTGTTAATAACTACAATTAAATCAAAGAGGAATGAAAATAATCTAGGTTTCATATTTGACTATCGATGCCAAAACTACCACGATAATACTCATCGTTCAGGATTTAAATTTAAAAATATGTGAGATAACGTGGCCAATACTTAATCTCGAAATGCGGCTACAGCGAGATACCATAGTGCGGAGCGGATCTACAAAAATATAACCTGCGGAAGCGCAGACTGTACTAAATGCAATGAACATATTATTTTGGATTTTGTTAGCACTCTCAAAAAATAACCAGGTTTTTTTTTATTTAATTTATTAATTCATTATATTTATTATATTCTATTACCCTACCCTACAATATGAGTGCGTTTGGGATTAGAATATGTATACAAAAATAATATATTAAATACTAACTAGGTATCATCCACTATCAGTCTAACTAAGCCGAGCTGAGCTGTCTGATCCATCCTTTCTAATTCCTCGCTTATCACAATAATTCCCTGTCAGTAATTAACTTTTGATCACTTCAAAGGCTTATTGTTTTATACTTCAGTCTTTTGTCATAAACCATTTGGCATCTACAATAAGAAACAAGCAATTTGTGATTAACATAAGAACAATTTTAGTTGCGTTTTATGCTCTTAAGGATTTTTTCTATTTCTAATATTGAATTTACTTATTTATCATCTTATTTTGTAACTTTTTGTAATCTTTATTGAGAAAATAAATGTCCACCATTAATTTTATTGTTATTGTAGAATGGATAAAGGATTGCCCGGTCTATATACTTAATGTGACCCGTGTCCATTCTAGCTTAGCATGATGTTATAATCCAACACTATTTTTACAATATTTTTTCCATTTGAATAAATATATTATCGTGTTGAAGTAACCGAATAAATTATAGGGTATTTATAATATATTTTAAGCTATCATATATAGCTCAACATAAGGATTTTAGATCAATTGGGCATAGGGCAGAGATATGTGACCGCTGCCGATCTAAATCTAGTAGAGCGACTGAAAACGAGTATTTTAAAGTTATAGGAGGACAACTTTTTTATTTCTGATATGTCAGGCCAGTTTCCTAATCAGAAGTATTTGCGGGGAGCAATGATCACCTGATTTGGCATTATTACTCTCTCATAACTTGAAACGCTTTTTTGGACTAACCAGAATAGAGTTTACGTGTCTATTTTACTTTAAAAAAATAATAAAATAATTTATAAAAATTTAATAAAATGTATGAATCTCTCTTCCTTTTTATATAACTGAATAGATTTTATTGTTACCTATTATTTTAATGATTTTTTCAAACTTAAATAGAGCCTATTATCAATTATATAGGTAATATAAAATAAAAAATAAGTAAACTACGATTCAAAATATGATGCATACGACGGTCCATAGAAATATGGGAGTTCTTTGAGTCGACTCTGCAAACGATGTAATTTAAGCCCGCATAGGAAATGTACATTTTTACTGAAGTACAAGTTTAATTAAAACCACTCTCCAACAGCAGAAGTAAAATAGAAACAATTTAAATTTGAGGAGTGTATCGTACGCGATTGTGTGCCACAAGAAATACAAAGTGAACTGCTCTTAACTAAGTTAGAGAAGTGATTAACGGTCGTCAATTTCCAATCGATGTCACTATTTTTCCATAAAACATTTTCTTTCTAACATTTGCTTATTAAATTACCTCCATCGGCTACATTATAAACTTCATTATAGCATTATAGGATGTTGATTCGAGTCGTTTTAAAGACTTCTGTGAAAACAAAGCCATAATTTGCCTTTATTTTCACAGATATATGTCTCATATATGTCTCATACTATAAGATATATGAGAGAGGAAACAACAGAAGAGTGGGAGTTGTGATATTATGTTGCATAAACAGGTTTAATTACATTAATAACAGAAATATCCTTTTAAAAGATATATGGCAATCGATACTTATAATAAAACTAGAGTTGGAATTTCTGCAGATTTAAAAATGATAAAAACTTGCATTGCATTAAAAATAAATTTTCCATGGTGCACCTTCCCGGGCAGCTTCTAAAATACTGTGTCTACTCCACATTCAGCCCAAAATTGTGGCATGTATTAAAGAATATTCAAATATGTACTCACATAAACCATACAATACTATTACTATACATTTTTAAATATAGTTATGTAATGTTTAGTTTTTACTATTCTTAGATTATGTAAAATATATTTGATGAAAAGATTCACTAAGGTCTTTGGTATTATAAAAAATATTAAGTCCCTCATTCATAAAAACGAATTCCACTTTATCACTGGTTTTAACTGAAGGTCAAAATACAATAAATAGGTTGTATTTTTGTTGTAGATTTTTGAACACCAATGACGTCCTTTTTTAAAATTTAATCCGTGGAAAAGTCCAACTATTCCGTGGTACCGGACACTTCAGCACCTTCATTGGATTTGCCAAATGACAGCTTCAAGAAAATTCAGCTACAGTCGTAGCTATAAAAGTTTAAGCTATTGACGTTTGCAATTTTCTTCCACATTTCTTTTCAAACCAACAGGATATTCGCTCGAAAGTTTATGCATCCCAGACATATTCGTAATGGAAACTTGATAAGAATACAACAATAATTCAGCGTGGTTTATAGTTAACAATTAAAGTTTATAAAATAGACATTTCCACCCTCGAGTTATAGACACAACACAATTATTGATACTTTTTTACTTGATAGACCTCTGATGTCATACTGTATGAGGTATACAAAGCTAAATTTATAGCGTCAGAATAATCGATTGGTCACACCTTTCATATATAAATCTTAGCATAGATATGTCTGTTAGAAAAAAATTAAGCCTCCTGTTCCAGACAATATTAATTAACTTTAGTAAATTAAAGAATACATATATCTTTCTTTATATAAAATGGTGGGCAAATGGGCAGTTTTAAATAGGGAAATGATACCAGACTAGCTATCAGTTTAGGTTATAGGACTTTTCAAGGCATTTTGACAACAATGTTGATTGTTGGGGCAGACCTTGTAAACCAGGGAACTTCTATGGTAATAAGAGGCAGGAAATGTATGCAAGGACTGTATCAAATGGAGGTCTGTAGTGTTTGTCTACCCCATTTGTGAAAAGGCGATAAAAATGAAATAAAACATACAAAACAAGAAATGAATTTTTCTACTTAAGTGCCATTTATCCACTTTCAGTGTTAGCGCTCACCTGAGTAGAAACCCGTATTATTACTTCTAAAACCGCACTTGTTATTGCTCAGTATAATGCGAATTTCCTTTTGTCATTGTTAAGTAAATATTTCTGGAGAAATATAATGGTATTGAATGTCCTAGAGGAAACTGTTTGTTTGAATTATTTGTTCAATGAAAGCAAATATCATATAAAGGTATAAAATAAATGATATAAAAAATATATTAAAAAATAGATAGTATAAATAAAAAAGCTTACGCGTTATATTAGATAGGTTGACATTTATCATTTTTCTATAGAAGCTAAGCCATACTTAATGGCTGGCATTATTAATGGCTAATCAACCAGGGATTTGTATAATAAAATTCTGTTCTAAGTAGTATTCATTTGAAGCCCCAGAAAAGTATTGCAAGATCCAATAAAGTAGGAAGCACTGAACTAGGTCTCCAAATATGCTTGTGATATAATCTTATTAAATGGTTGTGACTGTCATATTAACAGTTAAGTTAAACTATTTCTATTACTACTAATTTGAATAATTTATTTAAATAAGCAACCTTTTGATTCCCACCGGTTATTTTATACACGAAACGCATAGGAATTGTTACAATATTTGAACATGAGCTGCTTATTATTTGAAAAACAAGAACATGAATTTATGACATCATTATTATACCTAGGATGCTTTGTCGATATTTTTATACTAACCATATATTTATTTATATATTTGTATACTAGCTGATCCGGCAACGTTGTTTTGCCATACATGTGATTTCAATTTTCAATTAATAAATAAAAAATAAGGTTTGCTCGTAGAAGGGTGAAAATTTAGGATTGTATGTATTTTTGTATGTTGTATCATAAAAAAATAGAGAATAAAATTGTTGTCTAAAAAATTAAAAAAAAAAATAGGGATGGACTACCCTTAATATTTAGGGGGATAAAAATATTTGTTGGCCAATTCTCTGACCTACTCAATACGCTCACAAAGTTTCATGAGAATCGGTCAAGCCGTTTCGGAGGAATTCAAGTTCAAGATTCAAGAACCCCGTGACACGAGAATTGTGTATATAGTATATAAATTATTCCTTGTTATAGAAAAACTATGCTCACTTTCCACTTTACAATAGAGCGATTTATGTTGAGCTTTTTTTCAACGCAAAGATATTAATTACACTAAAACTGAGTGGGTTTAATGGAAGCGCGGAACACCTTACGCAACGATTCGTTTCAGCGTTCTCGCTAAAAGGAAGTCTTGTTTTACACATTTTGTTGTATCTCAACGTTATGATTGTGACGAAGTTTACAATTGAGCACTTTATATGTTAATGACATTGCTTGACATTGCTTCGTTAAAGTAGCGGTAAAGCCCGCTAAAATCTCGTCTTAACATTGAAGTAATTTCCAGCTTCATTCAGTTTTTTTTAGTTTTGTTCAGTGTTTATGAAAGTGTGGGTAACCGCTCACGTTTTTTTTTTTTTACAAAGACCTATTCGCCTTCTAACCGTGCATATAGATGCGCTTGTGAACGCAAGAACATATATATGCGATCGAAAACATCTTTCTTATGCATAGCGGTATCACTTTATCCTGCCCGTTTGCCCCCTATTATAAAATAAATTACCCAATTATTTATCGAAAATTCAAGATTATATAACAGATAAAATTTTGAAACCTAAATATAGCTTAATTATTTAAAATATTATAAAAACAAGAATAAATTATTATAGATATTTTCAATATATAGATATCAAATATGTTTCAATAACTTTTAGCAAATCTGATTGGCTATAATCTATGCGAGAATTTGTCGATGTTTCGAGACTAAGTTACCCCCATTCTTTCAGAACAAACAAGAGGTGTGTGCGTCGCGTGCGACAGTGTGTGTGTGTGCAACGCGTACGTCAGGCAAGCAACGATGGCTTGGCCTGAGGTTGTGCGATGAGGGAGCAGACGGGGACGGCATGCAGGAGGGCAGCGCGCCTGCAAAGCGACCCTCAGCGCTTACCATCGACCGAGCAGCCTTTCTCCTTCTAAGGGTCAAGAGAGCCTTCAAGAAGAAACGACAACAGCGGAAGGAGAAACAGTATGTACTTATTCTGCTAATAAATTAGTATTATTCTTAATAAGATTGATTGATTAGCATCTGTCTTATGAGGGTTAAAAGAGCCTTCAAAAACAACGAAAGAAGAAACAGAATGTATTTACTATACAAAAAATTTGTACAAAATTTCATTATTTTCAGGGAAGTCATTATTAAGTGAATATTTCCAGCAATGCGTAAAAAATTTCTGTTATCTGAGGCGAGGAAATTGTGTTTTAATAATCGTTGCGCTGTCTGTAACATAGAATTACGTATGAAAACTCGATATTGAAATCGGAAATCGCAATTGAAACTCGTGAGCTTGCCAACGTTTGATTTTAATTAAACATTTATGTGTACTACATTAGCCAGCAAATTTATACAAAGATACATTTGGTACGATGTTAGCATATAACACTTTTAAAAAGTTTTTAGTAGTCTATGATAATTGAGTTTTGTATGAGTTATTTTTACTTACTCTACTATAAGAGAAGAAAATATGGCAACTACTTCTTAGGTTGCGTTCATTGTTTTAATTTTTATTGACATAAAGCCAACTTAGCCTAGCTTTCGAACCCGAAGCGATAATACAATCATTTACAGAGTTAGATGTATTATGGTCTAAGGTAAGAAACTCGCGTATACTTTTTGGTTTAGAGAGAAGAGATTCCTTCTAAATATTTAAATACATAAGCGAAACTCTTCCGCTTATATATGCCACGTGTGAGTTCACACTATTTTCGCTGGTGTAACGTACTCGTAAAATATTTTATTAGGGGGCATAAGCGGCTTACTCAAGAACACTGTAATCTGCCACAAAATTCGCGATATCGGCATAAATTTATTGTTACTAAAACGAGACTCGAGAATGCGCTGTCTTGATTTAGTTCATTTAGACATTTCCGCGTTTATTTTATCATCATCTCACCCTTCGAATTTATATACTTGACTCTTATTTTAAAGAAAATCTTTCACGAATTTAATTTCTCGAAGAAATTGTCAGCTAAGGGTCGAAAGAATGGCGTATTCCGCGTGTCTGTTGATTGGACTTCGGAATCATAATCAAGAATATAATGTATAGCGAAAGAGGAGTCGCGCGTTTTACATTCTATTTCTCTGTTTCACTAACGTAGACGATGAAAACAATAATCTTGCAATGAAAAATAATTTTATATTTGCAAAAAACAGGTCCTTTCCTTTTATACATTAGTTTAATAAGAACATTTATACGAGATTCGTATTAGTATTTGGCTTCGCATCACCATGTCCATCTTCCTTGCCCTGAACTTCCTGTAAGGTGAGGTCTTTTTTCACGGACGGGGGTTTTAAAGTTTTGAAATCATTACGCAACTCTCTATCACCTACTGCCTTGATACCGTCCTTTGACAACTTTGTCTTCTTTACTTCTGGAAATTTAGCTTCTTTCCTGTTTGGAAAGATGAATAGCTCTATGGGATTGCGTTGGCGTTGGTGTGAATTTTGAGGGAACAGCCCTGGTGCTGATACGAGAGCATCCAATATTGCAGCAGCTGGCAAACTGACACCAGATCCACCGCGTTGCTGCGGGCCCATCTCCAGTATTATAGACTCCTCTCGAACCTATACAAATAATTGATTTAATAAAAAATAAAAAAGGCATTGCTCCCCATCTTTATATGTTCAATATATATATCTTTGTTATAAATATATAAAATATTATTATATTATATATTATAGTGATATATTTTTTACTAGATCAATATATAATAAACATTTAAAGTAATTAAAACTTTAAAGTTATTTATTTATTCAGTGGTTCAAAATCCCAATAGACCAGTATGAAAGCAGTACTCCGCGAAAAACCCACAACCACTCTTTTTTTTTTGAGTGGTGGTCTATTGGGATTTTGAACTATGGACTTCTGCAAAGTAACGCCTGATTCAATTAATTATATTCTTTCAGTGGTTTCTTCATCACGTATTTATTACGGTTAAGTCAATAGGAAAAACTCTTTAGTTAACTGTACTAATTAATAACTTTTAAGGTTTAACGAGATTTTTTGTCTGAATAATCTTGGCCAAATGTGTGGATCCATACCTGTTCATGTGAGTCGCAACAGAGAGGAGACATTGACGGCTTCGTTAAAGGGAACCGATCGTTATTGCGGAGAAGCCTTGACATTATATCCGGAACCGGGTAGGAGTCGAGTGTAGGAGTAAGACCCATGCAGGCACAGGGTTCGTTTTGTACTCCAGTAGCCAACTGTTTAAGAAGTGGAGATCCCTTTATATCTGCGGCATAATATTATTCATTCGTTAGTATGATGGAGACAATATCTGTGTGCTTAGGTATGGTTTTAAATTACTAGTTGTAGAATGAATTTCAATGATATATACCTAGTTCTAGTTCATTATAATATGAGAATGTAATGAAACATTCAAGAAAAGACTACCTTAATTTATTGTTACCTTGTGGTTTCGAATCGATGTAGAACGCGATATCCAGCTTGCCAAGATTGACGAGAGAATTGGTTACCGGTGGCGCTGAGTCACCGAACGCCAATGTGACCATCACCAATAAACAGCGTATCAAAGCCATACTAATGAAATATTAACATAGTATTAATGGCTGAATGTATTGTGGCACGTTAAGAGAATTTACTTCTCTGTCTCTTATCCATAATCATGGCAATTACGGACACGAGTACGAAAGCACTATAATTGTAAAACTGATAGTCCAGTTACTGATTGCTAAAACAATCACACAGCTGGAGATCTATAAGGAGGTCATGCCAAGGAGGTTCCTTTATCCTAAGATATTTACGAAGGTTCTACGTTTTACCGTTTGAACTATTTCATTATATTATTTTATTGGTTTTAGAACTATTTCCAACAAGTATGTGATAATATTATATGCGCTTCCTTCCAAAGTTGAATAGAGGTTTATAATAGTCGCGAATTAGGTCGCGTTGTTTATTAACATAGTTTATAATTCGCCACATCTCTAGACTTAATATCAAACCTTATTTGTTAGCTAAAACTTTAATTTATCAAGAATGGTAATCAAACAAAAAAAGGGATTCAATTATTGTTATCTATAAATTTGAGATATGTTACTTTACTTTAGGAATTATTGAAATACATTTTTGTTTAAAGAAAAACACTTTTTTAATGGATTTATGTTATGTATTTTTTTGCAAAATTTAAATATAATTATCACATTATTTAAAAAAATTCCCGACGTTTCGCGTGCATTACAGCATTTTTGTTATAAGACTTGTTTTAGTATTAACTTTAGACTGTAGGAACTAACACTTAATTACGTCAGACATATAAGACGTAAGTGAAGTGCAAATAATTTAGCAGACTGTATTATTAGCCTAAAAATTCAATTAAAAGCCTGTCCTGCGCACATTATATACTGAATCAGTTTGTTATATAAGTGAATATTACCTTTCATTAAGGTTTATGTGACGATTGAAGCTGTTTGTATGTAACGTCTATCTTGAAACCAGTAGAGACGAGAAGGGAATCGAGAGCAAATCGAATTGAGACGGTTTCGTAACATCGATTTGATCGTTTATTGGATTCGTATTTTATGGCGGGAATTGTAATCGTTCACGTTTTAATTCTTTATTTGTTTTGCTACTTTATCGATAATCGAATATTTTATGGCGCGTTTAATGAACTCAATGGGGTGTAATATTAAATAATCATGTATATGGTATATTATGTAATTAAGGCTCTTAAAACAAGTGTGTGAGCAGGATAGCTCAAACCTCTCTCCTCGGGTCTGGCGACTTGTACCGTTTCTAAGACAAGTTTTGAAATTTAAAAAAATGTAATTCAGGATTATCAACTTAAATGTTACATGCAATAAGAGAACATTTCATATGGACAATATAGGCACATGAATTGCCCGTAGCACTTACTTATTTATTTAATTAATAAATTTAATTATTTACAACACATACGCATTATTATACAAAATAATTGTTAATGATCTAGATAGTAATGGAATATATATATTAGAATTTTTAATTTAATTTATATTCATTATAAAATAAGAAATTGCTGTACTCATACGTTTCAGGACTAGGTAATTCACAATAATTTAGTTTTCGCTGAACACAATTATTGGGAATTCGGATATCGATAAAGTCTTGCATTTATTTATACACATCAATTTGTGCAAGTCGTAAACTGTAGTATGAGATTTGCATTCGCTCTGTGGGTGAGTAACAATCGTTTTATATTATTAAAACGATATATATATCGTATAAGTGTTTCTGAGGCCACGGGTTGGTACAATACGCAGAAAATTATAACTTCTTAAGCCCATTAATTCAATTTTTAACACCACTTTTAAATCCTGAATCCAACTTTCCGAGAGGGCTGCAATAAATAAAAATTAAAAGTCCCTTCATGATATATAAAACGCGGCCCTCTTTTTATATGGGACCTTCTAACAGTCTCCGACCGTCTGTATACATTCGATATTTAAAATAGTAACTTTAAGGTGATTTATATTCAAATGTAGGACACGACTGTGAGAGTGACAGGCTCCGACGAAACTGTCATCTGTCAGTTACACTGACAGCTGATTTAACTGATAAAATTCTGTATCTTTAAACTATATACTATACGATTTTGTCTATACTGAGACTAAATTCATTATCGTACATAGAGTTAGTTCGTAATTAGCGTTTCTTGCTTCTAACCGCACCTAAGAATTGTGCTATGGGTATTTAAAAAGTGCATAACTAGATAAAAAATATTACTATTTCGGTCATGTTGACCTTTTCAACAATTGTCAAAATGACCATTTAAACAATCGTGCTCTTATTTACTACTATGTTACTGTAACCTAGTCAGAAAGTGTAAGATATTTAATTAACACAGATCACCCCTGCAATGAAACGATCATTTTCTTCCTTCAAATTGTACCTACCCGTCTGAAAAAACTATTGCCACAGAAGTGAATAGTAAAATTTACTATATTGACATTTTCAATATTTTAAGATGTTTTCATGGAGCGTAGAAGGAAACACACGAAAAGGCACCAGTGCACTGAATTCAGTATTAGCCTCAACCAGCGGTATACAACGACGCAACGATCCGATCGATGACGCTTTTGTGCAACATAAAGATGTTCTTCTTGAAATGGTACAGTAATAGCATCCGAAATAGAGCCATTCCAAGTGTCGACGACTTGTCACTTTTCTAGCAGATTTAAGATTTTTAAGATTGGCTTTGGCACAGCGTAGCAATATCTCTCTACATCTTCTATCACATGGCGAGTGTTTGGAGGAGTTGTTCGGTTTGATATCTGGTGCTGATTGATAATTGGGCGCATCAGAAGTCACTTTCTGCCGCGCACCATCGCTATATAAAACTAGCTGCTAATAGAGGTATTTCCGAATAAAAAGACTTAGAAAAGCGCGTATCGTCGTTTGAATGGCCGGCAACGGTGAGCCTCTTGCCCGTTTGCACCTTGTTTTATAAACAAAAAGCTCTGGGGGTTTTAAAGGTCACACGATCAGATGATGTATTTCTAAATTGTAGTAAGTGCGTATATTTTTTGCTATCACTAAAATTACTCATCTAGGAAACTCAAAGAGAGGAACAAAGCGTTTATTGTGAGCTGCAAAATTACTTCTCTTCGAAAATACCCAATAATCTTATCAAACTTGAACTACATTTAGCAATTTAATGTCGTGAGATAGATGAAAAAAGCAGTATAAGATTTTAATTCAAAGCTAGAATCAAAACTGAAAGAACTACGCGAGAAGAAAAAGAGAAAACATGAGAGCGAATCAGTCGGTCGTTGCAATGCCGGCAATGGCGTAGAACTTCACCTGAATGCACACGGCCTCAGCGCTGTTGGGGAAGCTGATGCTACTATACGACATCACTCTGGTGCGTTTGAATACATTTAATATAACCTTTTATTCAGTTTGGGGACGGTATTGAGGTCAACTTTCAATAAGGTATTAAAAACATCATTTTCTTACAATTTATGTTACAATAAGTTCAGATTCCCTGAAGTGAAAAAACATTTGATAAATTTTCTCCGGTAGTTTTTTCATAACAAATCTAAAGCAGACGTTACCATTTCATATTTGTCAAACTTGATAAATGTGCAGAGGGCTTATAATGTACACCGCTATTATAAGACTATCGTATCAATGTGTTTTTTGTTTACACAGCGACTAAAAGCGTTTTTCTCACTTTTAATATTATTTACATAACGTAGACTTTAACAAATCAATAAACGATTAAAAGGATCGTATCTGTCATGTCAAAACCGCCGCTCTCAAATCGTTTAATTTGCTAATCGCTGAATAAACTGTACATAAATAATTGCTTCAAGGGTTTTCACGCTGTTGTGGTTCGAATGTGCCATTATACGGGGAGGCGCGGTTTGGATCGGTGACAAATTGCATATTCGAGGCCAGGCGGACGTGTTGCGGTAATAAGGTGGCGGTACGGCCCCCGCAGGTGTAACAGTTAATGATTTTAATAGGTTGGAGGCGAATACCGAAGATTAGATTAGCAGACCTCATTCTACGACACGCTACTCGGATTTCTCGACGTATATGGACTCGTGATCAGTCTTCTGTTAGTTATATACGTTTCGTATATGTTACACCTTTTAAACAAGTGTAAAAACTATGTGTATAACAAAATTAATTCCTTTTAGATTATGTTGAATATTTAGAAAGCACGGATTAGAATGGGCTAAGGGACTATATCCAAATCTCAGTCTTGAGTCAGTTTGAAGGCACGAGTCGAATATTGAAAAGATCTTCGCTCAATTAAATTCGTATTATATTATTATATTCAAATGTTGGGATACACAATATGTTACAGATAACAGTTCTTTAGCTTTGCAAGCAACGGGCGTCGCGGCAGTGGGAAACGCACGCCTTACACTCAATGGCCCCAATCTGCCCCATATTCCAGGGTGGGGCCAATTATTTTCTGGTAAATTCACTTTAAAGTACAAAATTTGGTTAACTGTTCCCATATAATGCAGCAAACGAATGTTTAAAGCAACAAAATTATTTTTGATGAAATCTATCTTAGTAAATAAGTATCAATTAACGATAGCTTAGACATGGGCCGCGTTTTAGTTCTAGAACATTGTCAAGTTGTATATATATACAAACATTGGATTACTTATTTAAATATATTTAAAGCATTTCTAATTTACTAATCCCAAAAAGGCAAGGCATTTTTGAAACATATAAATCATATATTTTTGAACACTTTTACTAAATAGTAAAAATTTGAAGTTTTATAACAGTGGACCTCAACTCTGTTGGCCATTCATGACGGCGTTTCGCCTGCTAGATGGCGCTGTTAGCATTTACAACTGTCAAGACGGACGAATTCGCTGGCAACTACCAATTATTAATTTTATAACATCAGGGCTTTTAATAATTTTAAAAAAAAATATCACGTTGGTTTTGGTTTTAAATATCAGGCAATCCTGATGTCAGCTGTGCACAGAGTAAATCTACTAACAAGACAGAAGACATGGCGACAGAAAACGAATTGGAGCCCGGGAAACTTGACAACGTAACTGAATCAATGCTAAGAAGCAGCAGCAAGATTACCCAAAAGATAACCAGTGACCTTTCAACTACTAAACCCCTCACGACGCCTGACAATTATTATCCTGATTAAATAATATTTTATTGACACGAATTTAATTCACTATTCTGTCTCTTTATTTTCCTATGCTTATCAAATAAAAAATATACGACTCTATGGTTTGTTAAACTACACGAAGATGATAGCACAAAGATATGACTGCGGGTTTCAGGCTCATTGGGTGGCTATTTGCATTGGTGGTGCATAGTGGACAAAGTTATTGTTTATTGTGTACCTAATGCCAAATTAAATTCATTTAATTAATTTTGCTAATTTTACTAACATAGTTGTTAAGAACAAATGTTACTAACCAAATATGAACAAATGGTCCGAAATAAACAGTTTTTTTTTATAACGAATCGTATATATAACACGCGACAAAATTAACTTTACCTTGTATCAATTGTATATTGTTAATAAAATACATTTTGAATTTATAACCGGGTTTATCTAAAAAGTTTCAGCTAAGTAAATACTTCAACAATAATTTTAATAACCGTACAAATTGTCCTTAGTGCGGCGGCTGTGGCAGCAAGTGCGGGTGTGCGGCGCGTCCCTCCCCCATTGCTGCGCTCGCGCACACTACCCGCGATCGTGGCGCCGCCTCTTTCTATACTCCATGCGCAAATCGACCCTACGCATGCTGCTGGTAAGTCATAAATATAATCTATGGCGAAGTACGAAGTGTTTAATAAGTTAAAAGTAATTTAATTTTAATTAGTAAAAGACATGATATGAAATAAGGCTTACCAACGAACAAAACAGCGTTATTAAATAAAAGTTTACGTTGTATTGCTCCACTAATCATTTACCAAAATCAATGCTACTACAATCAATTTCGAATATAAATTTGTTTCAAAAAAATTATTATAAAAAGCTTAATACACAGTTACTGAATATATGGGAGATAATTTATAATATTAAGTCATTGTAATTGTTTGTAGTTATGAATTTAAATGTAATGTAATATCCACTAGTAGAATATAGTTTGCCCTTTGTGGTAGAATATGGTTTATGCACTTTGTTAAGTACTTTGTTAAGACCTTGATTTCCTTTACCCAGTACCCAGTACCCATATTCGCAAACGAAGTATACACCTATAACAAATTTTATTATTTTATAAAAAGTTTTTATCGTTACTTTCAAATAGTGTATCATGGAAGTAGAAGGACATAAAAAATAACCACAACATTATTGTAATTATTTAAATTTAAACTGCAACAACATTTTTATTTCCTTGAAAAATGTCTAGCGATGCTCGAAACTGTCGCCCACTCAAGTGGAATACGACACGTATGCAATAGAGTTATTTAACACTGGCTTTATAAAAAAGCTCAGTGAATATGACGTAACATCGGTAGGGAAAAAGATAAACAAAAACAAATCGCTTAATTTATTTATTATATAAGTTAAAAGCCATTTCATTTGAAAATACACTGTGTCTATTGTAATAGGGTGAAACATAAATGTAATTCAGTGGTTAATAAATGCTTAATGCATTTCACATCATTAAAGATTATTTTCCTCTAATACTGTTGCTTTGAAAACTGCAACTTGTTATGAAATATAAGAAATGCGTTTGACCTGACTTTGCACTAAGTCAATTTTACGAAAAGAATCCTCATGTTTCCACTATCCGCACTAAGTGGAGTCCAGATCAAGAAACTATCCTCGGGTGGAATTCCAGATGTACATTATCGAGTCGTACCTGCAACTGCTGGCGGGAATATGGATGGCATGGTAGAGTTCGCGACTTTACACCAAACCGCTGCAGCACATGAACTAAACCTGCCTTAACTTGCAACGCGGCATAACGCCGACCTATACATTCTCGAGCGCCGCGACCAAATGGCAGATATGTCCATTCGGATACGAGACGCTTATTCTCCGCTGAAAATCGCTCTGGCCGAAACTGCTCGGGCTGCTCCCACACCTGTGCGTCATGTTGCGCCTCGTACACTGGGACATAGACTCGCGTACCACGTGTTATGTTTACACCACCCGTGTCATCTGTAGGAAGCACGCTGTCGCGTATACACAACCGCTTGAGGTATCCTACAGGGGGGTGAAGCCGCAACGCCTCGCAAACTACGCTGTCCAAGAAGTCCATGTGTGACACGGCATCGGCACTCAACTCACCGCCATTTGCTGCGAACACCTCGTCTATCTCACGATGTAGCCGCCGCAGATGTTCAGGATGACGGCCTAATTCATAAAGAGCTGCAAAAAGTGCAGATGCTGTTGGTTCAACGCCAGCGATAAAAAAGAAAAAGGCTTGTGCCGCTAATAACTCATCGGTTGGTTCGAGTTCCAACGGTAGTTGAGGATCGGTAATGCGACCTGCTCGCTGCAGTGCCACGCATAGCTCGGCAAAGTCGTGTTTTGCCGCTCCACCTGTCTCCTTCCGCCGCTGCTCTAGCACTTTCCGGATTGCACCAATGAAGAGAGGCTCGTGCTCTTTGAATAGTTTTATGCCAAGAAACTGTGATAAGTCCAAACTTAGATTCGACAATATCAAGTTGGTATCACTCCAGAACGTTGGTTTGAATGCTTTTTGGGCCATGTTGAGAAATGGCGAATCAAATATGGATTCAGGCGTTATACCAAATACGGCGGCACCGATAGCTGCACTGCAAAACGTTGAAAGCGTATCGTAGACACCGGTCGTCCATAATTCAGGATGATGCTGCAAGTGATCGGCGAAGTCACGGGCACTACGGTCAATGATATAGTACATGCTACGCAATTTAGAGGCGGTGAAGAGTGGTGTCAGCGCTTGTCGCATAAGTTTCCATCGCACTCCATGCATGAAGAGCACATTATCTGCGAGAAGGTCACCCCGGTTGGGTTGCACGCCTCGATGGGCGAAGGCGGATGAATCGCGAGCTAAAACATGCCGCACACAGCTGGCTCCACGCACTTGCAGTGACGGCGTGAGTAGAAATCCTATACCTACTACAGGTGATTTCGGATAACTGCGGTATACATCACATAGCGATTCAAATACAGCTCGCCCGCCGAAAACAAAATTCCAGTAAATGCCAAACACTTTATGTCGCTTGTATAGAGGTACACCACGCCTCCGCCAGTACAGCTCATTATACTTGCCTATTAAGTAGACACTCACGTATAAAAGAAGACACGGTATCAGAACTTGTAGCATAACCATTTTAATATTAATTTAATAAATCCATAATATTATTTGTATGACACATGTAGCGCCGTAAACGTCTGAAATCTATTTATTGAAACGTCGTGACTTACGAAATGTTACAAAATATTATCAACAACGTGACTTGGAAATTATCTTTAATGATTTACCATAGCATTCTTTATTATTTTGAATACAATTTGAATTATATTTACCAAAAGCATAGTGACTTTAAACGTTTTACACTTAAACTCTCGTAGAAAGCTTGTTTGTTGCAGTGGCAATATATGACAGAAATATGCAAATTTTGACAAACTTTCCAGTACAGAAAGTTCACTTAAAATTTTATGTAAAATGTAGTACAAATGTAGAAACATAAAATCCGAAATAAATAAAGGTGAATTGTATTTTGCGATGCAACAATTTAAGTAAAACGTTAACAAAGGTACATTTTTAATATAAACAATACCTTTGTAAATTTGTAAATGGCGAACAATTTTAATTACAGTATGAATATGTAGATTGCTTGTATTTGGTTCCGCCGCGGCGCCGACCAAGTTAAATTAATCGAAAAGTTAAAATAAAGCCTAATGAGCTTTACAAAATATTTACTGGAATTGGTAAAATGTTAAACACAAACTGAATCATGCCAAAAGTACTTTTTCACAGATAAATTATGTTTGTCACAGAGTAAAACATCGTTCCTATGAAATGTTAGATTTGTTAAGCATACTCAGAATAAAAGAGGAGGAAATGTTATTACTCGTTCTTAGAATACCATTCTTTCTTATTTTGATAAAATAAAAAGCCTAAAGATGTATCATATACGTATTCAAATTGATATCAGCATCTGAATAAAATTGTTGTTTTGATCAAAAAGCAGGTATGTGATGTATATAATCTTCTATATAAAAATGTTCTGGGAATGTAATTTTATCGGTAAGCTGTCGGTGTTGTTAGAAGCGTGAAATATTTCCAAGGGTTCGCGTTCCTGATCGCGCCATGTCGCTTTACGCCAAGGAATTTTTATTATTCGTTTAGAGAAAATTCTAGTCCGCAAGATAATTTTTTTGCGATGTTTATACGTTTTCGCTGTGAGTTGATATCAAGATATACTGTACGCGAGCCCAAGACCTCGACTTTATTTATTACGAACCCTTAACCTATTAGTTCTTGCTATATAATTCGCTGTATTAAGTCGCGTTCACACATTACGTCTAAATTTCGTGTGAACACGTACACAAACACACACACACATTAACAAATTAACTTAAAATTAACAAAGTTCCTGCGTAGGGTTGGATTATACCAGAAAGAGCAAAGAAACAAAAGAAAAGAAAGAGATAAGAAACAAGAATTCTTTGTTAATGAGGCTGGAATTTTAAGTTCTCCTTCGTTTAGATATCACAGTTTGGAAAGCGACATTGATTTCTGTTACAGAGGTGACGCAGAGCCAGCAGCTATGCCGTGGTATCTCGTCACATCGTGTGAGTTGTGTAAGCGCAGCGTTGCCTCGAATCACGTGCAGCAGCGATGAAACTAATGAGGCAGGTGAAGCCAGGCGCAAAAGTGCCTTCTCACACTTGGGTGTCTCACCGCGATCCAGCTTCGCCCTGGAACAGCCAGATCCATGCATTATTAGGTTAGTCTATTTGGTAACTTTAAGATGTTTGACGTTTCCAAATGAGAATTCTTTTGGTTAATTCTCATAGTTTCTTATATTAATTATATTATTTAATTTATCTCAATTCGGGGAACAACTTTTGTTACGAGATTTTTCTCCCGTAAATTGAAGCAAAGGTTTTTCACTACATGCATTTTGCATAATATATCTACATAATTATAAAAAAGTATAAATTTTTCTTTATTAGTATATTCAGATAAAGAGGCTACAGCCAACAACAAAAAGGATTAATTATCATTATCAATAATTTTTTTATGTTTCAAATTAATGAAATTTGGATATTCTTATATACACGTACCCGATATTTTGTGTTAGGCTCAAAATACCGACTCTATAGATCCAAACCAGTAAAATACAGAAATCAGACAAGATCATAAAGGGCTGGAGTATTCCTCTATTAATCCAAAATTATATTATTTTTTTAAATAAAATGTGTAAGTATTATGAAACAAGCTTTAAATTCCTTAAAGGGCTGAAGTAGTGTAGGGCTGTTTAGAAAAATATAGAGGTCAAGGATGAAGAACAGCTTGTGTTCAAAGAACAACTCAATCAGATCTTTGTAATTGAAGCTTACGGTCAGAGGCTGGCCCTAATCTCAACTTATATATCGATTTGCGACCGTACTAAACCTCCTTTGCTAGTATGTACACTTATTGATAAGATAAACTGGTCAAGTGCGAGTCGTACTCGGGCACGTAGGGTACCTTCCTTACCAAGTTTGACGTATTCGATCAATTAAATATTTATCTTATATTCACATTAAATAATTGTTTTTAGTAGTTATAGTGACAACAACTGTAAAAATTTCATCATCAAAGGTTCATGTGATACAGCGTCGGACGGACGAATAGACAGACAACCAATGAAGAGAAGTAATTATACAGTTTCTACCCGAAATGTAAGGAACGTAAATGGGTTTATATTACAACGATGGTCGCAATATCAATCATGAAATTGTGAATTAATTTTGATTGATTTTGTTCTGTACAATAAGTATCCTTTTTAATAAAATAACTTTTGGAGGACACCGTGGGCCAGTTTTGTAAAATCCTTCCGGTTTTAGTCGATACCAACTCCGGAGCAATAAATACAGATAACACATAACCTCTCTGCAGCTATGACACTTATTTTGGCAATCAACACCTTTTGTCTTTAGTCTATCGTGACCATAACACTGTACGCGAAAAGTCGGAAAATTTTGAAATAATGTAAAATATATTTAAATTCTTTAAAAATACATAGCTTTATCCGCTAATAAAGTGTTTTTCTTTAAATCTTTAAATCAGTAATAGTTATGTTAATAAAAGACAATATTAAAATAAATTATCAGAAAACAGGTCAACAATATCTCAATAATGCTTTACAGAATTGAAAATAAAATCCGACCATAAAAGCAAAAGGAAAATAGATAACACAGTGACTAACGATTCATAATACAATAAGTCAACGGAGGTCTCGGGAACTGCACTCTCCCCTCGGTCAAACTGTCTAACTTAAAATTTATACCCACTGAAGAATTATGATGTATATTTTATATATAATTTAGGGTTAAAATTTTCGTACCAGCTGCAAAAGGGGTATTTTGGAACTAAATGACTTAGGGACCTTCAAGAAAAGAGCGTATATCTTAGAGGCCGTCAACGCACTGGTAAGGCCTCTGGCATTGCGAGTGTCCATGGGCGGCGGTATCACTTACGATCAGGTGAGCCTCATGCCCGATTGTCCCTTGTTTTATAAAAAACGGTCGTATATGCATTTCGTAAGGCACATTACATTGCGATATATTTTATATACCAATATTATACAGCGCAGGAACTGATGTGTATTGAAAAATGATTTGCGTGGATGGTCCTTTCATATAGAGGAAGGCTCTCAAAAAGATTGATGCATAAATGAGAAGTGCTGTGAAAATGATATTTCTTTATGTTCGTCGAAATACACTTTTTAAAAACACGGCTTAAGAAAAGGTAACGGGCGGCTTTGTCGCTATGAAGCGATCTCTTCCAGGCAACACTTGAAATAAATGAGTGAAAAGCATGAAGTGCAATTACAAAATAATAATAAAAATACAAGGAATAATGCTAAAGAATACAAAAATAAAACAAAAACTATAGAAGTGTAAAACATGAATCAAGCAAAACTTACACACACAGAAAACCATAGTAAAAATGTATAAAGGCGTAAGGTTATTTTACCATTGCTAAATGGTAAAAAAGCTCAGAATTCTGTGTGTAAATTTATATTTTGACAAAAAAATGTTCAGCGTTGTTGTTTATTTATTTATTTATTAAATATGGAACGCCAGCAACACAACATACATAGATAATTTATTCATAGATAGACAAATTTCGTTGCGAAAACCATTTATAGGCATATACGTCATTATCAAGAATCTTATCTTAAAAACAACAGGATATTAAAGAAGGAATTTCAATATTAAAAAGACAAACATATAAAATTAGCAAAATAAATACAGTAAAACAAAAACATTATTATAATTATTTTTGGCATGATTTTTTCTTACAGAAAATAAAGGAGTCATGAAGGATGTCAATGTTAATAAGAATATACGAGTTATAAAGGTCACATAACCTATTGATTGGAGAGTGGTCTCCAAGATTCGTAGGAGCTTGAGGTCCACTGAGTAGTTTTTTCTGGAATATCTCGGAAGGGGGTATGGGATTGGGAAAGAGATGGATTCAAGAATGTCTGGACAGTCTAGTGAATTAAGGTGTGGACTACCCTTAATATTTAGGGAGATGAAAAATAGATGTTGGCCGATTCTCAGACCTACTCAATACGCTCAGAAAGTTTCATGAGAATCGGTCAAGCCGTTTCGGAGGAGTTCAAGTTCGAATCCCGTGACACGAGAATTTTATATAATATTGTGAATCTAAACCATTCCCAGATCCCCTTGAACACACAAAAAAATTTCATCAAAATCCAGTCCAATCAAGGTCCAGTCGTTTGAGAGAAGTTCAGTGACATACACACTCACAGAAGAATTATATATAAAGAAATATTAAGTCATGCGTTTCGCGTCTATTTGTTGAAGTGGAACATCGTGTGGGTCGTAGTCACGTAGACGGCGCTCTGATTGACCGATGTCATTAGTACAAAATTTTGATTAATTAAACGTTAATATAAAGTTCTACGTCCATTTAACGGTTTTCTACTATTAGGAAATATCCTCAGTAACTTTGAATTTTAAAATGAATCATTGAATATAACTACTTCTCAACGCGAATGACACATGCGGATTAGCATTTTTTGACAGAATAAAACAGTAACAAATATATATTTATTATTGTTTTATTCTGTCAAAAAATATCAAGGTAATATACATTATATATACCTTGATATTTGCTCAATACAGTCAATGCGTTCGTTATATTTCTTTCCGAACATTTCTCAACTCAATTTGTGTCGCAATTTAGATTCGAACTTCCCTTTTATACTTAATAAAAGGAAACTCAATGCTATTTACTGAATAATTTACAGAGACATCACATTCTGCATATTTTGGTAATGATATGAACATTCAAAATGTTTTATACAAGTTATATATAGCTCTAGTTTTACTTCATTACGGTTAATAGCTTTATAACGGGAAGTAGCTTAGCTTAAAATTACTTTTTAACTGTTCAAAATAATAATTATACGTAATACAAAATCCCAATAGAACAATATACAAGCAGTACTCCGCGAAAACCCCCCAACATCGAGCCGTTCGCTCCGTGTCTATTGGGATTTTGTACTATGGACTGCCGCATCGTAACGCCTGATTCAATTAATTATACGTAAGAATCAATCGCAATTGTGGCTCGTTTGATGTACAGTTTTTCTTCTTAAAACATATAGCTTCATAAATTCAACTCAACTTTGCCTAAAGCAAAATATTTTATCAAGTTACGTCATTATACTCTTGGAAACTAAAAGCTGTCCTCCGGTGGGAGAAACGCGTCGCCTCATTACATATTCAGGAGCTAGGTGTCGGCATGAGACGAGAGTACTTATGTATAATCATATTTACTTAGAAGTGATTTCTACGTCATTTTAAATAATACACTTTTTTTCGGCAGGCGCAAGAAGTATATAACATTTTATTCTTATTTTATTTAATGTTTTTCAATTAACACTACGCACTATGATCCAATTGTTTTTTTTAATCGTGTGTATGTATTAAAAATATAATTATGGAAATGGATATGATATAGTAATGTAATAAAACAGTTTTGATGATAAAAATTAAAAGCATCGTTGGTCTAGTGCGCTCTAGAGGTCCTTGAAGATGACTTCGAAGGTCATGTGTCTTAATTCTACTGTCTATGTGTGCCTTAACAGTACAAACATCGTGAGTCACGCCTTAGTCTCAAAAAACAAAGCAAGCACAAGTGGCTGATTACCTATTTTCACGAAAAAAAAAATGGAAATTACTGACTGACTAGAACCCTTTGTGGGTTCAATATATTATATCACGTTGCTCTATGGGACCCCTTTTTGATGTATACTCTACTGTCTTACTGTCAACTGGTCATAGACAGGCAAACACATGGAAAAGAAAATCCTAGTAATGTGAACCCATTTTTACTCTTTGGGTTCATAACAAGAAAATGAAAACCTAATTCTATTATGACGCTATTTTTTAGTACACAGTATAAAATATCCTTATATAGACAAGACTTTTGTTTAATGTATATATAGAAGCAATTTGGATGTTCGGCACGGCTGGGTATAATTGCCTCGGATTCGAACAGTCGCTATTGTAGACATAAGTATGCATTTCAAAGCTTGGGAACTAAGCGAAGCCTTTTGTAATGTTCAAAAATCGTGATGTACTAATTACGTCACGTGCGATGGAATGTTCGGGATGTCTGTTTTATATATCGTATATTTTATGCAATGTCCGTAACGTAGAATGAAATACTATTTATTTACAGTGCCTAAATAACAACGGATTAAAATGAGATTTATTATTCATATTGCCGATGTTGGGATGCGACTGTCAGTATTGCCAAAACGTAGAAAATTAATATAAATATCACTGCAAAATATGGCAACTACGTGTTAATTTGAAATCTGACATCCGTCAGTTTGACCGTAACTGGGATGGCAGCAAAACATCCGAAAAAACTGCATAAATAACAGTAATAAGAAATTGCGTTTTAATCCTTTATAATATTTAAATAGTTGTTTTAATAAAAAAAAAAACTATTTAATTATAGGGTCACAGCTGCCGTCTACCGTTTGTCTTCAGTCTACCGTGACCACGTTCGCGAAACGTCGGGAAAATTAATAATAATGTAAAATATACTTAAATTTTGTAGAAATACATAGCTTAATCCGTTAATAAAGTGTTTTTCTTTAAATGAGTTATAATAGTTATGTCAATAAAAGACAACTTTTTAATTATGTACATATAATACTGCTTGATTTTCATATATATGACGATACTAGAAAACTACTATGATACTATATTGGGTAACCATTTGTCAAGGTGGGAATCATAATATTCGTGGCTTTTAATATATGAAAAAATAATATGTAAGCATGAGTGTAAATGAAAGCATTTCGTTAGCATGAAAAATGATCCACAATTTAACATCAAAGCGATTAAGAACTTGGAAGCTGAAATATTAATTCGAGGCAGCGTGGCTTCTTGAATTATAAGCGATTGCGTTAATGAAGCGCCACCTGCCGAACGTGAGTTTAATACGCTACCGTTTCGGTTTCACTAAAATACAGTTACTGTAGTGTGTATAATTGTTGTATGTTCTTACTATCTTATTACGATTTCACCTACGTTATGAGCGACACGTTTTACTCCTCTTGGCGCAAGATCAAAGCTCTAAAACTATGTGAGGGTGAAACTGTATGTATCCTTACACCCTCCTAGAATGGAGATTAATCGTAGTGGGATTTACTTATACTTTTCAGACTCACTAGTGTGAAAAATTTAATACGAATTTCAAGGGTTTGAGAAATGAACAGTAAAGAAACAGGCTATTGCCACACTCTAAGCGTTTGTGCCTGCGTTTACCTCCATAAAATAGTGAATTGTTATATTGTAGGCTTAGTACTACACATTTTATTACGAAAAAATCTAATATAACTCTAGTTCCTAGAGGATGAAATGCTAGTTTAGAGTATACAGTTAAGGTCAAAAATTTATAAGCGTCTTTCTAGAAGGTTGCTAGCAATAACGATTCTCCTAGATTCTTTTAGCGAGGGTGAAAACGCAATTGTATTATTAACGTATTAATCCATTGTCATAGCCGTTATCAGTTTATCACGTTATCTTGTAATTATGACGCGTGTTTTACGAAGTTATTTGGTAGCGCCGTAAAAGCCTCATATCCGGCGATGGGCCACTTTACGATTGGACTTTACGAGTTTCCTATTTATTCGAAGGTTCTCCTGTCATCTAACTATAATTAGTTTACAAAGTTTTCTAATAACAAAATCAAACTATACCTACATAATTATCGGCATAAGTTAAAAAAAAATCACTCCAAATCTTACCAGGTTTCTTCCCTTATTTTTCAAGTGTCCTTCGACAAAAAACTGCTAGCTGTAAGTTTGTTTAGGGCGGCTCTCTTTTTCGTTTCTTGTGGGTAATCAAGCGCACGTATCACGTCCATATAACAGTATAGATTTGACATTGGATCCGAATTTTATGTAAAGTCGACGCGCCAATTTCCGTCACTGGTCGAAGGTGCGACTAGAACGGGCCGTGATTCGCGAAGCGGTTGTAAATACCCTAAGAGTTCAGGAAATTTTATAACAACGAAGAAGATATATAGAGATTTTAATTGAATGTTTATTAACCTTATAAAGTTTATTTTTTCTTATATTTATTATTATTTCGAATACCTCCAAAACTGTTCAATTTCAATTTCCAATTGGTAAGGCATGTAATGAAATATACAGTTACACAAATGAGGCTTAGTATACATTCAAAAACCAACGGACTTCAATGAGAAGCTTCTCGAAGGTCATCGATTTCTCTGCTCTCATCATTAGATGGAATTTTAATTTGAGAGTTCAAAATACTTGATATTATGTTGTGTATGTTATATTTCTCTAACATGACAATTTATTACGTGGATACATTTGCTTATAAATAAAAAGGCTTTTGATATACTAGCACATATGAGGCGATAAATTTTCATTACTCAACCCCGAGTTGAATTACATAAATTATACCGAATTACTACAAATTCCACATAAATTGAGTTTTTTTTGTTTTGTTAACAGTAGCCTAAATAACTATTGCATGGGAACAGCAGTTGATGTCCAGCAACGCTGAAATTATTTTCTTCTATTCCTTTACCTCGACCAGAGGAAACATAATTAAATGTCGTAAATTGTGATTACGCTTGGCATTAGCGCATTGCTCCGTGAGTAGTCATAAATTTTATTGCTATTTGTATACTATTACTAATGAGTTTTCAACGTCATTATATCAGCACCATTAGGATCTTGTTGGAATAGAAGCATAAAGGTTTTAATCATCCGGCCGATACAGTACCAAAGCATTCATCCTAAATTTCAGTTCGTCGTGTAGTAACAATATTAATCTGCGGTACGTAAACTCTGAATCGCACTATGAAAGTGTTTCGCAAAGCATATATGTAACATCCCATCGATCACATGGGCCGTCAGATCGACTGGACAGAGGAGCTTGGAGATTATATAAAAAACCAAAACACTGATAATAGGCCTAAATAAATTATGTTTTTAATGTGCAGCATAACATTGTCTTTCATTAACGTGAGTACCACAGACATAAATTAAATAATGTCGAATAAATATTGTTTATAATGATGTTTCGGATGCTTTTCATCAACTTAATTATCAAAAAGTTAACATATCAACGCCGCGTTTCGTTTGCGACACGTTTTGATACATACGTAGACTACTTTAAGATTAAAGAAATTATTTCACACAGATTCTTTCCATATTTGTATCGATATGAACTAGTTTTACTTGTTTTTCTTAATAATAATCATCTTTATTTGAACTAACTGCGGTGTAGGTAGAGATGCTATAAAAATTAGTATTCCGTTTGTGTACAGTTAGCCACCTAACATGGTATGCAAAAAATCACTACACATTTTTTTTATGAGACTGGGGGGCAAACGAGCAGGCCGCAGCTTACCTTACCGCTGCCCATGGACACCTGGATCGCCAGGAGGCTTACAGGCGCATTGCCGGCCTTTTAGGGATAAATATGCTCTCTTCTTGAAGGCACCCAAGTCGTATCGGCTCGGAAATACATCCGCCGGCAGCTGTTTCCACAGTAAAGTGGTACGCGGCAAAAAGTGCCTAAAAAACTGCTCTGTTGTGGAACGCCAGACATCGAGGTGATATGGATGAAATTAACATAGTTTAAAACAAAGTCACTTTCTCTGTCCCTTTGTATGCTTAAAACTTTGAAACTACGCAACGGATTTTGATGCGGTTTTGTTTTAATAGATAGAGTGATTTCTAATGTGATGTCGTAAATAATTACATTCTTTCCGCTTACATTGCAAACGCAGGCTGAACCCTACGAGTTTTATCAAAATAACGTACTAAGTATTGTACACATTGAAAAGGTCTACAGAAAAGTCCATGTCTATCTCTTATGGATAACCTACAGTAACTTTTTTTTGTCATTTACTTTTTACGACAACGCGTTTATTTTTCTGGAGTGTATTTAGTATCAGCATTGCACCCGTGCGAAACCGGGGCGGGTCGCTAGTTACATAATAAACATTAGTGTAGACAGATCCTAGAGAAAAGTCAAACCATATCTTATTGATTAGTTATATAAAATCATGTCTAGTCAACATAGCAATCAGTTAAAAAGTTAATTTTGTTTAAACACTTATTGTTCTCGAGCGGCTCTTAAACTTGGCTATAAAAATGAAAGTTGGCTGATTCTATTTTTATAGCTCCTTTGGGAACAAAAAAAATTCTTATATTCAAATGAATGATAACATTATATGTTTTCATTTTGATCAATTTCTCGATAAACATTCTACTTACTTTTGCTTTATTTAATACTTCTTTTAGGAATAAAGATTTGTTCTATAATTATTTTATGTTTAACCACAGAAATACTAAACGATAAACCGTTTTTTATATATTGGTTAGAACTGATGTCGAAACGAAATACAATAAACTGAAACCTAATTAAGAATTATCAATAACACCACGAACCGGAAATAAGATTTTCGAAGGTTGACCTCCATATCTCTGAACCTCCATGATGGTATCCTTATCAGGTACCAAATTTCCTAATAAAAGATCACCATAAAAATTCATTCATAAGCGATATTAATGCATACACATAAAATATAAACGGTCCAATTAAGAAATCCCATTCAGTCAGGTAAAAAAACTCTGTTTTTTTGATGGGCAAATAATATTACTTTTGTCAACAGAGTTGGATCGGCTAGTCCAAGAGGGTCCGTATCAAGTGGAGGCACAAGCTACGGCCGATTACCAGATGACGCAGCACGACGCCTAAGCTGGGAAAGGTATGATTAATACAAAATTCCTTTGAAATTAAAGAAGAGAATTTTGGTGATTCTGATATGGATTTCTCTTAAACTAAGCTGGTTATAATATCAGCATTTGAGTCACTAGACTACAACTGATTTATAAACTGAAAATGTATGTAACATATTCAAAACACGTCGCGTATACAAAATGACGCAAGTATAAAGTGTTCTACCCGATTAAACAAGGCTTGATAGATTTTGCATATAGATTATAGGAGTCAAAGCGACGACATTGATAGTACAAAATAATTTTAAATCACATCTATTTTGAAGTGTTTCATACGGTACTATTTATATAACATAAAACTAAAATAAATGTAGTTAAACAAAAATTAATCTTTACTTCATATAGGTATGTAAACAAACAATATTACTCGTCATTAAAAAAACTAGATTTTCTTTTATTTCCGTAGACTGAGCTCGCCGTTGTTCCACTGAAGAAACCGCTTGTTAGCAACGAGAACTCACTTCTAAATATTTATTATTTTAATATATTAACACTACATGACGTTTCATTAGCAGACTTTTACGAACTTTTCAAAACTATCGCATGATTTTGTGTGATATTTTTTTAAAAATAGAATATATTTTGTAAATTAATACGATTTTCCAGCTATAGCTGAGTAGATCCCAAAGTGTTGAAAATGCTACAAATAAATTTTCGTATATACCTACCTCTTCTTATATAACTTTTGAACTGATATAATTTATTCGTAATATATGTATTTAGAATTATGAGAATTTCGTTGCTTCGACATTATCTAAAGTAATAACAACCTATAATTATTATGAAAACATGAAATCAATCGCAGTTTAATTAATAAGTAGTTTTTAATCTCGCCCGACAGGGAGCAACATTTTCAATTTAATATTTCTCTCGCAATGATTTGCTTCAAACACTTAGTTAAATTATATTCGATACGAAATTTCAATTTACTTTTTCTCCAGTCTACGAACCCAAGCGCAATTACCCTAGTTGGGATATAAAAAAAGGACAGCATTTTTATTCACCAAAGTATAGCAGGTTTTATTTTGGTATTTTTTAAATAAAATTCAGTCTCAGGGGGAAAATATTGAAAGCCCTTTGATAGTTTTGTACGGTCTAAGATTTTAAGGCAGGTCGCGAGAGATTTCACAAATATATAGTAAAATAAGATAATAATTATTCATTAAGCTTACATTTCTTATTTAACATACACATGCTTATATTATAAAGACATAAATATGACAAGCTGTCCCTTGAGGTTTCACCCAGGCATTAAACAAAATCCGCAGTGAATCTGGAGGGAAAAGCAGTGCACGCGAAGACAGATTTTATGTGTTTGTTATGTACTATTAGCTATTAAAAAATATTGTCCCTCAGTAAAGATTCAACAACAATAAGGGATGATTATTTTAACATATTGACAATTCTATATTATTTGAGACAGTAAGAATTTTGTGACAAGGAACCATAGAAGACTATATCCAGAAGGCTCTAGAAACCAGCATTGTTTATTTTAGTTAATTTTGCTTTAAATATTTGAAGTTTTATATTGTTCAATCAATGAGTACTACTACTATGTAATACTTTTTAATGGAGGTGCGGAGTCTCCTGACACAGCTATATTTATGCCAAAAAGGAGGTTCCTTTAAACTAGATAGGTTGTGAAAAAACTTTTTGATGAATTTTATTTGAGTCAAGATTTCTGAGAGCTGAATTAGAAGACTGTTTGTTATTTATATTCTATAGATATGTATCTTGGAACGAAAGAGGGAGAAATGATCAAAGGATCGCTCCTGGTGACCTCAAATGTCAGAGGTATACGTGCCTCTTCACGTACAAAATTTGAATGGATTTTGACATTTCTGAAATAATGCTTAATAGCTTATATATACTACATAAATTATAGTGCTTTTAAAGTTATATACAATTTTATACAAGTGGTATTTGATTGCATCATTTTGTATCACATTAGAATATGTAGTTAACCGACTGTTTTGGTCGTTGTTAGACTAGAATATTTTTCTCGTTACGTTATGATTAAAGTACTCTGCAGGTTATTATGCTCGATTTCATTTGAATAACAAATAAAATATTTTTAAGTAAAAAAAACTAACAAAATATAAGACTGTGCTGACAATTCCCATGGATAATTGATATCAATCGATAAAAATATTATAGGCTTTAAAATACATAAAGCGGTAAACATATAAAACTAGCAATTTCCATCGCGTCCAATTATTGATTAAATGAAACAATTAATTATGCCCATGCTCCATTACTAGATTGTCTTCTTATTTATTACGTAGAATAACGTCGTACGTCTTTTTAGATATTCATATATTAATGCGTAAGCATGAAACTTCTAAAGATATGTCAAAAAACCCACCGCAAATTGCAAATACGGATGCAGCTTTTTATTTTATCTCAAATGTGGGTTCTCAAACGTAGGACATTACTGTAATGTCAAAGCTGCCTATTTGCTTTGATCAGGCGCAGAAATACCATACGATAGCTTTGTTTTTAGAAATTTTGTGCACAGAATTAATTGATATAAATTGTACGTTCATGAAGCCACTATAGAAATTACGTATCGTAGCTGCAAGGTATTAATTTAAGGTTAACGCTACACAGTACAAAATCGCTACGGCGTAGCTTGTAGTAACCACAATTGACATCTGTGAATTTTTAAAATATGGGTTATTATGAGGTTTTTTTTAAATATTCAAAGACTTAAAGATGAACTTTGTTAATAGCTATCACAGTAATGATTACACAATGCCCGTCGACCGTCTCTATGTCTGTTTGGCCACCAGGCCAGTTCCTATCGTGCTACAACTGTGATAGATATAGAAATTTATATATAAATAGATATTTTCACTGACTTTTATTTCCATTTTAATAACAAATAAACAACCAGAATAAATTATAATAAATATTTAAGGGAGCGGAGAATAGGGTACAACACTTAATATGTGAGTTTGATTATCCTTGTTTTTATTTATGTGTCCTATATAAGAAATAATACGCTGAAATAACCAAACAATGACGACGTTTGAGGCTTGGATGTGTGACTTATGATTCTATATTTGTAGTACGTTCAAAAACTTAGCATGAAATGAAGAGTTAGAATTGCTTTTGCATTAATTTAATTGTTATATAATCATTTCTAAATTGCATGCAACGTAAGTTTGTGCGCTGTTTCCCGAAAGCAGTTTTCTATTGAATTCGGTTGAAGCTCCGACTATTTTTGAGTCAAACAAACTCTGAATAAGAACTAAGTTTAAAAACTTATACGGGTAAATCTTGTACGCTTTATTAGTAGCAGTTCAAAATGGACAAATACAGAATCAAGACTTGCTAATGACAAGAATTGCTATTTATTAAAATATAATATAAAAAAAATATTCATAATAAATTAGAAATAAATCAAAGTTCGACAATAAACCAATGATTATTTAAAAGAAATTATAGACGTTTCCAGCGGCAGATTAAATACGAATTCATACAATATTTGAGAGGACTGACTACACTGAATAAAATTACGTGAACAAAGTAAATTCCACTTACAAATTCGAACGAAAAATTGATAATCTATTGAATATATTGCGAGTATAAAATGGGGCCGAATTCGGCGCCACTGTCAATCTTCAGCATGGAATAGATAAATAAGATTCTCACCCTTTAAATCACCTACATAATCTTAGTGTTTTGCCTATATTTGAATTAAGAATTTTGTATTAAACTTGACTAAGTGTGGCTGCCTACCTCAGCTATTGTCTAGCTAATCACCCTTCACACTCTCTTCTAAATCCGTCAAGATACTTAACAGCGAAATTTTTTAATCGCATCGCCTTGACCTCTCGACCTATATGAAAATCTAACTCAATTTATGTATTACAAATTATCTTATATAAATGGAATATTTTACGTTCTAGTTGAGATTGTAAATATAAAATTACGTGAACAGTGAAGGTAAATTTCTTGTTATCGGTAAACAAATATTACTACTTTTCTAATTAAATATTAATAATACAGTAACTGTTTCTCTTATACCGAATCCAGTACACAAATAAATAAACAATAAAAATATAAACATATTTTCATACTCGTATTAACATTTTAATATTGACACATTCCACAAACCATTAGCCCCGAAGAAAGCTATTCATAGCTTG
Organism: Pontia daplidice; assembly: GCA_963693355.1. Taxonomy (NCBI): domain Eukaryota; kingdom Metazoa; phylum Arthropoda; class Insecta; order Lepidoptera; family Pieridae; genus Pontia; species Pontia daplidice. Next base: position 1,804,754 of record CAVNZL010000013.1, read on the forward strand.
TTATGATAACAGAACTGATATGCATATGCATTCAGACCACAGCTTATACATACATGCACACCACAAAACTGTATATCTAATTGGATTACACTATTCGGTAGTCTGGCTGTTCGCCGTAACTTAGTTAATTATTTAAGTAGACAAAATACAAACAAACATTTATAATAATAACCTTCTTCGGATTTTCCGGTATCCTTAACCACAGTTTCAATTAACGAAGGCAATTCGTAACACAGAGTCTTGTTTATTTAATATTTTCGCTCACTAGAAAATATTTTTCAATGAAACAGAACCGGTTTCACAGTGAAAAATTGCAATTCCTAAAAATTCTATTCTATTTAGACACTAGCTGTTCACTGTGGTTTACGTACATTCATTTATATACCCGTACACATCGTAACGCACAAAAAGAAAGCATTTTCCTTTGTATTATTTCGTAGTACACTTTAAACAGAAGAAGTAAACAATTCGCAAGAGTTGTTTCTAAGGAAAGCGCGTTGGAAAAACTAAAAATCTCTCCACATTTAAAATATTGTTTGAAAGGCACACACATTGCGAAACTAGACCAGACACTGGTTTTGTACAAATAATTTTATCTCTAACACGCAATTCAAAGAAAATATTGCGTTTGATTTACTTACGTTAGAAGTTCTTTACCGGGCATAAACGAAGAAAGAAAAAGCTCTTTGCAATCATTGGAACAGATTCAATGAGTCAGCCTTATTCCCAATTGAGAGCTTTCGACACTCCAAACAGTCTAGCTATAAAGATATGAGATACTTATATAATGCACACTTAGCTTTCTATATTTTACATCTAAATATGAAAGATATTAACAAAATTCAAATATGGGTTTTAGATATATTGAAATGATCCATTTTCAAAAGCCGATAAATCGTTCTGTTTTTATTTTGATATTTCTGACAGTGCTTAATATTGTGAGTTGACATACTTGATGGAATGTGGGCAGCATCTTATCACCATCAATACTACAGTAAAAACACTCTGAATATCAGAATACCTACAAGCAAGGTACCAAATAACATACTATTAACTTGAAGAAGCTTCGCTTAGACACAGGTAATAGAAAAATGATTTGAAAAGTAGATTGTTTCATAGAGTCCATATCGCAATTGCTATATATCATACCGTCACAGAAAATTGCTTTCAGTTCTTGTATATACGTCTTACTCATGTAGACGAAAACGATACTTAAGCTACACATCTATTATTATAAAAAGAGACTGTTATTTTATTGTTAATCATTAGATCTTATATCTGAGTTTTCTTAACTTATACGTAAATACAAAATGTCTCGAAATTCCTGACTTGCAATTAAATAACTCAGATTGAATAAATGTTACATCCCTCCATCGGAATTGACATTTAATTACGTTACGCTCCGAGCCTGTCTGAACATTAACTCTAGTGTGAGTTGACATCGAAAAATCTTTTTCATTGATAATGAAACTTGAACTCTCGATCCGAATACTAAGGTTTCATTTCGCTCCTCACCCGGGTGATACCGCTCAAGGAAAAAAATAGGACATACCACATTAAAACGCAATTAATAATGTTGAACTAAAAATAATTAAGTTACCCGAATATATAACGTGCAAAACATGGGGATGGTTCGAAAAGTGGTTCGACGTTCTTTTCTAAATAATTAACTCTTTTATAGTACGTTCGTGATTCAATACTTCTTGTGCTATAAAAAAATTTGGGCAACATACTTTAAAACAATGTTTTGTTCGTTTCATTACAGTTTTGATTTAATATTAATGTATGTATTGCATAGGCTCACATTAATAGTCACATGCACAAAGTTATATATTTGACTACACAGTCGCAGAAGTGATTTTCAAATAATCATGTGTTTTACTCGACCTGAATTTGAAGCTTACTCCGTCGGCCACATTCGCTCACTGAATTCGAGATTTCGCGCTAACTGTTGGAAACAATCAATGTTCAAACTGTCTGTTGAATATTTTCGTTTCTTATAGATTTTTCTATAAAATATTTATTATAAGGATTTTTATAGGGCAAACATTTAGTTAAATTTATCTCTACAGAAGTCTACTAAAACTAACAAAGTTTTTGTTGTTACTTTGCTTTACTTAATTGGATTGTCTATGAAGGTACGCTTTGCTGTATATACATATAGTTTCATGTGAAAAGGTGAACTATGGAACCAAGCTACATAGAATACATTTATGTGGTACCACAAACCATCAATGTGGTAGTCACTTACCCGTTTTATCATCTTGTAATCATTAAAACTGAACAGAAAAATTTCCTTTTAATCGTTTTTAGAAATGTTGTACTTAAAGGTAAGGTATATATGTGATTCAATAAAGTAAAAAATACGTTAAATGGTAATATGTTATAAACCATAATGTATAACAATGAAAACAGTCTCAAATTTCAAAATATCTCTTAGATTTTATTTTATAATTATTTTCTCAAACATTACATATGTTAAAGAAACGATTTATAGATATATTACAGTAAGACTACATTATAGATAGTCTGGCCATACATACTGTTACTGTTAAAAATAAATAAAATATTCTATTTGAATTCGCTCTTTGCAGTCTTGGTTGGAAACGAACTTTTCGGATTTCATAAGAGCCATCGTCTAGTCCCGCTTAATTCGTGGATTACGATTTATGGTCAGTTTAAGAGAGTATGTCTTGCTCTAAAAGCCATGACTATTTGGAGTCCCTGAAGAAAACCATACGATTGAAGCGAGAAATTTTCCCATGGAAAGAGTGCGTGCTTCTTTTGATATCTGGCCTCAACTCAAGGACGGCAGCCAACGGCAGCCACTTTGAATAAACTTTTCATATTTTAAATACTTTTTTATTTATGAACTATCACACTGTAAAAGAAATAAATTTTAATTGCAATAGAAAAAAATATATTTTTCTTGCAGTATTTATGGCAGGACTAAGTATACATATGTAAAAATTACATGAGAACTTATTAGTTAAGTTGTCCAACCCACAAGAGAGGCACCACCTCCCACATCAAATAAGGACGGATCCGTCAAGTTAAGCAATTATACAAACTTATAAAAAATTTATTAACAAATAGTATAAGAGAATATAAGAGATCTATGGCTAATGCCTACTCCACTAAAAGCTGTCGTGAACTATATAAATAAATGAAAAATTAGTCTAGATTCTAATTCACCTACGAACTGCTACTAATTAATTGATATTTCAAGTGGCACAGATGATAATACCCCTGGGCTGCATAGATGTTTTGTATTATATTACTGGTATTAGTGAAGGCCACTAGATATTAACAATAGTTGTTTCAACAAACAAAACTGTTAGTTTTTATATATATAACTTTTTTTAATAGTTTAGTAGTTTTTTAGTACTTTGTAAATTATAATGGTCACATATTTTACAAGGCAATTTTGTGGGTTTTGTACTAACTAATGTGTAATAACAAATAATATTAACAAATATAAAAATCGTGTGTATATTCTACGGGAGAGATGCCAACTAAGCCAGTGAGAGGCTTTCACGATGTCAAGGTGACGGCCGCATGCAAACAATACTTTTGAAGTCGCTCTGGGCAAACATTAAGAAAACATAGATTTTTATTCAAAGACAACTTTCCGTGATCGAAAAAACGTAAGAATGAAGCTTTTGTTTGTTGTACTTAAGTCGACATGTGATTGAGGTTGATTGTATTACGAACGTGTGATCTCTGTTAAGTTTCAAGATTTACGTTGTAGGATAAAACATATAAACATATTGATGCGGTGCTAGTATCACACATTGGAAGTTGGGATTTTCAAGACAAAGGTAAAACAGTATTCGATTATTTTTGACATCGTCTTTATTTGTAAAGCGTTTGTTCTATTATAATTAATGTTTCGTAATTTACACATTCAGTTTCATGGTCCTCGAAGTAGTTCAATGTAAAATATTTAATCTCAATGGTGGTGCGATTGAGATTAAAACAATTTGACAATTAGTGTCAATATAAATAATAAAATTCATCAGATCAGCAATATATGCCTATATATTTCAAAAATTATTTTACATTTCGGGATCAGTCTCTTATCAAACTCGCGACGCGGACTTTCTGTCAGTGTATATAATAGTAATCAGTGGTAAAAGTAGTGATAATTAGTTATTGTAATTATAATTAAAAAATATAATAAAATACTTTCGTTGAAAATGTGCTTTTTTTAAAAAACACAAACGCGACGAGGCCTGTTGCCTCGCAGTGACTATATGTTAAAAAAGTCGATCATAAAAACTTCTTAAAAATTGTTGTCCTTAGTTTTGCTTACTTCTGAGTATATAGTCCCAACGTTGGGAATTAAGTTTGACGAGCTAAGCCGTCACTAACTCGCTACAAAACTCAATAAAGTGATTAGATGGAGTTCTTTGATTTGAAAACAAAACAAAACAAGGTTTCAGTCATGTTTGCGTTTTGTCTACATTGATGACTAATCTAATATTCCAACAGTAAATAATCTTAACTCTCTTGGCTCCGTGTTTTAGTTATACTAGCAACTGAACGAAGGCGATAATTTTAACCGGTATTGAGAAAATACATTATATTATTAAAATTGAGTATTACAAAAGTGATTTCTTTTCACAAACAAATTTCACCGCAATAGATGGCGTTGATATAAATTAGACTTAATTAAATATTAATTTGTTATCTATTTTATTCTGTCAACTTGATGCTGCACCATCCTGCCGACCACGATATGCAAATTGCTCGAAACACGAGTTATATATATATATATATATAGATGTATATATATAGATGTATATATATAGATGTATATTTTAATAACAGCAATATATAAGAAAATTTACACATTGAAATTTTGAATATGGAATATATGAAATTGGACTGTTTTCAATTTTACACCTGTGCATTACGGCAGTCCAGGTGTGACGTAATAACGAGTAGCAGCAAGTTATGTCGCTCCAATAATCCACTACTGTCAGTGTTCGTTAGATTTAGTTATTTTTCTCTGTAGACCATATTTATAAACTACATAAACTTACATACATCAAGTTATCAAATCAAACATATAATTGATATGTCTGTTTCTTGTCCATGCATCGGTATTATAACTGAAATCTTTCTTTTAGCTGCCATGCTGCTAATAAACTGTCTATATGGATTTATATTAAAAGATTCAAACAATGTCATGAACGATTAGGAATTTATAAGTACGATAGATCTTAATTATATAGCAAAATTAATTAAAATCATAAAAAAAACACTCTGTAATTACGAATTATATTAATACACGTTAACATATAGATAGCAAAGCAAGGTAACAGTTTAAATATAAATCGAGTGAAATTAATTGCTTTTGTCTCACAATCTTAAAGCTTTTTACTCTAAATAGCAGTCGGATTTGAATAAGGTTGTGTAGCGGTATCTAAATAAAGTCTGATTAATTGGATTTTGTTTTTATTGTATTGGTCTTTTTAAGGTTTAGTAACAGCTCATATAAAGTCAAATGACAGTAGTAGGTACTACAACGTGAAATGTTTGTTGTAATGTAGATGGAGAAAGTTTTCGCGAAAGTTCGAGACCAGCAATGAATGCTTCCCGTAGCGGAAATTGTTGTTAGTGACATATAATCGAAGCTTTGCTGAACTAAAGCATACCGATATCTGAAAGGTTTGCCGATCTTTCAGATATCTTACTTGTGATCTCATCATGGTCAGCATCAGATGAGCCTCTTGGCCGTTGGCTCCCTATTATTATTTTAATTTAAAAAAAAAACAATACACTATAGTTAAGCTAGTGGAAGTTAGTCGATGATGATCTATTGCATATATCTATTGAGATAACAGTATCTCGTATTGTTTTTATAGAGAGAGCTCAGCGCTACCCCGGTCCGGTAGTATTGACTCTGTGGTGGAGGCTTGTGCAGTGAGGGTCCGACGCTCCGAGCCAAGTGCTGGCATAACCTTGCAAATTCCACGACCCGAACGCGCATTGTCGCTAGCTTCGCCAGCGGTTGGACGACGCGCAAAACCACATCGGGCGCAGGCGGGTAAGGTCTATAATATTACAATATGACGCAAAACAATCGAGTGAGAGAAAATACATATTTAATGTTTATTTGTGAGTTTATTCCTACTTTAGTAAGGATAACTGTCCAAACAAGATTATATCATAAATATGATATATAAAAATGTTTATACTGAAGTTATCTTTGAGTATGCACGTATAAACACACTCTTTGTGTGGTTTGAATTCTTGAAAATTATGAATATTCTACAACACTAGCTGCAAATAATTTACCTTGTGGGGAACCGCGTGTTTGTGAAATCTGACATGATATTATAATTTTATTCCTAGTTAGAATATTTTTATAACTGTAATAGTTATCATACTTATATTTGCTTTACAATGGCGACTTTCGTCCAACCCCGTTCATATATTGTACATAGTGTGAAGTTATTTTAATAATTAAAATACGTTGTAAACAGTAAAATTCTATTACATTAAGGCGAGGTCACAAACAAGGGTTGAACTCTCGGAGGGTTATCTAGAGCCGTTAGGGCGACCCTCAGCTGTTCATATGTCACGATCCAGACTGGATTACGCATTAAAGCCTCCGCTCGCGTATCACTGAGATTTGAATCATTGTTATATCTGTACCTGTAGTATACATTTTATGGGAAACGTGTTGGTCACAAATTATATAAGAATATACACGATTATTAATAGGTTAAGTTATTATGTATTGTACACAAGAAATAATAAAGTGCTCAAAAGATAATTTAAATTCAAATTCATGCAGGTAACACAATGTACACTTATGAACGTCAACAAATAAATTAAAGTGCTTCTAAGTTTACATTTACTGCCAGTTCTGAAATCAAGGGCGTAGAGCGGACGAAAAGAACTCGCAATAAACTCTCCGCCACTCTTATTAACTGCCAAGATTTTTGTTTTACAAAATATTTTACATTTACATTTGAAACAGTTACAATATTAAAAATATACTTACAAAACAAAAATTTCTCTTATATCAGATCCAAGCACTAGGATCATTTAAATAGTCATTTACCTTAAAATAGGCATTATCAGTAAGCCTTACTTTAACATATGATTTAAATTTATTTATTGACAACATTTGTATCTCTCTGATAGATTGCAAAATACCTTATATAACGTCGGATTTATCAAATGCGATATCTACCTGGCAAAGCTAGTAGCAAAACAAATAGGCGTTTAATTGTTGATAAAAGGATATATTTGCATCTTTCCATTCGTTTGTACGGAAATTATTATTACATGTAAAAAGTATTAAGTATTTTTCTATTCCTATAACCAAATTCAACATAAATTAATTCGACGAATTGAGTCGTCCTTTATTGACGTCGTTCAATGGACTCATAATGAATTACGTATAGAAATTCTGATGAGTGATTATTGTATCTTGTACATCATTCCCAATAATTTAGATTGAATGACGTACCCTAAGAAATGTGTCTACTGCCTTAGTTTTTTCTTCGGATTTTTATTACAATTAACTTGATTTCATAGATTACTTTTCAGAAACCTTTTCTCCACCATCTATACATCCCCCAGCCTAAGCTCTCAGAAGCACCAAAGATATATAACTTTCAAGGTTTCGTTGAAGTTAAAATTTTATGAAAAGGCGAAACTTCAAAACGATTTGAGTAATATAACTTTTTTCTCGTAAGAAAAATCAATTCGTTTCCGAATTGATTTTGTCAAAGTTTTAGTCAAAGGCAAGACTTGTTCAGACATTTTCCTTAGCTATATAAGTGTTCACACTTATATACGCAAGTCAGCGCGTGGAGGCATTTCTTTGTATTGCGACTAATATACCCTTACAAGTAAGTATGGTAAGGGTATAGTTTTATATCGGATCTTTCTTTGCATGAACACATTCGTCCTCTTACGGCTTCTGCGTCTATTCAACGATTTATTATTTGAATATATTCGGCGTTGGTTCGAAGTGTACTAGGCTGGAACTCGGTGGTCTGGACACTACATATTACAATGTACTTATATAAAATGAAATATAATACCTTATAAAAAATTCAATAATGGTTCATAACTCACCAAGGTGATATGTCATCATCATTGCTGCAGAGGATGTTGCGATATGAACTTAACCAATGCTATAGAGACAGCATAGTGAAACTGAATGCACGTCAAGCTATGTCATGCCCCGAAAGATATCCATCAATATCCATTCATTATAGACTGCACCTCATAGAGCTAGAACTCTTCGTCAACAAGGTTCTCTTACGCATATGACAAATTAATCAATTCCTTTACTCTGCACCAGAATGTGACATAATTGGGAATACTAAAGGGGAAAACGAAGAGAACGTTTCATTTGTTTATCTACTTTCTACACGCACAAATCGTGCTGATTACTTAATTATACAATGGCTTACGGGATAATGTCATACATTTGTGCCTGAATCCATGACGTAGAAAAAGCTTTGTAGTGTGTATGTAAAATGTTTGTTTGTGGGCTAGTTAAATACATGTGCCATAAAGCGCCTGCAGCTTCTTGCGTCGCATTTTCGGAACACCTAACATTATTCCAAAATATAAAAGTAGAAGAAGTAGTAGCCATGAAGATAAGGCATTTGATATGATAATGAGACTCCCTACTTTCTTTTTTCTTATTCCTTAAACAATAAGAGTGAATGTGAATAAAGTAGGAATCTGGTTCTCTTCAATTTGTAATAATTATCCACTTTTTGCAAAGCATAATTGGAGACTTGAGTACAACTTTTTGCGGCGGGTGACTCTCAAATTAAAACTTTTGCAACTTTGTTCGCGTCGCGTATACCATTTAGGTTTATACGAACACAGGGATGCAGATAGTCTCTGCTATACATTTTAAACATCGAATTTTTGATTATAAATTAACTTTATATCCGTTATAGGCTTTCAATCACAATCAAACAAAATTCGTCCATCTATATTTGTTATCTAAGTGGGTTTATTTTCTATAATAATATTCGCATTAGCACTAAAATATTCGTTAATATCGTATTTTCAATGAAGATTTATTTAAGGATTTGCTTCCACGTTGGTAATGTAAAGATAGACTGGCACAGGTGACAGCAAAGTGATGGATGCTCAAAAGAAGCTTACTCACCCTATTTGATCGTCGGTAAATACAAATCTCAACTGTTTTTTTAATATTTTACGTTTAAAAATGTGGTTTCTATGGCCATACATATGAAATCATAGTCCACGTTTTCTCAATCCAATCCACATAGTGATTGCGCGTACGGAAAGATGCCACTAATCCAAAGCACAGAGCAGGTAGCTAGGTACTAATGTAATTATACTATATCTATTCAGAGATGAGCAAATTTTCGCATTATTCTATGTCCCTAAAAAAGTTGGAACGCTTATGTATTTATTAATCTATAAATTTGAATATTCTTATATTAGTTTATTATTTTTCCTTAATACACCATCAGCTTTTGATTATTTTCAACTGGATTGAAATGTTACTGACACGCGTCTTCATTTTGTGTTTACAGTGTCAGTGTCTAAGATCGATATTTTATAAAAACAATTGTATAATATAAAACATTAGAATTCGCTCTATTTTATCCCATACCCCACCACGCTCCACCGTATTATCGATAGATAAAACGAGCAAAATATTACAACAAATTTTTTGCCAGGCGCTATTTTTTTAAATGCAAAATTAATTGCATGTGAAATTACTAAAGTAGCGGAGAGGTAGACTCCGTGCTAAGTGAATAATATTGATAATTTCGTTAGGAGCATCCCAGTCAGGCGAACTCTATCACGCCAGTTGAATATTTAGTAACTAGACCTAGTAGTTAAAGTGAATTAGCCCTATTCTTGTGGCTTCAGTTTCACATATGTTCGTTCGAGTTCGTACCTAAATATTTGAAATTTATTTTCTATTCCATTATATCTGTAAATCAATATTGTTCATAGATTAAATGACATTATGAAATTCTTTATCGTGTTCACAGTATTGCTTAAATTTCCCGAAGCTTTTACACATACATTTTTGGAAAACGGTTTTATGTGCGTTCTTACTTTTAACTTATTATATAAATAAGGTTTGTTGTAAAAAACATTCTATGAAATTCTAAAAAACAGATGTTTTCTGAAATTACACTCATTATTTAACTATTATCATCAAAATGTATTTTGTGAAAAATTACGTACAATATATGCAGAGATGAAATCTAGAGAAGCGATGTTATCCGGATATAAGCCTGTTTGCCAGACACATATTCGTGAGCTTTTATAAGCTGACACTCTCGGAATAAGTTCATTTTCCATACATTATCATTACCATATTTATATACTTTATATTCTCTTCCTACTGATTTTGATACCTTTGCTACATTTTTTATGTTCAATACATTATTTACATAACTGGAATTTTCGAGTTCTTTTTGGCAGAGGCTGCCACATCAAGTTCATATAACAAACTGATACCTTATTATGCCCTACAAACAATGTTTATTCTTTATAATGGGATCTATCGCATAAAAGAGCTTTTAGGTGGAAATTAATACAATACAAAGACAGTGTCAAGCATATAGTCTCTCTTACTAAATCAATTGTGAAATGCCGACGTCATTTTCATCAAGGCAAAGAGTGGGCACAATTTGGAATACTTCTCTAAAAAACTATAGATGGCGCTGTTAGCTTTTACTTAAATTTATTCATCAGTTATTTTGTTCGTTTCTCTAACAAAAGTGTAAAATCCATACGTACACCATAACTTTATTACTATAATAAACCCGAAGAAGGACAATTCAACGCAGATATAATTAATTGTATGTTTTGCCTTATAAGCTGTCTGTTTTGTTCAAATTTAAACGCATTCCTCTCAATTTCAAAATTTCGGAACCTTGTATATTGTAAGTCGCATGTTTAAGACGTTTTATTCAATCTGTATTTAGCAGTTTCTCTTTTCTACAAGAAAGTATACTCTGACACTAAGGTTGCCTGTGTTACCTACACATATATATATCGCCGGTCACAACCAGTCTGTCTGGGTCACCGAACTCCTTGACACTGGATACTGGAAATTAGCGATGTAACAGTAATAATTCAATATAAATTTTAATTTGATATACCTTAATATCCATTAAATGTTTTTGCATATTTCAGTTGTGAACAATAACAAACACTAGTCCTTGTACAAAGCTCTTATTTTTCATTAAATTTATTTGTACTATTTATTCAGACATTGAAGCAACTGTTGCCACAGCATCGTAATAAAGTATTTTCTCTCATTTGTTTAACTACCTTAATTGGCTTTATATGTATTGTCAAAATTTTTAACTAACTTATGATATATAAACACCAGAATAACGAAACAATTTCTCTATTTATTAAAATAAAGCAGAGCTTATTGATCGCTAACATTTGTAGTGCCTACAGGTGCAATTTTTTTTGTTATTGGATAGTAAGTAGTGCCTACTTATAATTTGTCACAGAATTGGATCATACTTTTGTACACGGCACCATTTCCAAATGTTTGGGATAAGTTAACCAGTCACGTCCAAACCTCTTTAATTGTTGCTCATCAAATATACAAGTATTTAATTGTTCGTTTCATTTACTATCTGAAGAACGAACCTATAAACGTTAAATTGTTGACCCCGACGTGATTTAACGGACGGATTTTGTAATGGATATTTACGGACGTTCAATATCCAATACAAAACTGATTGGTTGAATGAAATTAAAGAACATGTATGTGGTGATAACGCGAAAAATTGTGCCATTACGATGTATAATGTTATAATAATGATATAAAAAAAAATAATAATAATATATATAAATATATATAGTATAATGTATAATGTGTAATGAAATCACGGGGAGCAGCTAGTTTAACACTTCCGCTTATATTTAGATCAATACAATGGAAGGCTCATTTCCCCGGACTAGCATTGAATTGGCAATTGATAAAAGACTGAGTAGTGACCTTTTCCTTAGTGAGTTATTGTACCCTCAACCCTCTCAGATCTCACTGAAATCACCCTTGTTGACATCTCACAAGAACTTTTTAATTATTTTACGACATTTCTTCGCCCATCCTTAGTCAAATAATATGAAAAATATGCTATGATATGAAGTAAACAAACTTCTCTAAGTGTTTGTCTTTAACTTCATATTGTATGGTGAAATGTAATTTTATTTTTCTAATAATTATTAGTATAAACATTTCATTCCTTTTCCTTTAACAATTTATTTGTATTATTTTATAGTTGGGGCGTAAACTATAAAGTACTTGGTGCAAGAACTCTCCAAGGGACTGATTACTCTACTATTTGTTAAATTTTTATTTGATTATGATATTAATTGTTAAAATAAACGTTATGTATGATCGATTTCACTGAATAGATAGATCATTCAATTACATATAAATTGGAGTATACTAACCAAAATTAACTAAATAAAATTTAGTTACATGAAAAATTATTAAAAAAAATCGATATATAGGGACACCTCCATATTTATGAATTTGTATTTACATTTTAAAACTGACTATCGGTCGTGTGAATAATATTACTGAGTCACGGTCGAGCGATGTAACTGGTAATGTCTGCATAATAATTGCTATAGAACTATAAAATATGTTTTTTTTTTTTTTGTATAAATACGGCACAAATTACGTATATTTATAGGATTATTAAGTACTTCGTTTATAGAAATATTAACTTATATATAACTAAATGAATAGTTATATATTTGTACCGCAATTTGTCAGTCGCGCAATTTTTTAATTAAAAAAATACCGGGTACCTATTTGTAAAAATATCATAATATATATTATTTTACTAGCTAGCATAGGTATATTAAGTATAGGTCTAACACAAATAGCTAGCAATTGTTTTTTAATTCATTATTTCAGAGCTTAAAATATGAGATTATTTCGCTCTATTTGCTATTCATATAAAATATGTTATAAGAATCTACTAACTACTGCTAACTCCTTTCTTACAAACCAACTAAAAGTCTTGCTTTCTCTGAAAATGGACAAGCTAAAATATGATTAATATCGCAACTTTATATAAATAGCTCCTTACATTCAGATCTTCTAAATACCGAATTCCTAGTACAATCCATCAAAACGTGAGTGATGTCTTCAAATACACCACATTGTTCACAATCGGCAGTTTGAATCTTTACTACACCAGACCTCAGCCGCATAAGTATCACTACTTCTTTCCTAGATGCCTCATGTTTATCAATCCATGGAGAGCTGGATCTTTCGATCAAAATATTCTTTCCATAATTGGAAGCACGTTTTTAGAATTGTAATGCAATCTGAATAAAATGGAAGGATATTAACTTCCATGTATAATAGCATGCTTACCCATCACATCTGCTTACTATGCCAAAATACTACTAATATATACAAATGACCCCAAGTCATCAAATAAAAAGTCACTAGCCATTAACGTAATAAACAAAGATCCTACATAACCCACATAAGTATGCAGAGCTTTAAGCCTTCGCATCTATCCCTCTCACACTCATTGTTGAAACTATACCTGTCTCACGAACCGCGTGCGCCAGCTGACGGCGACTTTCGGTACTACGTGACAGTTGCCTCCGCGCAGGTTCATTGTATTGTAGTTTTGATCGCGACATTCGGTAACCTAAATTGTGGACGTTTTGTGTGTATAATGTGTGTGTTAGTGTTATGAGCGTTAGAGGCTTCGTGGATATATCAGGCCTCTTAACCTGGAGTCCTAAGAACACGCTCAAAATAAAGCTAAAACGTATGTATATAGCTTAGTGTTATCCTAATTATGTCGCCAATTTGTTTGTGTCCGCTGTTTTGTGTCCGGTTGAAAAAGGCAGGTTTATTATTAATCGCTATATCATGCGTGTATTTTTAGATAAACTTCGTAAATTCATTGTATTAGATTCATTAGGAATAGTGTAAACAATTTAGTTTTACGCTTTAATAGAACCTTATTTAATAATCTTTTAAATATCTGTTTACTAGGTATACGATATGTTAAAAAATGTTATTTCAAACTCCGTAGGAAGGTCAAATTTGGACGTTTTATTTTTAAGTCAATTTTTGTGTTGGTTATATTTAAAACGTTAACGTTTAAAACGTTCTTTTATTTAATGGTAACTTTTCATTTATTGTAAACATTACAATTTTTATGAAATTTAATTGAACAGAAATTTCTCAGAACTTTCTGAAATAATTAAATTTTGATCAGTAAGTTTCGGTGCTCGGCTAATTATTAGGATTTAACCAAAATGGGGGCTTCGATTTACGAATTCGGTGGAACTTAATTTATTCATTCAATCAGATTACATCAATTCATAGCTAATTTCAAATTGTCAATTTCATCATTCGATTGATTCCAATTGCTTTGAGAACTATTGACGCCCGGATTCAATATCGAAATTTGGATTGGGAATTGTTTTTATTTTACAAACTGCTTGATACATTGAGTTTTCAGACAGGATAATCTATTTTCTTCTATATAAGGATATTTATGATTGGTCGATCCAATGACGATCCTTATAATCAAATGGCGACTTAAGCTAATTTATAATTGTAATTGAGAAATTATAAACTTATCAAATGTCAGTAATTTTCGTTACATTTTTCGAACATTCAATAAGTCTAAAGAGGCTTGTATGTCCTACAAACCTAAGAACAAAAAACGTGTGTGTCATTCAAGGTTAAAGTATTAATTTTGTTTATTCTATAAAGTACATTAATGAAAAGATAAATGTTGGGATTATTCGTGTCGTTTACGCGTAAAGAAGTTATTACTCCACCTTGTGACTATCTACCAACTTACTTTATTTCCTATGAGAAAACTTTCCCGGATTAGGATTTAGCATTTTTATAGCAACGTTAGCTTTAATCTATCTCCGCAATAGAGACTATACGCAATGTTTTCTCGTTGCCGCACGAGCAAGTAATATCCATATTCTAGATATTCCTTGCAATTCAACCTGTTAATTACTCTAATTTTGTATTGAAAACCTTCCTCGATAATTACACTATCCAACTCAAAAAGCAATTTTCGTTCATTAAACACACAATCTCTTCAGTTACGTGTAGTAATGTGTAAATGTTATTTTCTATAGTAAAATTTCATATTTATTTCTTTAATTGAAACGCTCCTATTATTTGCATATCTACAATTTCTTAGTTACGAGGCTACCTAAAAGTATGGCTTATTTCTTGCTTATAATATATTAATAATCTCTAGTGATAACGTCTTTCTTATTACAAAATATTCTATCCATACCAATCAAAAATATTCTCATTTCAATCTTGGAATATCCCAAGTGGCAGAAATAAGACTCAACACTCGAAACAATTGTGTAACCCGGAATGGGGCTCTAGGGGCCATCGTCGACTTAAATATTGAAACCATTTGATATTGACCCGTACGCGAGTATATCAAAGATGGATTGATTATTGCTCCGATACAACCGACCCTGGGTCAACAGCCCACTCTGACAACCTAATTGCTTCGAATACATAATTTGTATACAGATTTTCTCAACACTTTGTCGATAATATAGGTGATATAACTTTATCTAGTAGTAAACTTAATTTATTCTTAAACCCTAATGTTAAAGAAACATAGAATGCGCTGCATTCTATAACAAAAATATACACCAACATCTTCCTACCCACACTTTCTTGTTCTCTACAAGTTCAAGTACAATATGTCAAAGTTAAAATTTGCGTTCTTCTAAATTATCTGACATTTCAACACATTCAGCCAACCACGGAATTAATTTCGCCAGTTAGTACTGCCAAGATGTCTAGCTCAGTAAAACCACATTGAAATGCGCGAAGTTATTCTACGAGGATATAAATAGACGTCGCATTTCGCATACATTATGAAGTAGTTTTTTTATAATCACATAATTCCGAATAAGAATTAATTACATAATTTAAGTTAAGAATATTAGCTAATTATCTTTAATTATGCTCTTCCGTTAAGAAATATCGTAACATGAATTCCGTATAAGATGAAACTCGTCATTATTAATTGACTATTAATCCGTCTATCAACTATGTTTTTGTGAAAAT
Organism: Pontia daplidice; assembly: GCA_963693355.1. NCBI lineage: Eukaryota > Metazoa > Arthropoda > Insecta > Lepidoptera > Pieridae > Pontia > Pontia daplidice. The sequence goes on from CAVNZL010000013.1 coordinate 1,820,862, forward strand.
TAAAACACACAATTCACAAAAAATCCCTTGTCGATGATCCTATGTCGATTTTGTCTGTGTTGTATGTTTGACCCCAGACTATGTTTTAATAAACTCGATTTTATAAAGTATTTTTTGCATAGACATATTCACTCCACATTAAGTGTCCTGGGGTTAACATTCCATAAGATATAATCCCAGCTTATCATGTGTATTTTGGAAAAAAATGTTAAAATCGGATCGTGTATTGCCACACAAACACACTTAAACTTCGAAATCGATTCAGCAGTTTAGGCGTAATTAACACCGTCGAAAAATGTCCTCTAATATTTGTATACACGAGCCTCTAGCTTAAAAACTGAAAAAAAAAACATTTCATAATTATTGAACAATAGCCATTAAAAGTCACAGAACTTGTAACAAAAACTTAATTTTTTAATTCCGAAACTGTTATGGCATTCATTAAGAATATTTTTGTTTCTTCCACCCCATGAAGTAAAACGAGCCTCGTTTGTTACAATTCTGAGAGTGAGCCCGCAAGATGTAACTAGTAATTCATAAATTATGTATGGTCATTACCATACTATCTCCATCATTATGCAACAACATTTGAATTTTAAATTATATTTAGGTATATGACAGTATATTCAGGTCCAGTGAACCGAACTGACTGTACTACGAAGTTGTATGAAAGAAGAATATTAATTATATAACGCTTAAACGTTACTTGATTCTAAGAATAAATAAATTTTAACGTTGTTGTGATAAGGGTAAAATTAAGACGCACTAACAAGCGCTATCTCACTCTCATATGTTAAATCCTATGTAATATATTATAAGTGATGTCACATCATGAGAGTCTATCAGCTTCTATTAAAAAGGTTATTTATTGGAACATATTTTCCGTCCAATTTTATTGCACGTGTGCCGAACAATTTGACACTTTAACAAATTAAGTTTAAAAAAATGTGAGAATATATTTTCGAAAGCTGGAGATTATGGCGGCCTGGGAGAACCCTCAACAGTCCTATCATTGTTATTTCAGCTTTTAAACAAATGGTGGACAATTTTCCTAGCAGTCGTAATAAATGGACACAATTTTTCGATTTTACGTGTCGATATTATGGTTAAAAATTTTACAATCAAGGTAGCTAAAGTCGTTAAGTGTTGATTAATACTTAATATTTAATGGAGATTACCATAAAATCACCATAGTTACTTGGAAGCTAAAAAGCTTGGAAGTTCTTAAATCATTAAAATTTTGCTTATCTTTTAATTAATCAGATTTAATTTTTATAGTTAAGATATTCTAGTTAAATTGTGTCCCATGGGGATTTAATGACATCTTGGTTCAACGAAATATTAAGTTATAAATTTAGAGCGTTAACTTTCTTAGCTTCCTAATAAAATTATGTTAAATTTAATTATTTATATTAGTTACGCGTTCACATTATTCCTGTGATGAAGCAAGTATTGCAGTACCGCGACCTTAAATTACAACTCTACATGTACCAGAGAAAACATAGACAACCGGTAACGCCATTACGAACATTCGACACATCGGAAGCAATCAATGATGCATGCTATATGGTCAAAGTCAGTATGATAAAGGGACATAAATTCATTTCAAGTACAATCAGTTTGGTGTATCTAGACACGATATCGGCCAGACAGCTTTGCATAAATTTACATCTCATTTGTGTATTTACGAACGAGATTGCGCCTTAAAATTACTACTATTTGTCTTTAGGGGGCTTTGTTTACCTTTCTCGTTATTTCAATTTGGGATTCTTATATTAATTTTATATGAATAATTGTCTATTGTTAAACCTGGGTGAAACAATTGATTTTTCTACGTGCAATGAACCAGAAATATGGCTAGAACGAGTTTGTCGAGTATCCAAATAAGGGCGTGTGTAACTCAAAGACGGCATAAAGAGAAATTGGCACTTTGATGCCATAACCAACTAGCGTCATTGTTAAAATGCAGGCCAAATTGTGTTCAATCAACACCTTTTTAAAAAGTGATATCGCGTGCTGAATTGGTTCACTTTCAAGTCTGTTTTAGGGTCGAGTAGCGGTCAATCGTTCACATACCAAATGCATATAAGACATTGATTTAATAATTCATACGTATCAGCTGTATTTCCTAAATTAGTTCTCATATTACGAATAACAATTGAGTCACGCAAATCGTATAACCCAAATGTTGGGTTCCAGGGAACTATTCCAGTCCAGACATAGATAACTATTAATGTCCTAACCTATAAAATACGTTAGTAATTGTTAAACTTTTTGTTTTGCGTACGATGCCCGTTAAAATGTTCATTTGTTGAACGCGCTTATCTGTATAATTAATTATGTAAGTCTGATTTAAGGGGCATGGGATGCAACATGTATTTACGATTTCGGATTCTCTCTATAGTGAACTTAATTAAATCTAAACAGAATAGCTTAAATTACCGATCACTTTGAACAGCCTTCTGTAACTACTAAACTCCCTAATTGAACTTTACCATTCCAAAATCTTACCGTGGTAATATACGTCAAAATTAAAAACGGCGCCATCTTGAAATGTCATTCAATATACATATAATACTCGCACACAGAGATTGACTATTTTTAATTGAAAAGTATTTTGTTTATAAACTAATAATTTATCAATAACTTTACCAACTTGAGCAACAGTGATATGACCATACATATACGGTATAAGTCATAGATGTTAAAATATTATCACGACAACGTTACACGTTCATGACTGCGCGTCATTATGATATGAATCAAGTATGTTGCCATTGCTTGACGAACTAATAGTACTGGGTAATTGCTGGTGTACAATATAACATTGCGATCGTTGAACTATAGGCAATTAGAGCATTAACTTATGTGATTTACACGTCTTTATAATGAGGTATAACGCTTGTATTGTAGTTGATTGATAGTTTATAGTGGACAAGCTCAATTGTGAGACTGTGTGGGTGAATGCGAATGCATTGCTCACCCACACAGTTTCACATTAATACGAAATAATGTGTAATCGTCAACAATTTTCGGTAGCTGGCATTTCCAAGACACCGGTCGCTGAACGAGAATTTTCTATTAGGTTTAACTCTATAGATATTTCATCAAATAGAATGCTAAATCTCTAATGGTGTACCATTAGTACTCTAAACTATGTTCATAAAAAGCTGATTTGATAACATGTCCGTTGGGTGAATTAGCAAAAACCATAATATATTTTATAAGCTTAGATAATAGTACATTTTTGAATTAATTAGTCGCGCTTTATAATGGTATGTTGAAGTCTTACAATGAACGAACTTTAGCTTGTTAATTTTAAGGATAAGATTCATAAAATAATGTAAAGTATTTTCACATCATAATATATTAGATTAATTTAGATTAAGTAGGATTAAGATATAGTCGCATTGAGGCCGGTCCCTGTAATGGCATAAATAAATAAATTGCAACGAGTCACGTCTAAAACAAGAACAAGAAATGTATTAAAATTATCCGAACGTGTATGTAGTCAGACGCCTCGCCGACCACGTGAATAGGGCAGTCTCATTGCATACAAAGCGCACATTATCCCTTGTTCAGTGGCCACAGTCCACTGACTCATATCCCACACATACTATGTAATATGCTGAATTTTATACAAGTTAAAACTATGATAAGTCTTTACTTATATTCCAGATTCAGATCACTTTATATTTGGCAAAAATCAGGAAGGTGTGATTACACTCAATTTTATAAAAAATAAATTGGAGATAGTTTCGTCCAATATTAAAAATGATAATATACAAACTTATCACAAAATAAATAACTGCTAATTTTTATTTTTAGGTTTAGGTATAATCGTGTTCAATCACTTAATTTCCATTTTCTTATACAAAGGTATCTTTTGATGTATTATACCCATTCGTAGCGATACTGTAGAGTATTAAAGAGATTCGTTAAGGCTCGCCCTTTAAGATTATAATTGGCGTTCTAATGAAATTAAATTCGGGCGATACGAAGCTCAAAGAGTAATTTCCATAATTTCAAAGCCCCTAATCTACGATTCTCCCAATGTTAGTACTTGATGTAAAAGTATGAGAGTTTACAAAAATACTGGTTCCCATAACTGCAACCGTCACTACATCTGTCTTCTAATGGTTCAGTGGCTAGGTTATGGTTCACGGCACGCGGTTAAATATTAAGTAAAATGGCGTTTTAATTATAATTTATTTTTGTTTATTCTTCAACATCATTAATTTTACCTGAATGAAATAACTGACAGTCGTGACCGACAGTATTTTTTACGATTTCTTTCAAAATCTATTAGTTGTTTGTCAAATACAGTCCTGTATATAAAACAACTTTTAAATTTACATTAACTTAGAATGCATTTGTAAAAAGGTGTTGGTCTTCTACTGGGTTTTTCTATACACAATAAATACTAGCTTATACAATTAACCGTAAATGTAACAAAACTTATTCAACACAAAAGCTTGCAAATTATACAACTCTGTTTCCATATAGTGACATTTTTGTCAATAAATATCTTCACCCGTCCTGTCGGTAAGCATTACTTCCTTTTCGACTTATTGATGTTGAGTCCAACCCAAACTCTATTTTCAGTTTGTGTAGTGAATATATATATTTTTTTAATATCTTACAGTTTATAATTTATTTTAGTTTTTACAATGAGTCTTAGACCCTGTCAAAGTAATACTACATAAAGGGTTCCAAAATCTAAGATATCAATGTTTCTCATTTTTTTATCAGAAATGATATGGGTAATTTATAATGTAACATGATAATTTGACCAAATCACGTAAGTAACCCTGCGTGGGAAGACAAGTGGAAGCTTAATAAACTTTCTTAGAAAGGTTTTGTCTTGAAAGTAATAAAGGAGTTGTTACTTGAGCTTATCCACAAAGTTTTAGTACCAGCCTGGGACTAACCCGACGTGCGAACTAAGTTATATAGAATGTATTTTTAAAAAATGTGTGAAAAAATCTATTACATTTTCGTTTTTATATGTGCAAGTTTTTTAATGTTTTAATTATCTATAAATTAAAATAATATCTGAATTAAGTAATATTTATCATATTACCGAAATCTCAATGATAGGTAAAGTGTAAAATCACGCCATGACTTAAAATTATGAGTATAATAAGAGAGCAAAAGTGTCATGTCATGACATGTAAGAGAAGTGCCATTGAACTCATTGAGTTTGTTCCCTGGTCCTGTAAGCCGGGACGATACAGACTTATACACATACATTTAGTTTAAAATTATAGTTTTTTTATAAAACAGGTTTCGAACGCTCCAGGGCAAACGAGCAGGAGGCTCACCTGATGTTAAGTGATACCACCACCCATGGACACTCGTAATGCCAGAGGCCTCACCAGTGCGTTGCCGGCCTCTAAGATGCTTATACGCTCTTTTCTTGAAGGTCCCTAAGTTCCACATAGTGGTGCACGGCAGAAAGTGCCTTCGGAAGCGCTCAGTTGACAGCGGACATCGAGGTGATACAGATGAAATTTTGTAACACAAAAGCATTTTTGGTTTTATATTTCTATTTGTCAACACAAATCCTAGTTTTATATAAATTATATTACAGTGTTAGTACTATTTGTAGTTAATAAAAAAAGTTTTATATGATGCTTCAACCGGATCGATTATTCGTAATTTTATTCGACCTTTAGTTTAGGAATTTATAATAAAGGCCGGATAGGCCGAAAATACAGGGTTAACCATGTAACAGTAAATTGTGGAAAGTTTAAACGTTGTTTGAAAGTTCTCATAATGCTGTGTGAAGTTTATCTCATTACAATTCCGTTTATACATTAAGGGTTACTTAGATAGAATTTAGTAAAATAATTTTCCACTATCGTATAATGCTTATCTTATTTCGATTTATGCACATCTGTTACATCTGAAATCTATTTTTATAAAACCGATGGTTTTATCATGTAACAGCGATTTCTAAGACCCTTTAAAGTACAAACAATCATAATATGTAGTAAGGTTCCAAAGTTGAGATCCTTGAAGAGAACGTACTACTTGTTTTAAAACCGGCAACGAACTTGCAAGCTTCCTGGTGCTGCAGGTTGCTAAGCTGATCCAAAAAGTGAGGAACCAGTCAAAAAACAATATTCACCTAAACAGTGAACAAAGCTTTAAAGTTGGGCCGGTATCGAATACCAGCTTAGCAAAATTTATTCCGACAGTACTAAGTTGAAAAGCTTTTAAACACGCTAATCGCTTTATCAGTTCGTGGGTCTAGTTCGTTCACGTGTCGTGAAAGTTGGGAATTGGTCGTATCTGCAACGAAAAATAACGTAGATTGGTTGAACAACTTAAAATAATCGAATGAAATGTGTAAGATGTTTATAGATATTGACGGTGATGCCATAGAAATAGATTCGGGCGTAAAATATTATATATAGTTTTGTAATCCTTAATTTTTTATAAAAGCTTTGAAAATGGTTCTGTGCGTAATCGCTAATACATTCATTATTATTCATATTTATATGAATCGAATTGTTTTATATTAGGTAAAAGAATCAAATAAGACAAATGGTGAAACAACTACAGAGTCCGTGACTACAAAATTCCTGAAATCGTCAATGATTTTTCATTGAATTTTAAATAGTAATTTTTATACTAAGAACCAACTAACATATATTAAATATCCATACATGTAAACGCGTTACCATCAAGAATCTATTATTTAAATCTGTCTAAATAGTTTCACTGCCAGATCTCAAATATACGAGTAGATGGCAAACCAAATAGCTGCAGCGCAATAACGGCGTAGGCGAAATAGGACCGCACAATTGAAAGAAAATAGTATCACGGTTTTATCCCAATTCGCCTTATGTCACTTAGAATACAAACAAGCGAGACAATATTCAGTTCAGTTCACTTACTCGAAACTTATACCACTGAAGTTTACAGACATACATGAACGCCGAATATAGATTTTGGTTTTTTCGCGATACTAGCCACTTTTATCTATGTATCTTTAATCTATGTTCGTAGTGTACATAGATTTATAAAATCTAAATATCGATCGATTACAAAAAAGGTTAGGTTAGGTTAGATGTCATGTCCGTTTTTATATGAAGAGAAAATCTTCATATTGAAGTTCCAATAAATTAGGAAAAAAGAGATGTTGATATTGCATATACTGGTCGGAACTGAGACTTGTCCGAGAGTGTTGAAAAGAAAAAGGTTTTCTATCCCCTTCAAAAACCTTATTTAATTTATTTTTATAGTCTTTTATCGACATTTATTTCTTTATTAAACTCTCGTTTCGAAATTGTATCGTAATAATCTTAATAAATCTTATATAATAGTTATTTCATACACTATCAGACCTACTTTATTCTGTTTATAAGCCATAGAAATGCGTATTGCGTCTAATACTATGTATCCATCCAAAAACATGCCTCGCGTGCACTACTTCCGTATATCAAAGATCCAAGTGCAACTTCGAGACAGGTTTAATGGCTACATGAATTACCTGAGCGATCTCCCCTTACGCCCCTGTCCCTTAGCCTCAGACGCAGACAGACTGCTTCCTTCAATATATATATTCGTTTGATCCTTAAACTCCTACATATCTCAAGGCAAATTTTATCACTCTTAGTTCCCACCAACTCAATCTTCGGTCTGTAAATGATCTAGTCTTATTTATTCATTCTCGTAATACCTCCTTCTTTAATTTACCATAAAAGCGATAAGTCTGTGGAACGCTCTCCCAACTGAAATCAGGAAGGCCCAATCTATACGTAGTTTTAAGTTTCAACTCTCCAAATTCTACCGCTCTATATCCTAATTTCCTTGCTGTGTGTACTGCATTTTCTAATCTACTCTTTTCTCACTTATTAACATGACTTTATTTCTTTATTTTTGTAAAACCTTTTTAACTTCTATATATATATATTTCAGGTTGCCCGGAAGAGATCGCTTGTAAGCGATAAGGCAGCCTTTTATTTTTATATTATTTTTTAAGTTGTTATATTGTTATTTGTCTCCCTTGTTATGTGGTATATTATAATAAAGTAATAAATAAATTCGTATCAAATTAAATTAAAAATGTATGAATAGTAAGTTTCCGAAAAATCGCGTCGATTCGTAACTTTTTGAAGTCAATTTGTATAAATTGTTATTTTGATATTGTAAAATGTTTATCGTATTCACTCGCGAACTCAGTCTGAACGATTGATCGATGGGCTAACGACAATTAAAGTGCTAAGAGAAATCGGAATCACTGAATCTAATCCTGATCTTAATCTCTAATCTCAACTTTATTTACAGAATCGATGTAGTGTATAGTAAAACAAACAATTAGGAAGATAAAAACTACGCTTTTCTATACTATTTTGTTTAATATTCATTTAAGTTCGAGCCAAAACAAATATTTGTTAAAATAAAATAATTTCAAAATGTATAATAGTAATTAACATAAAAATGATAATAATATAGTAATCCCTTGGTACCACAGTTAAACTTAAATATAAAATTATGGACAAAATATATAAAACACCAAATCCTGAACATATCCAACTATAGTATAAATTGAAAAGGATTAAAGTCCATTCAAATTTGTTGGCATTATCTAAGATCTCAACAAATAATTATATTTTGTAGGTTTATTATAAAAGACCCTCCTGTAAGCCGAAACCAAACAAAGCATTTATCTTTTAAGTTATCGAAACAAAAGTGGATTTTATTGAAGTTCAAAGGGTTCAAGTGTTCTATAAGACCCAAAGGCTTTGTGCTTATGGAAATACCCGAATAATGTTTTAAGCTTCGCAGAGGTCATCTAATTCCTCTTCATATCCTATACAGTTTTAGGTGTCCTACTATCACATTTTAATACTTGGATCTAAATTTTCAAAATAAAAACAACCTAAAATATCAGCAATTTCGTGAAGAGATAACTTAAAGTTAACGAAAGTGTGTATGAAATGTGTGTATAATAATCTGAAAAAATGACCAGTTTGTAATTTGGGAGGCACAACTAAACGATTACCTCGACTATCCTGTTAAAACTTTACAATGAGAAAAGCGTGCATTAGCTGAGGACGTCAAGCTTTAAGCTTTCAATTTTATGTTCAAGCTTCGCGTGGGCTGAGAATAAAAGGTACTATCACCTATCCTATACCACAGTAGTACAGAGATATCAAGTTTCCTTTCAATATGAAAGACAAAGGTCGTTTTGTTTTGTTATACTTGTCTGTGACAATACCTATATTACTTATTAGTGTTTAGAACTTCGACACACGATCCTAACTGTTTATCTTTATAGACTCTGAAACTAATCTCATTAGGTTTCAGGTTAAGGTATGCTCACGGCTCCCAATTACTACAAACACAATGCTAGTTCGATCATAGCATTTCTAAATAATGCAAATGACAGAACAGGAATTTCGGTCCTGAGGCTTGAATTCTCAAATATTTTCATAAAAATTGTCTGTGTAGTTTATTATAAGTATATGTAAATAAAACGCCGTAACAAGTGATCTATATTTATCAAATTTAACTTTTTAAACGATTTTCGGTGATGACCGTACGTAAATACGTACGTAAATATTGTAATTTAAAGGCAACTGTTAACTTCTATATTAAACTTAATAGGAAACCTTAATAGGATGTACATATTTATCTGTATATATACGAACAAACAATTAGTACCAAAAAGTTTAAATATAATTCTATAAAAAAAGAAATAAAAATATTAAGAATAATAATTTTATATCTTTATACCTAACAAATATTTGTTTTCCAATTTGCTATTTTGGTAGATAAAAAATTTAGAGCTATATAATTTAAAAGCTAATTTATATTACGTTTGCTCAATTTCGTATTTGATTTTTCAGTCTGTGTTCATCGATATGTGTAGTTAAAAAAAATACAAACAAAATCTGGCTTTTTATTCTAAAACGCCAATGATTGAATAAGTCTTATTTCTCTAGATACACTCAATTAATACGAAATAAAGTTTAAACTAATGATTTGTTTCTTCTAAATTAAATTCATTATTAGTATTGAATAATCCACGTTTATTATACGCTTGCTAATAAAACTAATGTTCGTTAATGAAGTTATATTTGAGATTCATTTTGAAATAAGGCCTTGATAAGATTTTATTAGAATGATTGTTGTAACTGTTGGCAAACAATAGCTTTGAGATCTCACGGGCCTTGGAAATTTTTGTACGATATTAAACACATGAATCTTGTTCTTTGTACTTGAGAATCAAATATTTAGCCCAATAGTTTCGTCGTAATAAAGTAAGACGTTACCTTCAAGTTGTTGAACTTACTCAGGAAAAGAAATTGAGATTACATATTTGAAGCATTAAAACCTTAATTAAAGGCTTAAACCACTCGATTGTGGAACCACTGACAATAGTAAAACGAGTGAACGAACAATTTCCTAGACTGCACCAGCATTTAAGATGAATTATAAACTGCTCCTAGACTTTTTTTTTGTATTATTCATCGCATTAAAATGTGTGCTTTGTTTCAATGGTCATAATATTTATTATAGACTACTCTATTTCAACGACTGTCTAATGAGAAGTCGTCACTCATGTATATCTAACTGTTACGACAACGGGCATTTAGTTTAGAAAGCCGATAAAGGAATCTGCCGACCAGATGTGTTACGAAGAAAAAGGGCATGAGAATGGTCGGCAGGTCCCGTTATCTGCAACGCATAGTTTTAAGTTTCATTTTATGAATTGTTAGATAGATTTGCGCAGCGTTCCGAAAGGAGTTAGTTTCTAACTACACAATAAAGGAACGTTTAACCTCCTCTTCGAGTTTCATTTTAACGGGACGTACGATATTGGTATAGATCGAGTCGTACGCTAACAAGTTGGTCCTTCAGTAGCCGGATTACCTAAAAAGAAGAAGAAGTCGGTCCTTAGAGTAACCGACAATTTAAGGAAGAAGACTCTAGCGAATACACCAGAAGAAGGAAGATTTTACCTCATCCCAGGAAGATTTTCATCGGTAGTACTACCTCGATCCCAGGAGTACATCAAAAAGTCAACTTCACACCTTACAACTGATTCCCGCATCACTTACACTCTCGGTCCCGAGGAACATTATCAACAAGTTCATCCGATTACGGAATAAATCAAAATAACACGAAAGCCGACAACTAACGGGCCAAAATCGATGGAGAGATACGGAAACCGTTCCGTTAGGTTCACCATCGAAAGTCCTAAACCAGGACATCCTCTGAAACACCGGGGATTTACATGAGTTAATGGAGAGAAATGAAACCATTGATTCAACGTTGTTCCCCGGAGAAACGGCGTCACAAACCTCAAGAAATACAGTGAGATCGGTGGCGTCAAGTTTTAAACAAGCTCACGAACCAAGTAGGTCGTTCCTTTTACATTTAAAAAAGAAAATTTTTGAGGAAACTGAAGGGATTAATAGAATCTCATTACCAGATAAAGGAGAAGATCTTCAAATCATTATAATCCGCTCAATGTAGATGGTCAGCCACAATTCTATTCAAGATGATAAGAGAGGACACCGCTCTCGAACGTAGTGGGTGGACCCCATTCCACCAAAGCTCCCCCTAGCATCACATTTCAGGTGAACCTATCACAGAGGATTTAACAAACTTCCCATTAAAGTAACAATAAAAAAGGTTAATGAGTCCGACGACTCTATTTTTAATAACAGGGAAGTACCTACTACCTGGGGTCCTGAAGCGTCAAATCCAGAATTATGATATGGCATTTAACGGTTATTTGAAAAATTAGTCTTTTTAAAATCAAAAAAGCAAATCAAAGATTGGCTGGTCAGTAGAATATATAAAACTTAAAAATACAATGTTCCCGGGGTCATTATATTTCTGCAGTCGAACAGTGCAAGTCCTGCGTATTGAAATTTACACGTGAGGCTCATCACATCGATCCCTAAACACAATACCCGATGGATGACACTCACAAACATATTCAACACAAGATTGTCTTACAACGGAAGTGGATCAGATCCGATAAAGCGAGAATTTTTATCAACAAATACCGAAACGGATTAGTAATGCTTGGGTTCCAATAAAGATGCGGATACCTACAAGTGATTAAGCCCATGGTTGGGTTTCCAGGACCAACCAGAGTTTCAATATCCTCTAAACCCCATTAAAAATTCTCCCCGTCCTTTTATACGTACAAATCCAATTTAGTTAACAACCTAAAAAATCACTGGATTGATCACCGAAAATCAAACCTTAAGAAAGTAACCTAAAAACAGTCGTTAGCTAAATACAACCCTCCGAGTATTACTGCCGTATCTCACCGATAAAGAGAAGATCCTTTTGTTGATGGCGACATCTATTTACAAAGATGCTTTTGATGACATAAGAGGGCCCACACCCAGTCTAAATATCTTCGCAGAACTTACTGCGATTCGGCCTACGTCTACATTCTTAGGACAAACTTTGTGCTTACGAAGAAAAACCCCAACAAAACCTAACTTGGTTTATTACCAAGAGTTCGAGGAACATTTCACCCTTTAGATTTGTGGAATGGACTACTTCGGTCAATCATAGACGACATGAGTGGGGCAATATTTATGCCTTAACAAGAGCTTCTAAATATTATCCTTCAATATTCGCCTTAATGCTAAAAGAATGGCCGGGGGCCGCATTTCATATGCACAAACTTTAAAGGTGCTGATAAAAAAGGCAATGGAAATGGAAACCAACCTTGAGAATTTATGTCTATACACAAGAGCTTATCCCGGAGCCCATCAAGGCGGAGTGGAATTTGATAAGAACTTAAAACGATTAGATCTCTAGGAAGTACCCTAAGGAAGTTCTCCCTTTGAAATATACATTACACACTTCCATCCAGAGGCTCTAACCTATACTTCCTATGTCAACCGACGGTGGATACACGACGATTTTGGCGAAGATGGATTAAGGAGTATCTTCCTACTGTGAACGCCAGGGGAAATTCTAGGAAAAAGCCCAAAGTGGACTAGTATAGATTCCCCAATTGTGGCCCCGGGGTATGTTACAAAAATTTATACAGGGCCCAAGCTCATAAACAATACAAACCAGTGACACCTTTTCTACCTACGAAGCTTCGCTCTTAGAGAGCCGCTAGGGAGATTAGGCTGTAGTTTAAAAGCCGATAAAGGAACGCCGAAGATGTGTTACGAAGAAAAAGGGCATGAGAATGGCGGCAGGTCCCGTTATCCAACATAGTTTTAAGTTTCATTTTATGAATTGTTAGATAGATTTGCACTTCAAAGGAGTTAGTTTCTAACTACACAATAAAGGAACTTTAACTCCTCTTAGTCATTTTAACGAGCGATTTTATATAGTCGTACGCTAACACTAACAATAAAATAAAAACCTCAAGTAATCCTTTTATTTTAAAGTGAACATCCAATATTTTTTTTTTTTATGAACATTATAATTCGTATAACGTAGATTTCCTAATTGAAATAAATCGACCCTAATTTGGTAAGATAAACCATTTGTACACACTATCAAAGTAAGAGCCGTTCCTATACTAAATAACAAATATTGCGCGTGTCTGATACTTTCACCCTCGCACCCAGCGAGCGTGGTGTTCCATTGTTAACGCATTGTTATTGCTTCCACCTATTAACGTCATCATTTAAACTAGGATCCACAAGTAAATAAATCAATCGAAATTATGAAACTTATTAATTCAATTAATTCCATGTTGATAACTTGTATTTCATTGACAAACAAAATATGTTGTGTTATCACGCATACTTAAATACTTTCATTAAGGAAATAAATTTAATAATTAGCAAAATTTAAAATTTAATGTATTTTGTCATAATGTAACTAAAAAGTACTATGAGTATGAAATGTGAACGAACGTAATTCATTCACTACTTTTACAAAGGCCGTTGACTGATGCGCAAACGCCTAGATGTTGGTAGTACCGGCAAAAAGCATTCACTGGCCTCCTATTGGTGGCCTTGCCGCGTATCTTGTTTCGCAGCAACTTCACATTAAACATGTGTTGTGACTTGAGCATGATTGTACGTTATGTGGTTTAAAACTTTATGAAACTTTAAACAAAACTTTAATGTTATGGATAACTTATTAAAATTAATACAGAATGTATAGAGTTCTATTTTATGTTTGTGTTATGAATGAGTTAAATTTATAAGGTAATTAGTGCGTACAAGAGTGAAAGTGCGGTGAAGTTAAAAGTTATTGTGTTCAATGTGATAAATTGCTTAATTTTAATAATAAATCGGTGCTATTGTATAATATAGTTACACATAATCGTTACGTATATACCGATGCCAGGAGCTCGAAGGCAGTTGCGTTTGGTACTGTTATCGCAATGAAATAACTGCCGTTTGCAAAGGTAATATTCACAAATTTTAAAGATATGACCTAAAAATGGATGTAGACCTGTTTGTGATCGTAATCCCATTTTAATTTATATACAGTTCTCTTAAGTTCAACGAACATATGAACGTTAGTCTAACTGTTAGTAATCACCCGTATATGGTATAACATAATTAATATAAAACATACAATAATAAAAGTCAAATTTTTCTTATTATTATTATTTCATGAGCAGGCTGGTCACTTATTTAGAAGAGCTAACCGCGTTTCTTTGGTCCATATGGGGGCTTTCCAAAAAAATTCCCATGTTTTTTCTTCTCTGATTTAAACATCTCACTAAAACCCAATGAATGCAATAGCTTGGTGCTGATTAATTAAGTAGAAGAGAAAAGTATTAATTGGATGCCAGGATAACAGGAAACAGAAACTCGGTAATAGGTTCAGGATTCACAAGTCAACTTCATTAATTTAAAATGAATTTTTTACTAGCAATTTGTTAGTGAAATAAGCATAAAGTGCTTCTATCAGCTACCTCTGTCGAACCCTCTGAATAATTTTTGTTTTGCTGAGAATGAAGTGCAGACTAGTTACACACTAACCAAAAATAAGCCAAAGATACACTGTCCGAATTCAAGTCATTTTGAATTTATATACACATATATATAACAGAGGAGAAACACCTAGTTATTTGTTCTAGAAACAAATTGAATTTATTGTTATTGTATGAATATTGTTGTTGATGAAATAAATTTATCAGAATTTAACCTGTTTAAGTACACTGAATAACACAATCATTATGACCTTATTTGTATTCTAATTACACAACATGTCAAACATTATTATCAGGTTAACTCAAATATATTAAATTTAATCTCTACGGTCTATTTAAAATTAAATTCCTATGTTTATAAATATTCAGATGTGACTATCACATACCTAATTATGTAATAACTGTAATTTTATAATAAGAACTAAACAGTATATTGATATAATTATTATTTACACGCATATTAACCTGAACCTGTTTAGTCAACAAACAGACACCTTAACCATGCTTCATTATTATTTGTTTTACAATTTATAACATATTACAATTATTAAAAGTATATTTATTTGATAGTTTACCAATAATTTAACAACTTACCCCTATAATTACATATTTAAAGTCGCAACACTCCAAATGTTTGTTTTTAATTGAAACTCCTTCTATCACAAACAATGCAAGTATGTATTATATTATTAATATGTCAAATTTGTTTCCACTATTCATTTTGTATTTGAGAATTATATTGACAAACAATGACATTGAGTATAGACTTATGTAAATTGTGCTACATTTAGAATATGTTGTTGTTAAGTCCCCAATTATAAAGTATATTAATTATAAGTATAGATAGCATTATGAAATTCAAGAGAAGTTATTTCAGCTCTACATGTATTGTAATAAAAATGTGTGTTTAATCAAAAACAGTTGTAAACGTGTTCGCGTGTCCGAATACCATACAGCACACAATAGGATATTAAAAGGTTAAATGTTACTAGAAACGTTGCCTTGGGGGTATACAGCCGACGAGGACACTTGCAAAATTTCTGTACATGCCTATAAATACAGATAATATACACAGCACTCGCTAAAAACTGTATTTTGGCTCTAGTTTATAGTTTTCTTAATTCTCATACGTTAAGTAAATTAGTTAACGTATGAAGTTTAACGATTAATAACTAGATAGTATATTTAGTCAATATTTGTTTTAAACCCCTGAAGATGTTATTCTTTGAAGATTTAAAATGAGTTTTTAATGGTAATTTAAAACGATTTTATACATATTGTTATGTACTACATGGACGTCCTAAATTTCGTACCTGCCTCTCAAAGTTGCATACTAACGGTAAATACCATTTTATACAAACTATATAAAAAAAGAGGCCGTAGAAACTAAGAAAGCATTTATAATATTGTGTTTAATAGTATTGAATAGTTTTTATAAATGTGATGATAAGCCTAAGTTTCTAACCTGAAAGTCTGTTCTGTGTGCTAACGCTTTTTTAGGAGGCTTTTAAACAAAAATTCTATGTAGCGTCCGAATTGAATTTTCAAACGCCGCGATTTTACTGAATACGTCAAAGAAAATAGGCAAAGACAAAAATGCGCAGCGGAGTGAATGTAAAACGCTCGGAATGTTCCACGGAATACCTTTTACATTTCAATTTCGACTTTTCATTAAAATCTATATTAATAAAGAGACGTCTTTTGCCGGGTGCAAAAAGTGCATTTTGAAGTATTGGACAGTGGGTTCTAAAACACTACAGTATGTAGAAGAAATCTGCTCATATAGTGAAATATTTCAGCATCATTTTTGTACTATCTTTTAATGAATTTTGCATTGAAGCATGAATCAAAATGCCAACCGCGACAAGAGATACGGTTTATATAGCGATGTCACCGCGCTCACCAATCTATTGCATTCATTCGTGATCTTTTATTTTTATCTCATTACACATTGCCATGCGTCACGAAATCTCACTAGTGACATGTGTATACCAAATAATAACCTATCTTATCAGACGATACATGCAAACGAGAGCAGCTTATCAAAGTGCGCCAGGCACACTTCAAAGGTGACGGCCTCTTCCGAGCTCCGTGGTCGAACCAGAAGTAAAATTGTTTGTTGACATTCGTAGCATTGCGCCGCCTGACGCCGCTGCGAGTGAACGTCGGAAGCAGAACGACTTACGTAACTATCGAGTGTATAGCGTGCGCGTAGTCGATCTAGCGTGCCATGCCCAGCGGGCGGCGTGCCTGTCCCCTCGCAGGGCGATGGAAACCCTCCTCGACAAGTTCAAGAGAGAGCAGGGTGGACTGCGTCGCTCGCGCTCCGTGCGCGCTTCCCTGCGACTGATCGGCAACCGTTGGAGGGCAAAAGACGAGCCACCGGCTGACCTAGAATTCACAAAGCAGTTATTCGCGGAGAAGGATTACAGTGTTGCGTACACAGGCGTCGACGGCACCTACCGTTCAAAAACACCCGCAATGACCAGGCGGAAACTGGATCCGCCCGCCAACATGAGAAAGAAAAGTGGTGATGTCGACTTGGTGTTAAAGCCGCAGCGACCGAAGAAAGTTGAAAAGAAATTCAGTGATCTATTTTACAAGAAACAGAAAAGTGTATCGGCAAAAGAGCTTTTGGTGCCGGAGAAGATCCCACCGAAGGCAGCGGCGATTCTCCACATCCATTCGCCGGTTAAAGGCAAGAAGAACAAAGCGAGTAAACCTGAAATTGAAATCATTGCCCCCGAGGCCAGGAGACGGCATCGTCGTGGTTCTGAGAGCGATACTTGTGTGCTATCCCGCGGCTGCGTTAACCAGGCTTTTGTCTATAGCACGCCGCCCAAAGACAGGAAACTGCCGCTCTCGCCTTCAGCATACTTAAGTACGTATACGTCTATCATAATAACTATTACGTGTGTAAATACCAAGACAATAATTTAAGAGTTATATTTGTTTACTTTGTACAAAGAGTTGAGGAAGCTAAAGTAATGTAAACCCGCAGAGGTCATTAGGAAGTAAGTCAATATCGACGATCGCAAAAAAGGGTTACATCGCCTTACGTTACCATTAATTTATTAATCACATAAGAAAGCAGTTGTAGTTGAGGCACAAAAATGGAACCGGTCCGTAAAGTCGACCAGCACTGTCCGGTTAAGATTACCATAACAGGTGTCTAACCTAATGTACTTTTAAAACGTAAATCATTCTGACAAATCCACTTTTATCAATACAATTCGCCCGTACACATTTTCACAATTCATTATAAATTGTCAAATATAAAGTCAAGTATCATTAAAAATTTGATACAAGATTAGATTTTTGCAAGCTTGGCCTTTTTTGAAACAATTGGATTACATATTTGTTTCGTGTTTTGATTGACAGTTCAAACAACAATTAATGTCAAGCTATCGTGGATTAAAATCAACCGCTTAAAGTTTGTGACCAAAAACACCAAATTACTAATTTACTATTATTATTTTATTAATACTATTTATTATTAAACTGGTCGAAACTGTTTGCAGTTTAACATTGTTCTCATTGTATAATTTTACTTCTGCCGTCGCATTTGTAGTAAACCAATCGTTTTCTATTACGAAAAGCCGCAGAACCAATGAAACCCGAATTGGTCCAGGCTTAAAGCTTCGTATATTCTAGTCTAGTATTTCTATTAAATAACATTTTTCTCAATATGAGCTTATTGGACTTTTTGGATCATGACCTAGTAGCTAGGAGCTTTATTTTTATAGATATGATATTTCTGAATGTATTATTCATAACTAATTCACAATTTTATCACAGTTAAATTTTAGTTTTATATATTCAGGTTTATATATTCGTAGGGTTCATTTACCAAACTTAGTCTACAGCAAGAATTGCTACAGCAGTTTCGGGGAGAGCCTGCTATCGACCTTATAATATTGACGATAATAATTAATAATTTGCCATGATACAAGATTATACTAGATTACAATACCTGACAAGAAGCCAATTCAACTTAAATAATGAATTAAAATTAGATAATGTAATTAAAAGTGTGGGTATGTAAAAAAATTATTCTTGGAATACCCTCACGTTTTAAAACACAGTGCTTTTAAAAATTTCACCTTGTAGTATGGATATACGGTTAGAGTATATATTTCGTAATATCTTCGTGTAATTTCCTTAATATGAGATTACACCGTTTATGTTTGTACGCCTCGTTGACTCTGCATATTTAACAATCATTGTTGTATAAATAAAATTAAAACATGATATAATACGTCACACACAAAATCCTGTATCTTTAGCACCATTATGATTTTATCAGTCATAGAAAGATATAGCCACGGAAATATGAATTCTTCAAATAGGTCGTATATCGTATTTTTTTTATATTTCTTGTTACGTTGTAAAGTAAATAAATCATGTTTGATCAAGATGAATAATTAATGACGCATAAAAAACATCTTTTCGTTAAGAAATGTTTCGTTAAAAATATAAACTATTATTTTCAAGGAAATAATAAAGTTATGCTACTTAAAAGCGCAAGTATAATTTAATACAGTTATGCAATTTATACAGTTCATAAAATTAAAACGAATGAAAGCCATTTCGCAATCGAAAATATAAATTACGCGCATATAAGTAACCGCTCATACTCAGGTCATTAAACCATTAAACGCTCAGACTACACGTTATTGTAACGCAAACAGACGTCGATTTGTAATTACGCCACATGATAGGAATGTTTTCACACTTGCTTCTTTCCATCTGTGGTGTCCAGCTCTTTACTATTGTAAACTTAAGCTTTTATAACAAGAAACTAGTGATGATACGTTCGAATATTAATCTTTAGTACAAGTTTTGGCCGTTGCAAAACGATCATTTCTAGCTTCAGGACAAACAAACACAGCATAGAATGTAAACAAAATATTTTATAAAGTTTGCAAGTATAGTATCAATAATAGGTAATACGAATCGTTCAAATACACAGTTAAATATACTTCGATCCACTCATTAGAACAAGTGAATTACTCCATTGTTTTTTCAATATATTTCATTTCTGTATTGTTTCCACCTGACGATTCAAAACATTCTTCCTCCAATAGAAAGTTCGGATTGATTTACAATTTTCAAATTTATTATATTACATATACATATTAACATATTAAACGTGCTATTCTTCTTTTTCCGTTTTCGTGAATCAAGCAATGATTGTTAATGTTTCAACTGTAAATAAAACAGAGCTACGATTAAAAATTAACACAGACTTACTAATACCATGACATCACAAAAATAACAATTGGTCCAAAGCAAATAGAAGATTGTAAACTCTGTTTGCAAATTCTAATCTGCGCAAACGTGAAGTGCAATGTTGTGGTAAACAGAAATGTCTACTTGTAGCAGGGGATTTTCTTCACATTTGTTACAGTCTCTCAAATGCATCACCCTCGATTTAGGACTTTAGACTGTCTCTGTACCAGATGTTCTCTGAAAGAAATTCTTATAATAAATATTGTCTATGATTTAGTACGTTTCAATAAAACTGTAAGCTGTAGGTACTTTAGTACTCGAAATTTGAATTGTGTTATTTCTTTAAATGTGACGGATTTATTTAGCATCCTATAGTCAAATACTTTTAACCACCAGCATTTTCCTCCCAAAAAACAAAGTTGAATATGAGTTTTCAATTGTGTATCGCGTAGTAATGTTTTCTCTTACCAATGCAATATACTCAAACATACCCAGCGAAGATAATTTCATACCGTCACAAATTCGTGTATACTATTAATATAATAAAAATAGTTTTATTAACAAGTTTTAGATCCCTTTTATAGGCATTACCTGTGTTTGAGAAGCCAGTTCTTCTCTTGATATATATATATATATATTTAATGTTATAAAATAATGAAAACACAAGTATACAATTAACAAAGTAAATATTTTAAATATAGAATTTTTCATACTTCAAATGTATGCCAGTCATATTCTCCGGGGTACAGCCAGTTTCATTTGAATCGTTAATTTTCATTTAAGAATTGATTTGTATTTTTTACATACAATTGATTGATTGTTACATAAGGCACGGCAATTGCGAAACAATTACCTCTAGGCATTAAACATTGACCTTTTCTTGACTGTAACTTGACGGTACATCATTAACTATCCCTAATTACACTTTTTGGCTCCCCGTGAGGTCTATTATCATCTCATTAATAGCCACAGTTCTACACATAGTTCTATCTAAGTGTATCAAGATTATTTGAGTATGTATTTGTGTTATAAAGATACCCCCAATCTGATTAACTGATAACTACTTAGCATTTAAACATATGTCAACTGATTAACGTTTTTTTTACGTAGGAAGTAAGTTTAAGTTATGATTTGATTGTCACGTGTTTCAAACATCTATTAAAGATATTAAGTTCATGCTATTACATCGTTTTAAACTATGATAATATGCATGCTTTATATGAATGCCTTAGTAAATGCAATTTTAGTGATACGTTCTGAAACATATACTACTTAAGCAATGTATGACAAAATTAATACGTTTAGGAATTAACACTCTGGCACGCTTTAAGAAGTGATTAAAAAATATATTTTAACTAGCTGACCCGACGAACGTTGTTTTACCATAAATGTGTTTTCTAGCAATCATTTTTTCGTTCAATACAAATAATTATCAGATTTAAGTGTGCGTTTGTGTTTTAAAGTCTAAAACTATCTACTGTTAGAAGTTTGTAAATCTGTTTGGAGTTAACAGATAATTGCAACATTCAATTAATTATAGACAAATAATTTGCAATAAAATAAAATTGCGACTATAATTAAAGATCTAAGCTATCCTATCTCTTAAGTTGGACCAGACTGCTCACAGTTTGCCAATTTAATTTAAAATCGGTTAAATAGTTTCAAAGTCCATCGCGGACAAACATCGTGACAGGAGATTTATATATATATTAAGAAGATATACGTTATTAAGATATGAAACCTTTTTTTTGAAACTAGATTCAAAGTTGCATCTGTGGTTATAAGAAACGTCATTCTTAATGTATGTCAAACACAATGCGCCCTTCGTATTCGAGATTTGAAATTTTTAGGTCACATAACTGTTTGGTGCATTCAGTTTATAAAGAACGATGGGAATGGTAATTTCAGTTGCGTTTAACCGTAAACTTTCGCAAATCTGGGGGCGTCGCCGACTGCCCCAGTGGGCACAATGGTCCGATTAAGCGTGAGATTCTCTCATCAGTCGCAAAGATACCTGTGTTATGAAGTGACAAACATTTCGTGTTCTGCTAGTCATCTCGATCGATGACGCTGTGTCAAATGAGGTTGGACTTCTTTAAATGTGGTCAGTTTCTTTGATTATAACACTTAGTATGTGACATTGAAAATAAGTTCCGATTATGTCGTGCGCGGGCGCAAGTTCCGCAACCTGCTTCCGCGTCGAGAACTATTATCACTGTTACTTTCAATCGGACAATCAGTCATGCAAGATAAGTAATAAATATCGGTGAATGCATATGCCGAATGTTTTTTTCGCGGCTGACTGACTGATATAGAACCTCAGACATTATATGAGAAATAATGTAGGTTTTGCGCTCGTTCTATTTGTACTCCGTTCATGTAGTCTTTATATAGAATCTGTTACAATATTAATTCATATTGAAATTATGTCAAATCAGTGAAATTATAATGAATTGTGTGAATGGGAATTTGTACAACAATTGATTGCGCTTTGTTCGATTGTGAAACAAATGATACTCGTTCGAATGTAGATATTATAACGGGGATTGGTTCAGCTGTATACAAATGCATACAACGGCCTTAATTTATCTAAAACCTCCAAGAAACGTGAAAAAGCTTTGATTACGAAAAAACGCGTATAAATTAACGAACGCCTCGGAAATCCATTAAATAAACGGGCCGTGAAAAGTGGCACAAGTGGCGAATATTACATAAAATAATAATTACGTGTTTAGTATTTAATGAGTCAAAGCGCAAGTGTGGTGTGAGCGTTTAAGTTGATGGCTGAACGCTTACATAATTCATTATTCACATTTTGCGGCCTTCACATCGTGAAAAATTTGCTCCTGACTTCTTCATGAAAAAAGTACGTAAGGACTGGGCGTAATGGTCAAAAGGCTCCAGCTCTGTGGGTGAATGGAGATAAATAATATTATTTAATCAATTATAATTCGTAGGTGTTTATAAGATGTTCAACATTGATTTACTTCCATAAACTTAAGTTTGACGGAAGAAACTCGGCTTCAAATCTCGGGTGGGACTACATTTTTGTTAGTTACGGTATATCTACAATGACGTATTGACGTGTCGCCCAAATTTGATAGTAACGCACGCTGATGCCCTCGCATGAGTGGAATTAGGCAATTATATTTCCCTTATATTCTCGACATTTCGGAATTATCAATTTTTATATATGCAAACGTACATAAGCAATAAGCCATCATGAGTATGTTATAGTATTTCTCATGTTATTGTGTCATTAAGTAAATACTGTTTTCTTATTATCATATATATATATATATATATATATATATATATATATATAAGGAATATAATATATCTTACCCAATCCATGTATAGGGTACAAACGAAGGTTCAAAGAAGGAAGAATTTAAATCAAACAGTGTAGATTATAATACCTATTTATTATTTCAATGGTTAAGTCACCTTGTATTGGACTTGTATCATGTGCCAAATAAGGCTATTGATCCTATAAGGTCAGAACCTTGATCGGTGTAATGACAGTAATGATTCTTGAGCCATTGATATAAGGGATCTTTTTGTGAAAATCTCTGTCCAAAATATGTCTCGCTCACCGCACGTCGCCGCTCACCGTCGTAGTATGACGTATCTGTAATTTAATTTAGAGAAATTAACGTACAAATGCTATCTATAAAATGAAAGTGTATACTATTTCTGATTTACCAGGATGTGTAAAGTTAAATGGTTATGCGTGGAAACGTTTAAGATAAGAAACGACTTTTATTTATCATGACTAAAACAGAAGCCTAGTTGAGTAAAAGACGTAAGCATACCATCCTTTTTGCTCAAAACCCTAATAGACCAATATACAAGCAATACTCCGCGAAAAAAAACCCACAACCACTCGACGACGTACGAAGGTTGTTGCCTCTACGAACAGCGTTTGATGAGGCGATTTCGCGGGGTATTGCTTGTATAATGTATAAGGGTTTTGTACTATGGACTTTTGCAAAGTAACGCCTGATTCTACTAATTATATTATTTTTGCTTCCAAATCTAAAGAGGTTTCAGTATTTAATGTCTCAACTGCGAATTTCCAGAGGTATTTCCGAACTAATGCGATTAAGGAGGTTCAAGAATAACGTATCGACATTTTTTTTAAATAAATAGATAGAACGAAAATTTCCGGTGTTAAATTTTAATAATGCCTAGACACGTTCTAGATCCAATATAAACCGCAAAGTTCCCATGTCTGGACGGTCTTAATAATTTTTTTTTCTAGTGTCTTATACTAAAATTGCCATTTTACGTTAAACGCCAATGCTCTGCTAAAGCGAAGAGTTCCGGTATAGATTTTAATAAATCATAAAATCTGTAACATTATTTAGATATACCTACCACCACCAAAGTGACTCGTTGTGATGAGGGGCGAAACAAAGGATCTCTAATATATTTAACAAAAACTAAAGAGGAAGCGTGACTGCAGTGTTGGTTGCGTGTTTGGAATGCAATGCGGTATGCACGAGCCAAGTGGTGCAGTTATCACGGAAAACAAAATGTAATACCAAATCTGTAGGGATACCACACACTACCGAATTAACACTCTTCTAGAATTACATTCCGTGATTCTAGACGTCATCGGTTCTACCTCTATTTTACGTATAACTTATAAAACGACATTTCCGATGAACCCGTGCCATACAAAGTGCAAAAGGTATAAAAGTTAATATATTTTTTAGACAAATTCGTCGATTATGTTTAAATATTGAAATCAGTTTAAACCTCTTAAGAGGGTACTGACAAAAGTTTCGCTTAAAGTTTTGGAGCTTGTCGAATTTAATAATTCCAGTTGGGTAGCGTCGGTGTCACTATGTTCAAGTTTATTAATTGAATTTTGATATTTATGTAAATGTAAATAATTGATATAAAGTAACGAAAGAAAAGCCTTGGTCGAGATCTTTGATTCTTCTCTACGTATCTATAGGCAGGCAATCGAAGTGCCTACATCATTGTTAGTTTGACTGCGCAAATACAAAGAAACTTTGAGAGACGTACTCGTAGCTACTAGGCCTATATTGCTACGACTATATGACATAGCTTATAGAGCTAAGCTCACATATCACGACGCACTCCACAACCGCATAGTGGACAGATCCAATTATCCTCGACTTGTATCTAATAATAAATGTAATTAACGAAGCTCAATCCTGTTGTCTAGATGTTTACTGTACATGTAAATATTATTGTCTGATTGGATTCATATTCGTAGGAGAATGATGAATATGAATAGTGTGTCATAGACACGTTTAAATATTTGCTATATTGCAGATTTATTATATTCGACATAAGTGAAGTAACAAAGGTATTTATAGTTTATACCTATATATGTATATTTAATATATAATATTTTTAAAAAACTAAATACCATAATGTTGTAGTATTCAAAGTAATTTTTTTTAATGGTTTTTATAAAATAAGCATGAACTTTAAAACTACGACGTGCGTCGAGTGGTTGTCGGTTTTTTGGCGGAGTATTGCTTGTAGATTGGTCTATTATAATTAGGGTTTTGTGATTTAAGAGCCGAAAATAAAAACCTATCACGAATAGTGGTTAAAAAGTTAACAAATATGTATAATTAAATCAAGATTTGCGGATTATATCCTTAAAAAACATGTACATATATATAAATTATATATAGCTCTTTTTTCCCTTTTTTATGTTGTTTCTTTTGAGTTATTTTATTTTTATGTACACCCCACGAACAGAGTTACACTACGGGGCGCTGGTGGAGGGATGCGCGGGCGAACTTCCTTCACTTAGCGCGTGCGCGCCGCCCGCCCGCCCACGCACCAGAGACACCGACAAACATACAGATAACCTCACGCAGATTGACATACACCAACAGGGTATTTTTTTATTTTTTTTATATAATTTTGTAACAACTTTATTTTATTTTTTCCTACACTTCATATCGATTCAAAATGGTTATATGGACACAGATATATGTCTGTTTCGTTACAGCGCTGTTTGCGGCGGTGGAACATGGCTACCTCGACAAAGCTAGGAATATTCTGGACTCCACAGATGTTGATGTTAACAGGTATTTTCCTATTATATACCAACATGTACTTGTAGTGGATTAACTAATCACATTTGATAATACAATTACACACATTTTCCTTTTTTCTTGTGTTTTTATCTATACAAAAAGTTTAGAAATCAGGTGTTAATTACTTTTTTTTTTAATAATTTTCTAAATAAAAAAATACCCGTTAGTATGTTTTTGTATTTAGTTTTTAGTTTAGTTAAAGTATCAGCGATAATAATCAAAATTAGTCTTATTTTATTATTTTTTCTATTTCTACAAGTAAAATTATTTATTTAAATTAGGATTTCGTTACATTATCACATTGCTGTAAGTTTCCTTAAAAACTAAATTAAAAGCTAAATTAATTGGATAACAAAAAATAGTGATTACATCACCTATCTTACACCCTATATTTCAACTTTGAGTTTTATCTGACTATAAAGCTATAGTTTACAATCCATTAAGAGTAAAATGACTTTGTTATATATTTTTTACAGTCCTCATTTTTTGTTATTCCTGTCATATTATGTGATACAAGTGTATTATTATATTTGCCTGTGCACATGACTTAATATGTCGTTTAATACATTTCAGTATTAACACGGATGGCTTGTCTTCACTGGACGTGGCAGTTCTCACAGGAAACCGTTCGCTTGCCAACATGCTTATGGAGTTTGGTGCTAAGGAGGGTGGTCAGTGTAAGTTTCTACATATCTAATAGTATTATCGGTGATCCAGCTGGCGCAATGGTCACCAGAGGGAATGGCCAAACAGAAGTTCCTGGGTTTGATCCCCGTTAGCCATTTGTGTGATCAGCATATGTTTATAAAAAGCATATATAAATATTATTAGGGATATCAATTGTGTTAGTACCCACAATACCGTGAGTGAAATACGCCCTGATATTATTCATCTCAGGAATAAGTGGAGCCAACAAACCACTGCGAACGAAACGGAAAAGTTGTCTACAGCGAAGTGGTTTAGAAATGTGTTCAAATATAACATGAGTGTTTCAAATAAAAGTTACGGAACATGAAATTGAATGTTCGCTATAAGTACCAAGCAAACACATGAGCGGGGCTAGCTGTCGGGTTAGCAAATAGAATTTTATCGATCACCCATACTTTACCCATACCAGCTGACGGTCGCGATCAAGATCAGTTTCTACAAGTCCCTTGTAAAATAAAATCGTGTACTTTTTTGATTCCAATCAAGTACACTTATACGACTACGACTTCTAAAGTTCAACGGAAGAATCGCTAATTGTTTCTCATTTTATTTTATGTGAAAATTAGAATTGGAACCAATAAAAACTATATGTAAATGTATGCATTGTATACTAAATGTTTGCTAGAATCCGAGATTCATCGTGATATAATATAATTCATTTATTTAGAAAATTACTTGAAGTGCGGTTGCAATGGTTTGTTACGGAGAGAAAAAAATTAATTAATCGCCAGAAACAGTCTAAAAACAATACTTTGTACACTCCCATACAAACAATCCGTAATAATATTTAGTCAAATTGAACGTTAATATCATACCACAAAGTTCAAAGTGTTATTGGAGAGGTTCATGACAAAACAATTGAGAGACATCATAATCGTATAAATATTGTCAATATGTAAATTCTTGTAATTTTAGACTTATGAACCAAACATTTCGAAACAAGTGTCAGCTAGCCGATACACACCAGCCGGCCAATACAGTTTTAAAAGTCGTATATAACGTTCATAGTCAAAACACCAGAAGCACTTGGCGCGCATTTGCGAAAACTTTGCCGAGAGGCTGAGTGTCGTCTTCGTGAGGTAGGCGGGACTCGCGAGCCACTGCCGCCGACCACCACAGGCTGCGCGGGCGCCGCTTCCGAAAAGGATAAGCAGCTACAGCACTGGGACAGACGGCATAGGACGCTCAAGTATGTTTTGTGCCAGTATATTATATTATAAAATACATTGTAAACCTATCCTATGTTCATGAAAGCAACAGTTGTTCAAAGAATGCAATTTAATTTAAATATTTGGATAAAATGAGTTTAAAATACTGTTTATATATATATATATATGAGAATTAGACTTTTCTTCTTTCATCAGACGTCAGAAGTGAATAAATATTTCTTATTTGGACACACGACACTATTAATCATTAATTACTCCATTCCAATAACTACGTGTTTTAGGAATATTATTTTTATTTTTCTCATTTGAAATTGTATTATTTGCTATATTGATTTGTAGAAATGTTTCTGAGATGCTTATGTTTCCAGACGTCTAATATCCGGTTGGAGTTCTGTTCGCACAGCGGGTTCGTTACCGCCTCCTGGTGTGGAAGTGTGTGGACCGCACGCAGTTTGCGTACGCGTACCAGCTCTGCGAGACGCGAAGCACGCAAATTCACCTATACTAACCAAGTATAAAGGTAAGAAAATATCTGGATATAGAAATCATTAAAATTACTAGTACTCAAGAAAAGAGTAAGCGTCACCTGAAAGGCCGGCAACGCACTTGTGAGTGTTTATGATCAGCTTTATCACTTAAGATCAGATCTGCCCGTTCGCCATTATAAAAATAAATACTATTTGTTTGATTCAGTTTCATCAATGAATTTTCTTTGATATTCGTAACTACGCTGTGTTTATGTTTAGTGACTTATTATTCTTATTACGATAATAGCCTAAACCTAAACGAATAAGAATATTTTTTTTTATATAAAACAGGGGGCCAAATGAGCTTGCGGGTGGACTAAGTAGCAACTTGCGTTTAAAGAAAAACAGTTTGTTAACGGATTAAGTTATGTATTTTTACAAAATTTAAGTATATTACATTATTTAAAAAAAAATTCCGACGTTTCGCGTGCTTTACAGCGTGCGTGGTCACGGTAGACTGAAGACAAAAGGTGTTAATTGTCAAAATAAGTGTCTCAGCAGAGAGGTTACGTGTTATCTGTATTTATTGCCCCGGATTTGGTATCGGTGTTGGTCGACAAAAGACAATATTATGAGCAACTTGGGTTGCTGGGTTGGTTGCGTTGACCCTTAAAGCTTGTTGAGCTTAGCAGATGACAGATCAAACATAATATAATGTAAGCCCTTATCGCTTCAGTGGAATGGTCGTCTCGCAGTGACTTCTCGAACGTGTGCGGGACGCGAGAGGTGAGCGCGTGCACGCTGAGCGGGACGGGCGCGGGTCGCGTGCTCGTCTCGGGCCTGACGCGAGGCCGCCGCTACTACTTCCGCGTGGCGGCCGGAAACCTCAGAGGCTGGGGTGACCCCACTATTTCTCTACCACGGAGCGTCGTGCCGAGTAGTCAGTATTCTTATACGAATATATTATTTGCTAGTTAACTTGATTTATACTATTTGAAAAGATATATGATATATAAATTGCCATACAAACATAATTTCATAGTATACACCACCCCTCGCCGATTATCTTTTGGCACAAGTAAGTTTATATAGTGTAACTTTTATTTAAAATAAAAACCTAAGATTCATTTGTGTCCGGAATATCTCTTCGTGCTTATTTAAATTGTGCTCAGAAATGATGATTTCGTAGGTTGGCGCGACGTGTCTTCTCCGTTGTCGCGAGGAGAGACAGGCAAGACCGACGAACAGCTGGACGCGGTGGCGACGGCCTGCGCGAACGCGCGTCGCACACCTGGGGGCGCTGGGGCCGCTGCGCTAACAGCTGGGGGAGTTGCAGCGGCCCGAGCGCGGAAGAACACCATCCGGCAGCTGTTCACCGGCAGCAAGTTCCACAAACACCTTAGACGAGGTGTATACCTCGCTTGCGTTGTGTACCAAGAAGAACGCGTCCTAGTCACAGGCGAAGAATTCATCCCAGTGGTGGAAGTGGACGAGACAGGTCCGCCAGCCTTGGGCAGCGAACTCCACTGGCTTATGAAAGTCTCGTGCGCCTGGCCAGATGTGAAATCCTTGAGAGCAGACCTGCAGAAGCATCCGTCGCCATCTCTTCACTTTCGGAGGCGACTTCTGGCGGCGGTAGCGCATATGCAGGCTGCGCTGTCTCTAATGGACCTCGGCCAGGTGTACCCAACGCCTTTGCGTGATGCAGCTGGCACCTTAGTGATTTCCCTCGTCAGTTCAGCGAGGGCAGGGAAGCCTCCGGCGCTGAATTCCCGCTGGGTGGCGCTGCAGAAGCTCCGGAGACGAGGTCTGGGAGATGATAACACCATTGCTGATCTGCTGCTAGGATCGCTGCATGATCAGATACGATATCACCAGGTAATTTTTAGTTTTATAAATATTTTAATTTCGTTAAATAAAACATCACTTTTTTTCTTGATCATCAAAGATTCATTTATAGTCAGTTGTTACTAACATTTCATTCTCAATCAAGAAACCTGCTGGTAAAAAAGTCCAGATACCATCTTACCTCACTCCTGTGATCTTCCAGGTGTCCCGTGCTGCTTTGCCCAGAGGCTTATACGTCGGCTACTTGAAACTGCAGGCGTCGGTAGAAGAAGTCCGGGTAGTTGTTTCCGCGACCGCGCCCAATGTACCGCCGCATACGCGCCTCAGGGACAATCCACATGTGTCCGCGTATGTACTTTTTAATTGGGTATTTATTTTTTAATTTAAGTCACCCACTTAACGCCACAAGGTAGGCTAATCACTTCAATTTGTGGACTGCGGATATTTATATATGTTTGTCTTGTTTTGTTGGCTTACTATTAGGTAAGGCACTAAGATTTTAAAAGGTAAAATTGTCTTTGGTGATGAAATCCTGTTTTCTCGGCGTAAAACCATCCAATTAAAAAATTACATTATGACGATCTATTTATAAATAATACAAGGATAACTAAATATGTCAACAACCGTGGAGATCATAACTATATATTGATTTTGTAATACTTTCAGAGAGGAATGGCAGTACCTCAAATGTCAATCGGGCAGAACTGACGACAAGTCAGTAAGCAGTATGTCTGTGAGCAGTGAACAGCCATCCGAATGCCAAGAAATGTTCCTACAGCAAATATCAGCTGGTGCAAAGCGATTGTTCCGAGATATGGAACTGCCCGCAGACAGCACTAAAGACCATCGGTTCTATGACCTGGAGGTCGTTGAACTCAGCGGTGACGTCAGTTTCATCATGCTATGCCCGCCCCCAGGACGCGCCTGCTGCGTCCCAGGCCAACGAGAGATGCTCCTCAATCGCGCCGGCCTCCTAAGCCTACCCGTCCAGGCGTTCGAAATGATCCACCTGCAAACCTACCGACCCCACTTACTGGCAAAGTTCTGCCGTCTAAGCTGCCTCCTGGAACTGGACGTGGCACTCGCCGCACATTCGCACAGGGAAGCATTCTCCTGTGACGAGCTAAGCACCGCCAAAGAGCGGCTTACAAAACTCGAAGATTTGCAGAACGATCTCAACACTGTATGGAAGGCGGAACGCTGGTTGATGGACCTGATCGGCTTCGCCAGAGACAAGAGCGGACCCGCCGGAGTACTTCTCGAACACATTCTAGACAAGAGCTCCACCGTAGACGGCAGCGAAAAGGACGTCAACCTAAAAATAGACCTGCTGCAGATTCCGGCTAGAGATGGAAAGATCAACAAGACCAGTCCTGGAAGGGGTTCCTGGCCGGGTCCAGGCGGCAGCGGTCCATCGACTCTGCATCCAGAATTCAGCAAATCTGAGCAACAGCTCAGCGTCACACCTCTTCAGCCGTCAGCGTCCACGATGAACCTGAGCTCAAACTATTTGAATAGCCAGTTTAAGAGGAAAGGTAGCGGTGACTCACAAATGACACAGTCCAGCAATTACATGAGTGGTGGATCACAATTCGATATGAAGTCGTCAGGATCCAGTCTTAATAGCCGCTTACCGCCTTCACGAAGCGAAGACACTTTAGTGCTGCACAACGACGCCAAGTCCCAGCCGCGGCCTCACAGTATGTCTGCGAGTCTACCTTCGGCCAGTCCTTTGCTCTCCAGAGGTCTTTGCGCCACCAGCATGGTCAGCGTTCGCGGCAACGAATCCGCCCACAGCCTATCGAGTGATTCGGATTGCCATAGCTATCCCAAACTGCGCGTGACGCCGTCGGAGAGCATATCTAGCTTGAAATCGAATGCGGATGAAGCAAAGAGGCTGCCCGAGAAGAGAGAAGAGAATCAGGAGAATGAGGAGGAAAACAGGGAGCAGAGTGAGTCGGGAGGCATTTTGCAGGTGTTCGCGGCGTATGAAACGGGATTAGCTGCTGGAACATCGTTAAAGTTGCATGTGACGGCGCGCACGACAGCGAGGGAAGTCATAGAGTTGGTTGTGAAGCAGCTGAACATGGCCGCGCTGCTTCGAGCTCGCCGTGGCCCCTTGTACCCCCCACACAGGCTGCCTGACTTCTGTCTTGTCGCGGTCATAGGTGCTAGGTAAAATATGACTTTGTACATTGTATTATCGGCTGATTTTTATATAATAACCCCTCCCCACATCGCACAGGTGCAATGCTGATACTAAATACACTACAGAAAAATAAACGCGTCCGATCGCTGCTAAATTCAAAGTGCTACAGGGAATTATTATCAGGCTATTTACCGTACAACCAACCGCCAAGTACGTCCCGCAATTTTTAAATCTGTAATATCTTCGAAAATATTCACTTTAATCATACGGTGAATGGGCCATATATATCTATATTAAATGAACAATGTATTCAAGGTATTTAATTTGTTAAGGATTAATGCTGTATTGGTTAAAATCGCTTCGAAAATTAGTCATTATTTGTCGTCAAAAGTAAATGACAAAAAAAAGTTATTTTGGGTTATCCATAAGAGATAGACATATACCATCACGGACTTTTCTATAGACCTTTTCAATGTACAATACTTAGTACATTATTTTTACATTAGAAACCTCAAAATACAACAGTACTACTCTACTATTTAATTGTGTTATACATATAAACCTTCCTCTTGAATCACTCTATCTATTAAAAAAACCGCATCAAAACCCGTTACGTAGTTTCAAAGATTTAAGCATACAAAGGGACAGAAAAAGCTACTTTGGTTTATACTATGTAGTGATTGAAGCGGAGTCAAAGAGAAAATATTTGTTTTGTTTGAAATAAGAAAATACAATTACAATGTTTATCTACACAAGTTGATTGTAATTTTTATTTTAATAATTACTGCATAGTTATATGATAATGGTGAATGAATGGTATTAAGTATAGACCCGTCTATACTATTTCGTCACCATTATTTTGAAGAATCTCATATTTTCGAAGCATTTTGGCGCATCTCCACATTTATGGTGACGTCATCACCGCTTCAAATTTACTTAGGATTTTAATATAAGTATTATTTATTTTACTTCAGGGAACGTTGCTTGCGGGACGACTTCAGACCTCTACAGCTACAAAACCCATGGCGTCGCGGACGGCTTTATGTACGACTAAAACACGATGTCCTTGCTGCGCTCACGCATAGTGCTAACCAGCCAGCTTACATTTAAATTTAACTTGACATAATCAGATTTTTACCCATATCGTATCCCTTCTAGTTCTATTTATTAAAAAGCACAATTTTACCGAGAATTTTTTAATGTAACGGTAAGAATAATTCTAAAATCATAATTCTTAAACGCATGAAAATTAAAAGGGATACCATGTGTCAGAAAGAAATGTTCTCTAATTGGAATCCAGAAATAGGATACCTATTAAAATAATTTGCTCAAAAGTATTAAAAATGTTGCTGCTCATTCTCAGTTGATAAAATGTTCATTTAAAGAATCTGTTCAATATTAATTCCAAAGATAATAGAGAATTAGCTAAAATTATATTATTAGCTGTATATTTTAAACTATAAAAGTGTCTATATAAATAAACCTATAGGATCATTAGAGCGGGTCGACAAAACGTGAGGAAAGGTTTGTATGAGGGTTGCTATGTATCGCTGTTTACCTGATTTAGGTGAAATTACATAAGAGTGTTCCTTAAAAGTATTAATTATAGACTCAAGAGTGAGAAAAATGACACCATTTTATCTATATTAGATATATAAATGTCGTGTCCATAAAAACGAATAATCGTCCATATATTTTACTTGCTATGTGATATCTAAATTGTTTACTTTATGTTAAGAAAAAACTTTAATATTATGTTTTAACCTAACCCACCTGCAATCATGAAACATTTTCTTAGTACATTAGAAAACCATCATATATATTTGATATCACAGGGATGTTACTGTATATATCTATATAGAGTAACAATATTTTATATTCATATTAATAATTTGTAGATTTTTATCATACAAAAGGGAATGTGGACTCAATTATGAAAATGGAAAAAAAAAATAGTTGCTCTGGACACTGCAAATTAATAATCCTACAAGCCAAAAATGTATGCAGTTTGTATTTATGATGATTCAAATAAATATTATGGTACTGTAATTTATAAATTACACCTTCCAAATATTTTCGACTAAATTTTCTTATTGTTTGTGTAGAAAAGCTTGTCAGAACTAATTATTACATTTTATTTAGCACTAGATCATTAATGTATTGTTTGCATCACAATGTAAGTGATAGGAGACATTATTTAAATACTAATGTTGATGTTCCCTTTTGTAGCTATTGTACAAATAAAAAAGATCTGAATGTTTATTTACACAATGTACATAATGTTATGTGATACTATAATTATCAAGTCATCGAATAGGTATCCTTAAAACCAAAACTATTGGTACAGAATGTATTCATAAAATTGGTTTATACAGTATAGTCTTATGGTAGATAATATAATCTTATAGTAAATGAAATTTTATCAACGATTCGAGCCACACTTAGATCGCAATTAATTATTACGCCTAAGTAAATGTCTTATGAACTTAATTAGTAATACAAAATATGTGTATTATTTTATTATTATAAGTATTCAGCAGATGCTATGTTGTACATTAGTCTAGAAGAGTGAAAGAAATGCACAGAAATAAATGTATTGAAATTAATTAATTATATTATTTTCATTTTTGAACCTAGTTATTACCAATAATAGAACAACACTGCTGCCAGAATGTATTCCACTTTAAATTTGTGTTTACTTCAGAAGCTTCATTTGCATGTTCAGAATGTTCCATCTGCTTTTTTATATAGTTAAGCGTCAACCCATGGTTTTCACTAAAGTTGATTGATGTATGACTCAGTTGGTTGTATAATGGATTGCAGGTACTGTTGTGTAACAGTTTTATGTCACTAAATACTGTTCCGTCGGGACATCTATCTGCAACTATCTATTAGGTTTATCTATATGATAACCTTACAACAAATTAAAAAAGAAAGCACAGAATTGGTAATGATGGTAATGTTGTTGACTCCTACATCTTTATTTTACTTAAAAAAACACAACAAAATTTATGAAGTATATGTGTTCTGATTTCTGAACCGTTTTAAAACAAGTAATGCTACTACTAATTTACAATAGTGCGGAGTTTTAAGAATTAACGCCTTAGGAATTGGCGGCGATTCTAATGTACACACTCTTAACTAAAAATCTCTAAATTTAGCTTTAGACCTGTCAAACAGTTTTAGAGAGCATAACCTATTCTGTATATCTATAAGTTGATAGCAATAAGGCTTAAATTCTCAATGTAGAAATATATAGATTATAGAATAGGTTACACACGTTTGACAGGTCAAAACATAAATTTAGAGAGTTTTAGAGGTGTACATCAGAATCGCCACCACTAAAATATTAGTTCTGTCGCCACATTATATCATTTCATACAAAATAGTTGTTCGAATACTTTGAAAATATTCTTCAATTCACAACAGTTGTTACTGAAGTTAGCGTATTTTTCCAAACTACTTCTCAAAACCAGGATATGGCAGTGGTGTGACACAAACCGTATGGTTCTAATGTCGATAAATGCTATGTTATTCAGTTTACGAGAAAGAAATGCCCAATCCGTTGCAGATATCAACTGCAATCTACTATCCTGTCAACCCCCTATGAAGTCCGTGATCAAGGTGTGATACTGGATAGCAAATTGACATTTAAACCGCACATAGATAGTGTTGTTAAAAAATCTGCTCAAATGTTAGGTTTTCTCAAGCGTAATACAAAAGCATTCCATTC
The DNA here is from genome assembly GCA_963693355.1 of Pontia daplidice. Taxonomy (NCBI): domain Eukaryota; kingdom Metazoa; phylum Arthropoda; class Insecta; order Lepidoptera; family Pieridae; genus Pontia; species Pontia daplidice. The sequence continues at coordinate 1,857,162 of CAVNZL010000013.1, forward strand.
CCTGAACACAAAAATAATTCAGAAGAACTAGTTAGTATGGAAGTCATCTAGAATTTGCCAATGTTGTATGGAATCCTCAATATGCAATTTCTTCTCAACATATTGAAGGTATACAAAGGGCCATTACTAGGCATTTGGCCTTCCTGAATCCTGGCATTTCACACAGGTGCCCATATAGTGAGAGACTTAACTTTTCAAAAACGAAATCTCTCCAGCAGCGTCGCGTGATTAGTGACACTATATTTTTGCATGGTATAGTAAACGGTAGATTTGATTGCAGTGATATTTTGCAACGGATTAGTCTATCAGTGCCGTACAATTACCCTCGCAAACCAATAAGGAAAATATTTCACACAGCACATTGTAGCACTAATGTTTGTATCCATTCTCCCATTGTAAGAATGTGTAAGTCGTATAATGGGTTGTGTGCCCAACATCCAGAATTTGATGTATTTGACGATTCATTGCAAACGCTCAGAGGAAAGATGCTGGAATCATATATAGATTTTTTTTTCATTTTGGTTTATATTGCTTACTAGCTGTACCAGCATTCAGCGACTTGGTAGCCGCATGGCTTAAATCATTTTGGAGCGCGTAATAGTTATAACTTAACTTTATGTTAGCTTCTATTGCGTCACTAACTACAATATACACAAATGTCCCACTTTATTTATAATTATAACTTAAAGACAAAAAGGAATTCTAGCAGCAGACCATAATAAGATTAGCAAGGATTCCTTATTACATCACTACAATCAAAAAAAGGTCCCGTCAAAACCGGTCCAGCCTTACAGAGAGGTAGGCGGAATCAAACAGACAGTCAGCTGCGCTCGGCAAAATTTTAAGATTTCATCTTGGTGCGCGTATCGTAGTAGATATTTTATATGCATGTAGTATAATACGTAATTTCAATATTAAAACAGACACTCCATTTTTTATTGGTATCGTTTAGTACAGAATACACAACATATTTCTGTTTTTGCATTTAAGTTTATTAATTATCCTTAAGTTAATTTTTATATCTTACTTATTTTTTACACTAAGTTCTGTTTTGACTAGAGTGTGTGTTTAGGTGCCACCTTTTTTTAATTTTCTCTCTTCAATATTGTTTTGTATCGTTGTGAATTAATTCGTTTAATACGTACGAAGTTAGTTCCTTGTTGCTCTTCGGTGAGGCTGTCAACACTTGTAATTGTTATGTTTACCATAAAAAACTACAGTGTATATCCTATAATTACATCAGCTACTCAAGAAAAAGAAGTCCCGTCAAACATCGGTCCAGCCAATTCCAGAGATTAGCCGGAACAAACAGACAGACAGACAGACAGACTGAACAATATAACAAATTTTTTAAAAAATTGTCATTTTGGTGTATGTATTGTATAAATATTCATAATTAGTAAAAAACGTAGTTATTTCAATATTAAAAACAAACACTACCAATTTTATATATTGGTAAAAGTTGAGTACAGATATACAACGAACGTTAAATAGTTTTTTAGTGTTTTATTGAATTTTTTAATTTTATTACCATTATCCTTAAGTTAATTTTTATATCTTATTTTATTTTTGAATTAAGTTGCTTTGTTTGTGCTTTGTATATATAGTTTGTATGATTTTTATTAGGTGTACCAGCCATTAATTATAATTGTTTAAATTTTGTCTCTCATTTTAATATTGTTTTGTATCGTTGTGTATCCACAATTTGTTTAATTGGTATGGAGTTAGTTAAATGGTAATAGTTTTGTACAGGTATATACAACAACAATATTTCCCCCTTTCCTTTTTTGTGTTTTTGAATTTTTAATTTTATTAATTATCCTTAAGTACTGTAAACTTTTTAGTATCTTACTATTTATTATTTAATTAAGTTGCTTATGTATTGTGTAAAAGTTGTATATAATTAGTTACCTAGTATGATTTTTATTAGGTGTACCTTTCAGCCATTAATTATAATCTGTTACACTAAATTTTCTCTCATTTTAATATTGTTTTGTATCGTTGTGTATCAATACACCTTGTTTAATTTGTACGGAGTTAGTTGAATAGTTTCTTGTTGCTCTTCTGTGAGGACTTGTCAACACTTGTAATTGTTATGTTTACCAATCAAAAATCTACATGTATATACTATAATATTTAAGTAAATGTAAGCATAATGTTAGTGTTGCATAATAATAATAAATAAATAAAACCAACTGTCCAAATACTTTATAAAGTTAGTATAGATTAACTCTTCTGCTTTCTTCATACGTTATTATGTTTTGAGTTTTGACTAGTATGGGAGCAGCCGCGAGTTTGTCAGAGTATACACGAAACGTCAAATATGTTAATGTTTCACGTAAGCGGCACATTTTTTTTTTTAAATTTTTGAGTTCAAACTTCAAACGTCAACATAACTGTTAGTTGTTACTGAACATTTCATTTTCATTTCCAAATTCATAAACCCGTTCCTTGAAGTTGATTGAGTACATGTTGTATGTTATGTGTGTTGTGTTGATGTTACATTAACCAATAAGTTTTACTATTTGGTCGTTTTTATCATTATTATAATTTTATTATTTTTTACTTCGCTCTGACGTCGAGCGTAGTGCATCTAAAAATATATTTAATAGAATAAACGTGTCTAACTTATACCGTTAACATGAGTTTAGTCGCAAACACAGGGTAAGTAATAGAGATTTTTACGGGTTCATGTTATGCATAATTTTTTAACTTATATCTATTTAATTAGAAAGCTAGCTGGACGCACACTGTTCATAACAGGTGCTTCTCGGGGTATTGGCAAGGCTATTGCACTGAAGGCTGCAAAAGATGGTGCCAATGTCGTGATTGCTGCTAAAACTGCTGAACCTCACCCTAAACTACCTGGAACTATTTACACAGCAGCTGAAGAAAGTAAGATGTAGTTTTTAGGTATTCATTTCACGTCATTTTGATAGGATTTTTGAAGTTAACTGTATAGCAACCTTTGGACTCTTAGAGTATATTGACCTTTAGACCAAGTTCTATCAGTTATTTTTATATCTGATGTTTTAGTGTTTATCAGAAACAATTTTGTAGATAATTTATTTTTTTATATGTTGAATATGAAGTTAAATAATGTCTCAATAGGACTAATTTTTTAAAATGTACTCATAGTTTTATGCTGAATATTTATAATTTTGAGTTGATAATGGTATTAAATTATATAGATTTTGTAAACAACAAAGGTATCATCACCTGATGATAGCCTGCTTCACTTTAACTAATTTTATTTCTTAATCGTATAACTGAACAATTCTAAAACTGTTTATTTCAGTTGAGGCACTTGGTGGTAAAGCATTGCCTTGTATAGTAGATGTAAGAGACGAGGCCCAAGTACAGAAAGCAATTGATGAGGCTGTCAAGAAGGTAAATATAGTATATTTAAGTGAGTCTATTCAAAGGCATTTTTTTCTGAAACAAATTTAAAATGTAATTACATTTAATTTAAAGTACTGTTCATAATTTGGTTATCATAAATGATTTTAGTAATCTTCATCATTGGAACTGTTCATTTTTGTATGAAAAATAACCCTGGATTATATTTAAATGATAAATATTTTTTTATTGATTACAAAGTAATATAAATAGAAGTTGTAAGAATATGAAAGTAAGTTAATTATGATGTCCTGTGCTCTAGAAAACTGCAACTTATATACACAATACATTAAATTGGATGGTACTTGCTGAAATCCAACACTATTTATTATTTTTATAAACTTTCTTGAAACATGCTTTATATGACTTGATAAGTGTTTTTTCAGTTTAACGGTATTGACATACTTGTGAACAATGCATCTGCCATTTCTCTGACTGGTACAGCTGAGACAGATATGAAAAGATATGATTTAATGCATAATATCAACACACGGGGCACATTCTTAGCGTAAGTTGATCTGAATTTATAAGGCGGCAAATATTTCAACATGCCATAATACTAATTAATGGTGATCTATTTATAAATTTCAGTTCAAAGCTATGTCTGCCACTGCTGAAAGAAAGTAACCATGCTCACATCTTTAATCTCTCCCCACCACTTAACATGAACCCTTACTGGTAAGTGTATACAAGAAAAATGAGCTTTTGGAGAAAATTTTCATAATATTAGAATTTAGATGAAAAAATTATATGAAAAGAAAATGACGTATTTTGAAGTCTTTTTCATTTTGATTTACTATATAAAAGTTGAAATAATTAAAAGTTGCACAATATTTTTATGGGAATATATTTTTGTATAACCCAGTATTTAATCAAGAGACATAAGCATTTAAGAAATATTTGGATATCTTTTTAATGAATGTGAAAAGATATTGTTCTCAAAATTGTTAAGGTTCTGAAAAGTGTGCCAATTAAATATTGCCATGGTTGATGTAAAATCTATTTCTATGGAAAAGGTTATGTACATTTATAAAGAAATAAATTTTAATTGAATTTTCTGTGTTGGTCTTGTATCATAAATAGTCAAATTACCCTTTATATTATTCACTTCCACAGGTTCTCAATACATGTAGCATACACAATGGCCAAGTATGGCATGTCCATGTGTGTTCTTGGTATGAGTGAGGAATTCCGACCACTTAACATAGCTGTCAATGCACTCTGGCCTCGAACAGGTATTTTTAAGATTTTGGTTATTTGTTTTTAACTTAATAACTGTTAATTCAACATGTCGGATTAGCGGTATTGTGTGTCCGTTTGTTAAATATATCAAAATTTGATAATTATCTAAGCCTTTTAGGCTACATTAAACTTGGACCCATAACCCTTACAATACCAATATGTATGCATATTTTATATTAAGGCAAACATTTATAGCAAAACTCTAATTGTAACATATTTATGGAAGTCAGATGTCAAGGTTCAAAATGTGCTACTTGTGATGAATAGCATATTTAGTTAGATAAGCATTATTGTTGTAAAGGTATTTTTTGCAATAAAGTGATTACATTAATTTATTTAGATATAGCCGATAATAATATGCTGTCATGGACGTTTTTAGCAATTTTAAAGAAGAGAACTGCATTGTTCATGAATTTTACTCTGCGCAGCGTAAAACTCACATCTTACCTTTTAGGTTTTATAAATTATATATATATATGCTCAAAAGCTATGTCTTTCTTAGGTATTGCGACGGCGGCCATAGAAATGTTGACCGGTGACATCTCAACTAGCCGCACACCTGACATTGTCTCGGACGCTGCATACTTCATGCTATGCAAGTATGTAAACCTTTTATAATTATATTTTCTATTTCTTTTCAGTACAGAATAATACAAAATGTATTAAAAATAATATAAAAGGCCGGCAACGCAAACACTATATCAGATGTTTATGGGCTGCAACCGTTGCCACTTAGGCCAACCGGGAGCTCGTTTGCCCGTTTTTTATACAAAAAATTACGTATGCATATTATAAATTTCTTTTAGAACAGGCAGACCACTGCCAACATATATTATACTCAATAGACAAATGATGACTGTAACGGAAATCAAACCTTCTGTTCGTCAGTCCGGCTTACAACCAACATACCTATACTTTTTCATAACATAAGTTATAACACCCAGGCAACAGATATTCTCATAATTAATATGTCCGCAACGCGTATCGCTGTTCGGTAGTCAGGCTTGGCAATCATTCTGCCTATGTAATAATAATAATATTCATTTATATAAGAGTGACTTAATATTGTCTTTTATTAACATAACTGTTACTCATTTGATCTGATCTGATCTGATCAACTGTTACGCAAATGAATATTATCAAGGTCCCCAAATAAATAAAATAGTAACATACTAAGGTTTACCATGACCGCAATATCCTAAACGCGTTTCGAAAAATAATGTATATATTAATTTAATTTAATTGAAACTTTTCCTAATTTCTCTGTACGATAGACAGAAAACACTTTTTCCCGGAAACTTGAGTATCTGTTTTTTTATGTGATAGATGTGTCGATAATAATTTAATACATTTCTAGGGACCCAAAGACGTACACTGGCAACTTCGCGATAGACGAGGACGTCGTTCGTGAGGCTGGCGTTAAAGACCTTACACCGTACGCTTGTGACCCCAGTCAGTATAATTTTATAATTTTGTATGAATGAGACAGGTTTTGACTTGAACAAATATTATTTGAGATCTGGTTAAGGAGTTTAATCGTCTAATTTTGTATGACTCCCAACAGGATCCAATTCCTGGTGAATCTGATGAATATTTCATAAGTTTGTTTCTGTTAGGTTGACATGGAACTTATAAATTAATGGTCACAGATATATGTCTGCTATTGTACCAGCCTAACCCCAATCCATGTTTTGTACCTGGCACAGGTACAGGTTACAAATGTGTCAATTGAATGTAGTGTAAATAACAGAAAAGGCGGATAATCTCCTCTTGGACGGATTTTTGGATGAAGAGGGAGCAATTTCGTCACATCGTGCCACCGTGTTTACTTCCGCCTTGGGTCGCCGGAAGTATCACACTTCAGCAACGCGCTATGAACAGGTGCCATATAGGCAAATTAGCCTGGAATCTCTGGAATACTACCAATTTTGTAATAAAAGATTTTTTGTGGAAACAGTAGTAAAATCACAACAGTTAAAGCATATTGTTATTTAACTGTTCCTATCATTTTAGTTCACTGATTTAGAATGTTAATTATTTTTTGTTTATCTTGCTGCAAAATTATCTACATGGTAGTTTGTTCAGTTATTCCGTGCTTACTTCTACCTAATAAACACACATGGTCATAGACAAGAATATTTGTTGGTTTGTCTTGTTTTTACAAAATGATTACAATTTGTTATTTGGCCTGAAAAACTATATTTGTTGCAGGTAATGTAGAAAATCTGTTACCTGACTTCTTTTTGGACGTGCCCGGACAAGCTCAGGACGCAGTCAAAAAGGTGTGAGGTGACTTTGTCTATGGCCATAATAGTTTGCTTTTTTTGGGTACTGTCAAAATTGTTTTTACCTATTACACAAATCTTAGAAAATTATATTTAAATTAAGTTTATAACACCAAAGTTCTACATTGAACCAAACAATGAAAACGTCTCAAAACAGGAGAATCCACTGTTATTCCATTGTCTACCATAAGAGGCTATTCTACTAGTACACACCTATTACCCACACATCCTGAATACTTGCTAAAACCATTTAATAAAGTTCTAAAAATATTTTTCTGAGGTGGTTCTGTTAAAAATTCCCTCTTTTTTTATTGGCAATAGTAGTATTCAGAAGTGTACTTTTTACAGTCAAAGGGTGATTCTGGTGCTGGTGGACAAATTCCAGCATTATTTGACACCATCAGTAAGAGTATCACTCCAGAGCTGGTTAAGAAGACACAAGCTGTTTACCAGTTTAATGTTAAGGGTGAGTGTCAATAATATATATCAGGTTAAATATTATATAAAGATCCAGTTCCGTCATGAGACTAATTAATATGTCGTAGATTATAAAGACAAATCTTAAAATCATGGTAAATAATTGTAGTAAGAAAATAATCTTAATTATAATAATAAATACTTAGTTTATTTAATTTTAGTATAGTAACCTGAAGAAATTAGATTGATCTGTCTTTGTTTTATATAGGCAAGGAAGAAGGTGTCTGGCATCTTGACCTCAAGAACGAGCCTGGCACATGTGGCAGTGGTGAACCACCATGCAGTGCTGATGCTACTCTGACTATGGATGGAAAACACTTTTCTGAAATGTTTGCTGGTCAGTGTTTAAAAGGACAGAAATTAATGATGTTAATTTTTATGCTTTTACTATATTGTGTGGTTTTCAGTAGCGACTGATTATCATTGAATAATTGCATTTATAACACAAATTAACAGGGAAATTATTGATAAAAATCATGAATGTAAATGATTGAAAAAGTAACAGTTTTTTAATTTTACTACATTTAATAATGTAAGGTAATTTTACTCAAAAGAGTCATGATCTGTTGAGGTTAATCCTCTAAAGATTGATTGTTCATTTGCAGGTAAACTAAAACCAACAACAGCTTTCATGATGGGCAAACTGAAGATTAGTGGTGACCTTCCAAAAGCCATGAAGTTGGAAAAACTCATGAAATCACTTAAAACAAAGATGTAATTATTTTTTTTTATACTGTATAGATTTTAAAATTTTATCTATGTTTTGGTTTGATTGTAAGACTTTCTATGTGTATTGTATATAAAATAAATTTCAGTGCAATTCATGAAATCATATATAAATACAATATTTTTCAATTACATTTTACACCTAGATTATTAAGTATGGCGGAAGCACATGTTTATATTGACATACATGCTTAATAATTAACTTGAATTTAATTTTGTATATAAAGACAATAAGAAAATGTTGTGTTATTTTATATATTTTGTACTAAGAACAAGATAAAAATGTTTAAAAATACTTTTTTCTTTTAACCTTCTCGTGTCTTCATTCCTAACAGAGTACCTAGGCTAGATACATTTATATGTTGCTGTAGTGGTAAAGAAGGTCTACATTGTAGGTTGGGATAAAATCCTTGAGTAACAAGTTATTGGGATACAAACAGAAAGATCAGAAGTAAAATTACAATATTGGATATGTTCTTAAATAGTTTTAGATACTATTTGATATGTGTGCAATTTAAAAAATATACAAATCTGAACAAATTATATAATGTGTTAGGATACACAGAAGCTTAGTTCTGTCTACTGATTACTTACTTTACATTTGTTTCTGTAAATTTCCAACAAACAATTCACCAATGAGACAAATACAAATTGTGTGTCCCATACTCTGTACTTGTTTTCTGTTATTGGTAACAAGCAATATGCAATAAAGTTAATCATGTCACAATTCTGTAATAAACAATAATCAGTATTATGCCTCTAAAATTACATCAGATTTTACGATAACCCCAGAATCTGTTATCAAAATTGAATTCTCGCGGTTTAATTCTCAATTGATTTATGTACTTCGTCTTAAAAGTTGAAGCTAGGTTTCAGTCGGGTTGTTCGTAGCCACGTGACAGCACTCTTCTACCTTCAGCGACAGAAATATTTTACTCTGCACTATGTTCTCTATCGATGCGCCGGTAGAATTACAAAATAGTGAATATTGCAACTATCGGTCACCGTTAAGCACTCGATATGCATCCAAAGAAATGCAATATAATTTTAGTGATCAGAAAAAGTTTTCGACCTGGAGAAAGCTATGGATCTATTTAGCGAAAGCGGAAAAAGTGAGTAGTTTTAAATGTTTTTTTAATCATACCCGATACCTCTATCGGGTCGGTATCTTTATAAAGTAATAAACTAAATTTTAAATTAGGAATAACAGACGAAAGTAGGTTATTTTTGTCAAACTTCAAAAGCATTCAATGCATGAAAAACAGTATTGCAATCACAGACTAAGTACTATTATGGTGCGCCGTTTTATGTTTACGCTCCACAGACTATTGTTTTACCGTTTGTTAATTGTATTTTTTTTATATTATATTTATATTGTAGGGTGTATGGCATAAGTTCGAATAGATATCAAAAAAAAATTAAAAATAAATTAAATTATCGTAGCTGATTTTGCTATAGTAAATTATTACAAAATAACAATGTTAAAATTATAATTGATATAGAAATTGTCTAAAATAATGATTTAACGTTGGAAACTGCTTTAACTATCTGATTACTTTCTTAAACAGCTTTGCATTTTACGGTTTGAAAACCTGTAATCGAAAACCCTCCAATTATATGAATTAATTATCTAAACAAACTGTCGATACGAATTTAATTTTATTCTTTTCGGATCCCTAGACGATACATATTTAAGTCTGTTATACACACCATCTAACTACAGCAACAATCATTACTATGACGCACACCTTTATCTGAAATTTCTGATCGCTGACAATATTAAGTGCAACTAAATGCCCTATTAGCCTAACATGTTTTTTCTAATCAGTAAACTATTGCTCCAACTTATTATCACAATTAAATTTTACAATAAAGTTGAGATATTAGAGAGACTATATGAATGAAAGATTATAAAAGAAACACTATTTGCATTATAGCTTTTAATTATTTGAAATAAATACATCTTATCATTTCTTAGATTATAAATATAGTTTATATAGTCATATATTATGTCTTATACTATGTATATAACTTATAATATTACGCGAGTACCTTCCGAATATTGTTGGATGCATAAGGTAACATGAGCGCCGAATAATTAATTAATATAGTTATATCTGCTAAAGCCTTACATCTAAAACTTTAAATATTTATTATCTACACAACTTATATAAAAATCAAATGTTAATAAAAGAATTCTTCGAAAGTTAGTGAAGGATTAAGATTTTTAAAAGCATCTTAAATTATTCCAAAACTGATATTTTACCGATTTAAATTAAAATATCTGTTTACATAAATGAAAATTATTATTTGTTGCTTAATCTTATGTAAAAAAATTTGTTTCTGACCTTGTTTTTTGTTTTTTTTTGAGTTTATCAATATGTTCTGGCATAGTTGACAGATAAGAGGAAAATAACTTAACTACCACTGGACGGATACTGATTACTGCTTTGGTCTCCCTATTTATTAAAAAACTTAAAATATGCTTAACTTATAAAAACCAGGGTTTTCAAACTATGAGGCGTAAAATATGAGTCTCTTGAAACCATTTGTCAAACTATTATCTAAATTTCCGCGACGCTCATTTGAAAACCCTGCCACAACCCATATATTGTTAGTGCAGAAAATTAAAACGAGACGGTGGTTTTATTTCGTAAAAAGTTAAACTAAACATTAAATCAAGGGAATGTATAAGTATATTTGCAAGCTCAGTAAATCTAAAATCTTGCAGATCCACGGCCAAACGATAATAATATAGCTGCATCTTGGGACATTTTGAAATTAACTTATCAATATTAAAACTTATAATCCTTTATACAAAAGCTACTCTCCAGGACAACGCTTAATTATGTACAATTATTCTAACTTACTTCTAACAAACAATAAATTACTTTGGAGTAAACAAAAATAACTGAATTTTTTCGTGCATGATATGCTATTTAACCAGTTAATAATCAGCGTCCTTCCTAAACGTGAGGACGGCATGTAAGAGGAAGACGGCAGCGTCAATGACTGCGAATACACCAGAAGATATGAGCAGGTCGTAGGCGCCTTTGTTTGGTCGAACGTTTGCGTAGTACGATCGGTGCCAATCTGCCAAAAAAGAACATAACATAACTTAGTTTATTCGACTCAACAAATTGTAGTCGATTAGCATACAGGCAAGGGCCTGGAGGATTTGTTAGGACATGTTGTAGATAAGACGTGAAAGGAGTCGAATTAACATTGCGTTTGGTCGCAGGAAGCGTCATTGATAAAATATTCCAAGTACTACACCCGTTAATTATGTTATATCAAAACATAATGTGTACACAATAGCATCCACATATAATGGGCTCAAAGGAACATTAAAATTTCAATGGCTTAATGTAGGTGTCGCTTACGCTTTCTGCGTACTAAAATTATATGATCTTCCATACAAAGATTACGAAGGCTAAAATCAGTCATACGTAGTATTCTATTATTTATTTTATATAATATATTTTTCATTTAGAATTTATATTGCGTACTCGAAACTCAGATTCCCTTAAGTTTTTATTTTCATATTAAAATTTGTTTTAATCACAATGTTAATGATCCGTATCCTGTTTTTAACAGTGTTACAGTGTTTATTGTACTCATTGTATCGTTACATTCTTATAGAAAAAAATAATATATTACAAATATTGGTTTTTTGGAGTCGATTAAAAACAATCAACGGCGCTGAGAGATTTTAAGTATGAGAAAGAGCGGACCCCAGATAAGACTCACCATAGAAGATGACAGCTGCTGCGGCTGTGAACATGATGACGCCCAGGATGGAAAAGGCAAGAGAGGTCCGCCAGCCAGCTGATTCGCCGAAGATTCGCGCGATTATTAGTACTCCAGTTATAATGATGAAGCCTGCAAATTTATTAAAATCAACACATCTAAAGATAACACAAAAATACCACTTTAGTATTGTATCATAGTTTTGTCTCAGACATCGTAATTGCATTGTTACGTAATGACAGAACCAAAACGTCAAAGTAAAAACAAGTAAAACGATGATTTGTACGACGCATATTTTCATTGCATGAATAGACAAACTTTCACAAAATGACTCTTCAATCGAGTGAAATTGATTGCATAATTCATTTAGTATGAATAAATTTCTATAAAGAGTTAGTTGTTTTTAAGATCGAATTAAGGAAATCCCACATATACCTAAACTAATATTTGGATATCGCAGACGTTGAGCGCCTATCGCGATATCCTTTATGGAAACTAATCGTGTAACATCCTCATATGTTATTCTAACCCCAGCTTAAAGAACTTTTCAAATGTTCATGACGAGTTCGATTTTAATTTTCGAATCTCGTTGTACTAGTTCGCGTGATAAGGATTTTACAGCGAATTGGCCAAGCGAATTATGGAGTCCATTAAAAACTGTATTAGCGATACGATGTTGCAGCACTTCATCGTATCGTAATCGTTCTCAATATAACACCAATAATCAATGTACTTAGTAATGTCAAACACATCCGAGGAGACCTCGACAATTTGACTCGGGGGCAAATATTAAGTACTTAATTAACGTTGAACGTAACTAATTCAATGTTAATTGGCGGGCTTACCGATGTCAACGGCTTCGTTATTAAAAACCCTATTAAGACGTGGCAAATTGGAAACGATTTGTTCAATTGATAGATTACAAGTAATTCTATCGTAACCCGGTTTTCTCAATTGTTTAAAATAAGCATATTTTTGTATACATACTACAACAAGTAGTGTTTTGATTCCAAATATTTCTTATGTATTGTGATGAAAATTATTTAAAAAAAATTACGTGACATTACATGTGGAATATAAGGTTCATCAGTAAACCGCCCTCGTATTTTATTTAATGCAGTGTAGTACTTTGTACCGGTCACTCCACAATAAGGTTCTATTATATTTATTTTGTTTTTAACCTTGTCCCTTACAAATAACTTAACTGAAACTTACTAGAGTATGCTGAGTAGATAAGGGCGATGTGCCGGTGGTCGGACTGCACCACTTGTGGTGCATACAGCGCTCCTATGATCAAACCGATCGCAATCATCGCCAAGATCTGCAAATATTTCAATTTTACTCACTAAAACTTAATGTTTATAATACTGTCTTTTATTGACATAACTATTACTCATTTACCGTAGTCTACAGTGACCACGCACGCTGTAAGTACGCGAAACGTCGGAAAAAAAAAATGTAAAATATATTTAAATATTGCAAAAATCCGTTATTAAAGTGTTTTTCTTTAACTTAATGTTTAACCCATTCTTCATTCAATAACGAATTTGTTAAAGATTGTCCAACATTCCTTGACTATTCTGTACAAAGCAAGGATAATTGTTATTATATTAAGCTAGTCACGTATGTTCACGGGCTAGTAACAAATAGAAGTAATTTGTATGCGTGATCTCATTTTAATCATGGCAGTGTCCCACATACCTCATTGTATGGCTTCCGTTATTACTCGGAACAATTTTTAGAAGACATTATTTATTTAATAGTTAGCTATTTTATAAAAGGCACCACGAGAATTAGCATATTTTTTTATCACGTATTTATATATCAAGTCTCAGCAGTGTGTTTGCAAAAGTTGAAAATAAGGTGTGATTTTATGATCACGGTTAATTGTTTAATTATAGATAATTATTTTTCATAAAACAATAACTAAGATAGAAACAATTTGCAATAGTTTTATGTTATAAACATATTCGATGTCGTTTCCGACCAAGTACATTTAGTTAATCGTCTCAGTACTTGACAGGTGCAAACAATGGGACAACTAGTCCGAGCATCTGGAAAATCAAGAGCTATATCCTAAATTCTCATATTTATAAAACATTTAACTGTGCTTCAATTGTTTTCAAATTTCTGTTCTTAGAACTCATAATCTTTTAAAACAATTAGTTGTTTACCTTACATAATTTTTAAGTGTACCCAGCTTTGCATAATACCTTGTTTTTCCACATAATGACTCTGACTCAGACCACAATTATGTTTGAGATACAGTAGATCACTTGCAAGGACGATAATATATACCTCTATTTTATATACAACGCTTCTGTCTTCAAAGATTCTTAGTCGCTTCAGATGTAATAATATTATAACAGCTGAATTATACATTATTTTAAAAAATACTCCAAAGGATAGTTAAAAACTTCGTTCACAGAAATAAACGCGAATTTAGAAAATTATTTGTGTAACGTGAGGTTTCGGGTGTTTTTCAATTTAAATATGTATCCATCAGCACTGAAATTTTTATAATTTGAGTAATAATGTTTCTGTTCTTTTATTTACCATGGTTTTTAAATTTTGTAGTGTATTTCACTGTGTATGTTAATATTTTTTCTTTCTCTCTAATATGCTTAATAGAATATATAAGAATAGGACAAGAGGATATATGTTTTCAAACTGATTACATATTCTGGAAGTATTTGCTCAAATGTTTACAATGTTTGCAAGTTGCAGTCACTCCGACATGTGTGTATATAAACAGTGAGAAATATGCAACGTTTGTTGTATTATGCAAATATGTCTTTGTCTTGACATAATCTGTGATATTCGGTACAATCTGAATGCATATAAATAATAAATTTGTACTTGTTACAAATTCCTTCACACTTTAAATACTCGTGATATATTTTCATTGCATATATACGACTGTTTATATATTAAAGATAATATTGCCATTTTAAATATCCATACCATTGTGAAAGTCAAATGTCATGAAAGGTTATTCTAGTTTTCCAACCTTTAGTAAAACCTAATATAATTGTCATATTAATATCTTAATATGTAATTTTATAATGTAAGGAAGGTTGCGCTTCGTTATCTCATAGGGGACTGTAATGCTTTTACTGCATTTTTTTTTGTATTTGACGTATATACCAAAAACAAATATATAAATTTGATCTACTGTATCTTGATTTCATAAAAATTTCTGAGAAATTCAAAACGATTTTTTTAAATTAAACATTTCAATGTTTTGAAACTTTTATCGACCTCTTTTACCATCGATCTTATGACTGACCTTGCATTGTTTATTCATATAAAATCCAGATCGTTGTGTTTTTAAATGTTAGCAAATTCATTTTAAAAATTCATTGTAAAATTTATATTGATTATTATTGATAAAGAATTACAAAATAATTAATTGCCAATAATTAGAATTATTTATTACGTTTTCCGCTTCATAATAATGTATAAAACAAATTGCTTCCTCTGCTAGTGGAAAATCAGTCTGATTCCGCTCTAGTTTTCAAATTAATTGTAGGATTAATTTAATTAAGAAAGCCATTGCTCTGTTTAAGTAGGGCAACAATGTAGTGAAGTAGAGTTTTCTTACAATGACAACATGACATAATCTAT
The DNA here is from genome assembly GCA_963693355.1 of Pontia daplidice. Classification (NCBI taxonomy): domain Eukaryota; kingdom Metazoa; phylum Arthropoda; class Insecta; order Lepidoptera; family Pieridae; genus Pontia; species Pontia daplidice. The sequence goes on from CAVNZL010000013.1 coordinate 1,872,668, forward strand.
ATTTGATCTTGTCAAGTTGTCCTCTCAAAAATCGTAAACATAAACACAATAACCAAATAATATTCAATGCGAGAAAGTGTTATTTGGCATTTGACGACGCAATTGGCACGAATAGTCGGATAGCTAATACAAATCAAATATTAAAAATAAATCAAATATTAAAAATTCTTCAAGGAATTTAAAGGTCAACTAACGTTTACTCGTTTTTCATGTATAATTATTCAATTAACACAAAACGGATGCAATTTTCCTCATCCGAAAGATGTAAGAGGATATTGTTGACATGTAAAATCCTAAACATCTGGATTGCCTAATTCTTGTTTTAATATCGTGTTGTTTTTATATGCGAATATAAAATTTACACACTTAAAACTATATTTATTTTAATACATTATTAAAATAAATATAGTTTTAAGTGTGTAAATTATGTATATGTATAAAATAATATGTATAAAAAAAAATACTGTGAATATTTTGAAATAGATAGAAGTTTTGGGTCGTATGTGTGTTTTCCTTTAATCATTAGACTTTATCTAAAAGTTCAGCCTTCAGACTCATACAGATTTTTGCCCTTACATTTGCCTAATAAAATGAAGGAGGAAGGAGGCGGTCTTTCATTTTATTGAACCCATCACAATGAACATTACAACTGAATTTAAACATCAACGTTGCAGATAGCCCCCATATTACAGAATATTCAAGAAAAGTTTTAATAAATATTATAACATATGGAAAAAAATACTGACCAGTTCTAACGCCCTAAAAGCGATGCACCAGTTGCGCTTGAAGGTCGCAGCACGGCCATCTTCGCTGCCGTTTCCCTCCTCCTTCTTGCTTTGCGCTTCCGTGTCCCGATCTCCTGCCGACATGGCCCAAACCACTCGAGCTCCGCCCCCAAACTCTGATACCTACATGGTAATTATGAGACATTGGCGAAATCAGTTAACTTTTCATAATTTAAAATGTATTTTATTTTAAAGAAGCAATCACAAATTAATTATCAAGATTATGTATTGATTGCTTCTTTACCTAATCTCACTGTCATTGATGAAAGTCACATTAACTAATTTTTGAGAGCCCAGCTGTTTTAATATGCATATATTTATTTCATGAAAATTATTCATTATGATGATGATGTACGATCACAAGCGGTGGTCATTCGCGCGTGACGCGCACTTTCCAATACAGTAGCGTGGATTTTTTGAATGATCGCGTGTCCGCGACTTTCCAACCGGCCTCTAGCTCAGTGAAACTGTCTCTTGTTGTATAAATTAGTGCTTATTAGTTCATATACGAGGTTTTTATACCACCACACCACATACTAACATATAAGTTTTAACGTTATAACTTGGAAATAGTTAAGGGCTTATTTTTCAACTACAAACACCAATATATTTTAAAGAATCAAAATAACTTTAAAAATTCCAATTAAGAGATGTCATTTTGTACATTAAACCATTGCATTTACGTGCAGGGCCAAATAAACAATACTTTTAGCAGACGTAAGAAATTACTAGGAAAACAAAGTGAAGCAAATAAACCAGAAGGAAAATTTTATTTTTTCTCACGCCTAAAGTAATTATAAAAATTTAGTTGCATAAAAATATACGCTTCAAATTAATCTAAAATAATACTTAATATATTCCTAATACCCTTTGTAAAATATAAATTCTATAACAAATAGTCTTACCAAACGCTAAGAAACTCCGTGAACTACACCTAAAATCACTGTCCGAAAACACAAATACGAAATTCAAAATTAGAACGCACAGTATTCGTTGCGAGCGCTTTGTGTGGTTGCCGCGACACGACTAGCTAGCTGACCTAACGTTGCACTTCTACATTGCGTATTATTCCCAACTCGGCAAATGCCAGAATTTTCCTAGAGGCCTACGCGTCGTCAAAGCTGCCTGAAAGTAGCTTTCATAGCAGTCGCGGATTTTGATACAACCGTCCGCATTGTTTATTCCTGGCAATCTTATAAAAAACCGGAAGTATGTTTGTATTAAATTTTCTTTTATTTCAGTATATATTTGTTGTCAACACCGTTCAAAGGTTCTATAAATATTTCGTTTTTATTACTTTTAACTTTATGTAATTGCGAAAGAATGAATAATGAGATAGTTTTATGTGTTTTATTGGAGTCTGGTTTCTTTCGAGAGCCACTTGTGTGGACGGAAACACTTATCGGTCGGATATTTTCGGATTAAATTTATTAGCGAAACTCCATCACTATCATAGATTGTACTATAGATAAAACTGAACTAATGTTTAAAGTACCTTTTAATTTTTTCTTTTTGTAGATCCTTTGTATACTGGTGCTTCAACGTTGTGTTTCGTGTTTCTGAATCATGGATGAAATGAAAGGAAAATTGTATGGTTGCGTGGTGAAAATGTAAACGATTTATATCAATAACTTTAGTGTATTTGAATCTACTTTTTATATTCGAAATATCGAGTAACGTTCCATTTACCATAATCAAAATCTACAAACTACGAAGGCTATTTCTAAAGAGGTTACATCGTTAAATGACGGCTTTGTTTTTTAGTCCTTAACCAATTGTTACACCTAATCATTGACATTAAAATCTCCGTGGTACAATAATGTATACAATGTATTCAATATATGGATTACTTTTAATAAATAAATAAATAAATAAATAAATAAACCTTTATTTCAGATGATAAAACATCCATAGATTGTTAGTATGTTAGTAACAATTTTTCCTTAAATATTAAGTTAGTAAAGTTAGTATAATAAGATTGAGTTTGTTAACGTGATATAATTATTGACCAATAGCTATCTCCACACAGTGGCGTAGTATTGGGCAATCAAGCCTGACAGCAATTACCTTTAGGATGCCGTTGCTGCTGGTACGCAGACGCTTTATGAGTGACACCGCTTTGTTTCGCATTATTGCGAAAAAGTCTTTGGTGTGAGCGTCTGCGAACATTTTGGAGGCACTACATCGCCACGGCAACCTCAACAGCATCCTAAAGGCATTGTTATATTGAACACGCAGGGCGCTGTAGGCTCGGCGCGTATATGTCACCCACAGTCCACCGGTATAAAAAGACTGACAGAACGCTTTAAATAAAGTTATTTTCACGTCTGTAGTGCACCGAGTGAACCTGCGGACAAGCATATTGCTCCTTACCGCCAACGCCCTGCGTTCTCTCTCAATATCCTCATCATCTCCTAGGTCACTAGTGACAATATGACCGAGGTATTTAAACTTCTCCACAACTTTCATAGGTACACCGTTGAGACATACTGGCGGCACATGGCGTGGTCGCTGTTTCGGTGCCCTAAATATTAAAATTTCACTCTTTTTAGAGTTATATTTTAAGCCATCTCCCCACATACTCTCCATGGAAATTAGCTTCCTAAGCCCTCTATCGACACTGAGCCACCATTCATCCGCATAGCTTATGTTGTTGACACATATGTCATCGATATGGCAGCCTACATGTGTGCTGCTCAGTCTTTCAATAAGTTGGTCAACATACAGGTTGAATAAAAGTGGAGACTTAACCACCCTCCTCACACCCACTCCACCTTTTCATCCACAGAGCACCAACCCACCTCACCTGGTTTCGTTGGTTAGCGTACCAGTATTTAAGTAGAGCCGTGTACTCCGCCGCCACCCGAGTCCCTCAGCTTGCCCCACAGTATATCATATGAGACCAGGTCAAACGCTTTCGATAAGTCGAGGAAGCACGCGTACACCGGCGTCCGCCTTGCCGTATAGTACTTAACAGTGTGTTTCAAACAGTAAATGGCGCTCTCCGTCGATACGCTCGGTTTAAACCCAAATTGTGCATCATTTGTTGAAACAAATTTATTGAGATACCCGTTTAACACACTGTCAAATACCTTGGCCGCAATGGTCGCAAGCGAAATGGGTCGGTAATTACTCATATCGTATGCGTCCCCAGTTTTATTTTTGACGATGGGCACTACAATAGTCCTCATCGTTCGTACGTAAGAGTGACCCAAACAATAATTTAATAAATTGTCAAAAAGTTAATAAGTTTTTCGCGCTTCGCAGCGGTAATTCTCAAGTCCAGATAGCATGTACAAACTTGAAAATTAGGGCAACAATTCCAGAGGCTAAACCATTTGGTACCTTTGATTTAATATAATCGCTGTTAATCTTGTGTCAAAGTATTGCTAAAATCCTTGTAGCTGCACTTATATGATTGATGATATAGTGTTAATATGAATGATTTATGATATGAAATTTATAGCTCCAATGAAGTCGCGTGCAAAGCGTGTCGTGGATGTCACTCGTGCGTTAAGGTTGTCAAGATCTTTTGTGAAGTTCTTTGTCTCAAGGCCTAGCATTGATATTTTTTGTTCACACCCATTAAGTTCAAATTGCTCGTTTTTGTGTAACTTATTTTTTTTCTCTATGTTCGCACCATATATATCAGGCTAATTCATACATTACTTTTAAATAGAACAGTGTTTTGCTACATTGTTTTTGCAATGTGATCAAATTGCAAAAATTGTTTGAGGCTAGTTACTTAGTACTTTTTAATATTTTTATAAAATAAGGAGCAAACGAGCAGCCAGCTGATGTTAAATGATACCGCCACCATATACCTACTACATGTTTATAATATATTTTACTTCAACACAATAAAAGAAAACCTTTGACAAAAAGTTTGACCAGCTACAAAACGAACAAAAGCACGAACGACATTTGCAGCCATAAACAAACAATATTCCTTCGCTTCTGCGCGTTCTTCAAAGACCTTCGTTCAATCGATTTGTGATTTCATACATACTTCGATTTATTAAGTATGGCAAAACTAAATTCGTACCTGTTAAATTCTTACAGCAAACAAATTTGTCACCACCTTTTTAACCTCGCAAAGTGATTTTTATCTATTATATCTCTAAAACAACGTTCAGAAATCTCTTTACACCTATGATTATCTATATAACCAAGTATTTTTGTAATAATTAGTAAACTAATGCGTAATATTATGTAGGTATTCGTAAATTGAAAAGCCACTTTCTATCGCTTTCCGGTCTACAAGTTGTGCATAGCTGCATACTCGATCGTTACACGTAGCACGCACAAACTCATCAACGAATCGTTACACTCACGATGCAATATTATCGTGAGCGAATATGAATATTAATGAATATAAATTAGGCTTGGGATTTCAAATCTACATCAAGTATTATTTTAATTCAATGAAATGAAAAATAGTCTATTTACACTCTTTCTGAAAAATTGTGTGACTTTGTTTAATAAGTTACGTATGTCTTTATATTTAGAAAATAAGTTATATCGCATTAGTAATTCTGTAAAGATAGACTTATGTATGTATGGAAAAATAAAATAAATAAATGTTCGTCTTTCAAGATAATTAGCCCAATATTAATAAAAATATAAGTCATTAACAAGTTCTGGCGGTAAGTTCGTCAAAAACTTTTTTTTTTTTAATGAAGAATGTTAATATTCTTGAATTGTGCTTATTATTCACATTTAAGTTATAATGAAATTATTTGAATAATGATTTATTCAAATGTAATTTAGATTTGATGATGATAGCTATGTCGTTGAAAATTATCGTTTTGATTACGATGATTTTGCACGAAGCCTTCTCGTAGCAATTTCTAAAACTCTCAATTCTGTAATTGCATCATCAATACAATCTATTTCTGACAGACTTCCAAAAACCCGAAGGACTAATGTAGGACGCGTTTCTTATATCTCCATCTCATATGCCTGTTGATTGTCTCTGACTCAAGACTTCAGCCCGTCCATGACCTACTCGTATATCTGCGTCCATTAAACAGTCACTTTTTTATTCTAAGTAATATTCTATAACGTAATAATAAATCAATACTTATAAGGTATGGGAGTGTTTTTGTTTTAGTCAAGCTTTAAGTCTTAGATATCTTTGATATTAATTATTCGAGGAAGGCCTTAAAACAATCCCTTCTACCATAAAACAGAACCATTTGCATTTGTATGTTTTCTTATTGAAACGCAGCGTTAGTCATCACGACTCATTGAACGAGTTTCAGTTTTCCTGCAATTTGCTGATATTACTGAAAATCACTGGAACGTTCTTAGGATGATGATGAGTAATGTGTTTTCAGTTCGCCTCATTTAATCTATCCTTATTGTTATGTAATAAATTCTTGTTTTATTTTGTTTGAATCAATATGTCTTAATGATATCATTCGTAGTATCTCGATATCTGTGAGGCAATTGCGCTTTTCAAATACAAATTTCTTTATTAACATGTTAAAGGAATCTTCAATTATAAATGAAAGTAAATACCAATTTATACAAAATCAGGCGTGGTATTTGATGCCTCACTTGTGGAAATCAAAATAATTTAGTTTATCATTTTTTGTGTAACTAATAAACGATACTGATAGCCTACTTAGAAAGAGTTAACGTCTTAATATAAGTGAAACAGTATTAAATATTATATAGGGTAGCGTTTGTAAAACAGGTCACCTTCAACCCACCCCTCCGGAATTTTGGCGCCAAAACGGCGACAAGATGGCGGGAGACACTCAATGACAGACTGTTTCAATGTGAATTGTTATTTTATACTCTGTTAGGATCTTGTACACAGAAATTAGACTTAAAAATTATTTAATTTGCTATTATTATTAATTGTTTAAACTAATAATTTTAAACATTAACATATTAATTCGTATAGAATAAAGTATTATTTTATACTTTAATCTATGGTTATTGCATCAAAATAAAAGATATATAAAAGGTTCTATTCTATTGCTTATGTTATATTCATAAGTCGTAAATGGCATCTGATATAAATTAGAAAAAATATAAAAACCAAACTTAAATTTATTTTAGTCTACTTACTAGTAGACTAAAATAAATTTAAGTTTGGTCCCCATGGTACCCTTACCATAAAATTCAAGACTACTACTTTTAAGGGAATTAAATAAAAGTTGAAGGACCTTTGTATCAATGCCAATTATTATCCTCATATATAATTCATTGATGAATTTGTTTTTTTACCTCGCAAATCACATATATGCGAAAGAACGGTGTATGATTGTTTTTGCAAAAGCAAGTATGTTTTGGCTATGTGTAACGTGTTTCTCATGTTATTGTTTGACGTATTACGGTCGTTGGGGCTATAACTATGCTCGGAAACCCACACCCAGTGGAACGATTCCAATGCAGCCACCAAGACTTAAGTTATAATCTTGTAATAATTGTATGATAAAAACCACTTGCCGACAGTATTGTCGAATTATTTATCTCATTTTGTTGTCCAATTCTTAAAAGAACCATGAGCGTAGGAGAATATTTAATTGTGTTTGCAGGATCGTTCAAAAAGCGAATAAACAGTGCGAAAAACGCCATTAAATATTGAAATTGATGCCTGCCCATTGGTGACTTTCCCAGATTAGGGACTCCATAGATTATATATATTAATGCCGCATTCATTACCGATATTTAATAAAAGTCGCAATTTGACGGTTGCATCTTTTTCGAGCGGTAATATGCCTACAATAGACTATATAACATTGGCTGCGTGATTGCCAGTCGCATTTAATGTCACGCCTCATCGCATTTGTATGCACTTGATTATTTGTCATCGATTTTATCGCTAAGTTTAAAAAAATATAAAACAAATATATTTTGTATAGTTTGACTAGTAACCTTTTGTAAGTGTTCGTCATACGCGTTTACTTTTCGTTTATATTCGAAAATTACACTAGTTATTTACTTTTGATAGTACAATATTATTAAATAATGATATTAAGGTAGTATTTGACATTTGAAACGCAACACTACAAATAGTTTTTTCTCACGTGATCAAAGAGTGGTATATGATAACAGGGTTACAGTTTTGTTCCCTTGAACCGTATAATCTAAGCCATCGGTATGCCCTCGATCCCGTGAAGACTTAAGCTCACTGATAATTAAACGCTTCATAAAACTATCGTATAAGAAACACTGATTCTTAGGTAAATTGAATCTTACTTTAATCTATGGTTATTGCAAAAAATAAACAGGATATATAAAGTTCTATTGCTTATGTTATATTTGTTTCTAAATGGCATCTTGCATTAGAAAAAATATAAAATTACACATCTTATTGTAAATCCACCATTCGCTTTTTCGAAATTCAGTTAAAAATGGTATTGTCTTTAAGTTAAGGGAGAATACTAGTTATAGTTATAATGTTGATTGTCTTAAGGGTGGCGTTAAAAGATACTTTCATATACAAATATGATATGAAATAATATGAAAACTTACGTTATCCGTTAGCGGAGCAATTTTGATTGCGTACAAGTCCACACACAGAAAGTGTTTTGATGCGGGCGAGATAGTGATCAGGTTCCCTGTATATATGCTCTCCAGCTTCAATAGTTAAAACGTTTGGTGGGAGAATATCGCGGGCTATTTATTGACCCGTAAATATCGTTAAATTCAGCGTATTCACTAAGATATTATAAATTAAACACGTCCTCAATACGTGGTATCCTCGTTAATTTCTGCTCAAGACAGAGTGATGAGACGCCTGCGCAGGATACACTTAACCTGTGCTCGTTTGACACGTGACCTGCAGTTTTCCATCTCTAATTAAATAATTAGACTAATATGTACAGTGTACACCGATGCGAATTTGGGATTTTATCTGTGATCCGTCATTTCTCTCACAGATGCACGCACGCTTTACTTGGCGAGTAAGCTTGCGAACACGTGACGTAAGCGTTACGAAAAGTGTTATCGGACGACGCGAACGGAAGTGTAATGGATCTATTATCAGTTTTAGAATCAACCACATTAATTGCCACATAAATTTTTTCCACGATTCGAAAGAGTCGATAGGAAAGTTAATTAGTTGGAAACCTTTTGACTGCTGATGTACAGTCAGTACCTGGCTCTTCCACCGTAAGAGAGCGTGTTCGATATCAAGTCCTATCTGAGCAAAAAATATCTATAATATACAAGACCATTGTCTAATTGTAAAGCGAGCATACCGAAACTTCAACAGAGATTCCAATAAGTAGTGTTTCAACAGTGATCACATAATGAAAATCTTATTATATCTATCCATCTATCTTTAATTATTGGCGTGAGAATAACTATGTTAATTATTGATTAAACAGTATTGTCGTTGGAGAGTTCAAGAGCGGGATGTCACTGTTGAATGAATGAACGAATAACAAAGAAAAGCCACTGTTTGTTAAATAATTGTATTTAAAGCAACACTAAAAAGTATTAAATTGTCTGTAAATGAATTAAAATAAAGGTGGGATAAACCTATTACGATCAAAGTCTTAAATATTAATAACAGAAACATTTCGAAGTTGTGAAACAAAAACATTATAATTGCGTTATTTGTGAACTGGGTAATTTGGTCAGAGTTTCGTTTATGACAATATTTTATCAGGGAGAACCATAAAAGTGATCGTTTAACAACATTTTACTTACAAAATACGTCTTAAAAAGGCTAAAACTTAGTAATATGAAGAGTTACATCTCTTTCGTGAAATGCATTACGGATAATGCCGTGTCCAGTAAATAGACGGCTCCCTGGATCACACATAAGGCACCAACCGCCAGGCCCACCTGAAGAGAGATAGATTTGTAACTAAATAACCCATAACATCACCATTCATGAAGCATATGTGGTTAATTTGGTTTTTATTACGTTTTTCTCTTGTCTTTGGAAATTATTATGTGGCTGCAGAGGGTTCGCTCGCTTAAAATCATATTGAATACAGGGAAATGGTTTTAAATTCTAATAGATCAATTTGCTAGCAATCCGCGAAAAAACTACTTAAACACTGGACAACAACTCGTCACTTTTTGACTCAACGAAAGCTGTTCGTAGAGGCAACATTCTGAGGATGCTCCGGTGTCGGGGCGAAATGTACGTTTTTTTCGCGGATTATTGCTAGTATTAATTTTATACTATGGACTACTAAATGACTAAGGTAAAATGGTAGCGAGATTATAGATGAGACATACCTGTTTTTCAGCGAAAACGAATTGGAACTGGTGTTCACCCTGATATCCACCCCAGTAGTGGAGGGCGACAGCGCCCACGGCAATCCACAGGAACACTCCCACAAAATTCATCACTATTTCAGATAATGCTCTGAAATGATTACACACACATTTAACTCTCTACATACATATATCTTTACATATATACTTCATACAGTCTCTCGCTAACCACATGTGAAACGGACGATTAAATAACTAACGTCATAAAGAATTCAAATTTTATTAATTACATAAAAATCTTGCGTGTACCAAACACTGTACTAATGAAATGTACACCTATAAATGGTTTTCGACGAAAATGTCAACGAAAAATATCTATCTATGAATAAGTTATCTGTGTATGTTGTGGAAACTGCTGCCGTTCCATATTTAAATAAATAAATAAAAAAACAATACACCTTTTTTGTTTTTTCAAAGGTAACCTAAAAACCCAGGACCAGCCGGGGATGGCGATTTATCCATTACGCGTACAAGTTCTTAAAATATTTTAGTTTATTGATAAAAAAGAAATTGTGAGTAAATTGATTGTTAGCTAGAAATGAAATGTAATTCAAAGTAAAAGTGCTTAAGTGGTACTTAGTATAGAATTGATCGAAAGAAATCTTAGCTCGAGCGCCCGATAAATCATAATTATAAGAGACATTCTCATACTTTTAATATGAACAAATACTATACTTTCAAATCACTTAGTCACTCAAATTTTTGTAATTGGTTCGGATCTAGTAGAAACTTATAGAAGTTAGTATTTTTTCAAAGCGTTAGTAATAAAAATGTCGTCGAATTCGTAGATAAAGCCCATAAAATATAACATACCTCTTATGTTCTGTGGTTCCAAAGAGGAAGGTGACAACTTGCACTAGTGTATAGATGAGGTATCCAACGATCACACCTGAGGCTACGATCTCAGCATCAGGATTCTTCTCTTCATTGAGGTTCCACGTCCCTCCCACTCCCAGAAATTCTCCATTGTATCCCGTCCGATACAAAACGACGATCACAAGGTTAAGAACCTAGAATCAATGAAATTTCAATATTCATTCGCAATACAGCTCTAAAGCTTCATTTAATTATGTCCTATAATATTTTAAATTGTAAGGAATACTACTTTTAACGATTTTAATACAGATAAATGATTAACCTATTTTTAGCATGCAACTAAATATACATACGAAGTAGCTATCTTCAATTACGAACCATTTTATTTAAAATAATTAGCGTCGTACTCGTCGACTCTCATTATAGGAGATAAATATCAAATACTAATCTACTATTATTTATAAAGGATTTTTATTATTTAGTGACTCACTGTAACAATATTCAGGTCCACAATTTGCGATAGTATATTATCTGTTGTTTAAAATAGATGAAGTAAGAACTATTTCGGGAAATAATTTCGTACGATTATCTTATTTTATTTTCTTATGGTAGGAAAACTTGTGAGCAATGTTCCTTGAGGAATATTCGCCTAACTTAGCACCCTACTATATAAATGTTTTAACGAATATGCGCATTGTACAAATAAAATATATCTGAAATAAATAAAATCCTAGACAATTTAAAAATTAAACAGCATAAGGCTTTAATAGTATTTAATGTTAAATTGCAACTATTTATGAAATGAAAAAACCATTGAAACTTCATTATCAATTATATCAGACATCGCACAGGTCAAACGACAATACTCTAGTGATGGGTGAAATCTCCATAGAGTATTTCACAAATGTTTATTTTTATTACGAAAATGTTAATCAAAAATATACATTATTAAAGTGTAAACGCTGTCAACTTTTGTTATCATTCTTTCAGTATTGTCTTTTAAGAACGCTGTCTTGGACATTCTGAAAGTTATAATCCAATATTATATTATATTTGAATTAGTTACTAATTTTTAAATTTATTTTTTGTCACCTCACATATCCTAAAAAACGGCAGTATTTTAATCTTTTCAGTCATCTTAACGTATTATTAGTCTATATTATATATCTGAATCTTTAATCTATGTCCGCCAGCTGACAATTATCTGAGCAGTAATAATGGAAGCAATTATAATTGAGCCGATGAGACAGGAAGACAAGATTGAAACAATCATATGCAGACACATCCGTGATAGCCCATGTGCATTCCATCTGTTGCAGTAATACTGCTAAGATTTATCGATAATTAAGAATTGTGAATGCTGACTCGTAAATTTATTTAGTTATTATTGAGATCTTTAGCTAAATATATATGACCTCTTTATTCTATCTTTTGTTTTTTTATGAGTAATCTTTGATAAATAACAAATATTTGCCAGCTGACTCATGCCTGAAATATTTACTCAAAGAAAGATTTTTTGTATCATACCATAATTATTTTCAGCGAATTGCGGAAACTATGCATCATAATGAACTGAAAATTTTTAGCTGTGATCTCACTGAAAACGTTGCTACCGTTAAAGCATCGTTTGTTATCAAGTTTATAAATGAGGTCGGCTTAGGCCATATCACACGTGCTATTATCTATCAACCTTGGCAAATAAACATTAAGTACCGAGCATACCACCCAGCCCTAATGATGAAAACGTACTTAAGTCGAAGCGATCTAGATATTGGGAACTTAAGCCAGGAAGTAAACAACAGGTTCACAACAAATACAGTCAGAAGCTTTCGTTCGTTAGTATACGGGCAAATAGACTGAGCTACCACAAATATAAACTTTTGAAGTACGAATTAGTCACCCAGTCTATTGTCATGACACATTCAATATGTGTGGTCAAGATTAGTGCAATTAAATTAATCAATAATCCAATTGATTAGAGCAGGTTAGCGCCATGACCGCAGTCCATTTATTCCCATCAGTCATCTCTAGACATGATTCACGCTCTATGTATATTATGCTCTTGTATACCTAATGTATTAGTCATAATGTGTCATACAGACCTCCCATACAAAGTCCCTAATACTAAAGTAGTTCTTTAATGGTGGTGTAATTTAATTGTTCTGTAATAGGTTATAAATACACGCGTCTCTTTCTCTTACTAACGAGGCAAGATGATTCGGAACTTAGATTTGAACTCATTGAAGACACCACATCATCAATGGAACAGTGACCATGCTATAGATAGATAATGCATGGTGATTGCTGATTAAAGGCCTTTTAAATAAGCGAAATAAGATCACACCCGTTCTAACTTCAGTCATAGTATTTTGTAATGTTCATGGATATAAAAAATGCTTTATTCTTTACAGAAAACACATATATTGGTTTATTGCCCCCTTATCATAATCAGCATGTCAAAAAACGATATTTTATATTCAATATTTTCGTGATATCATTTAAATGTAGTTTTTATTAAATTGAAACAATGATGCGTTATCGGTTGACTTAAGGCAAATAAAGAAATATCTAGGACAGGTTATCTATTTCTCACGTACTTACAATTTTAAACACTTTCACCACTATTGTGGCGATCGTTTGGACGGACACCATTGTCAAATCACTTTTGTTTTAAAAAACTGTAACTATTTTTCCGACTATTGTCTGGTTTCGTTAGCTGGTGAGTCGTCACTGTGTGATTTGGTTTATCAGTACTGTTATCAGTTCTGTAATCTTATCTACTTCTGCGAATTAGTAGGGCAGGTTGATGTGTCCCTTAAGGCGATTCATACATTATCAAATATATTCTGTACTTCATTTTTTTAGCAATTATAACTGAATCCGTTCAGGGATTCTTGCTCAGATTATTTTGGAATATAATTCGTGAGGTTACATCGTTATATTCTTAAGTATAATGCTTATTATTAAAGATCTACGTTAGGATAGATAGGTATCATATCGAAGCTCATATAATTTCCTAAACAATGTTTATGTTACGAATTATTAGTAAATAATAAATGACAATATATCATGATAGATTAAGGAAGTTATGATCTCGTTTAGCTTAATTTAATACAATCTGTTACCGTTTAATACATACCTAAATATTTTGTTAAAAAAATTGTTTGTCTACATGTGTATCTTTTCCTTCCAGGAGCTTGGACTGGATATTACCGATGAACAGATATCGGAGTTAGAGTCAGCTGTCCACGACATTGACTTTGTGTCAGCCGCTGAACATGAACGCCGGGTACGTCATGACGTTATGGCACACGTTCACACCTTGGCTGAACGGTGTCCCCGCGCTGCACCCATCATTCATCTTGGTGCCACATCTTGCTACGTTGGCGACAACACCGATCTCATCGTGCTGAAACATGGCCTGGATCTCCTGCTGCCACGTCTTGCTGCCATCATTAGTCGGCTGTCGAAATTTGCCGAGGAACATAAGTATGTCGTTTTTATGTATTGATGTATGTATAGTTTCAAGTATACACATGCAGCATATAAAACTTTTATTCGTTAAAACAGAGCACCAGTGAAATATGTACTGTTTAAATGTAGTAGATTCTGTCTTTATATTATTTATCTTATTATTTCAGATCGATACCTATGCTCGGTTTCACTCACCTTCAGCCAGCACAGCTGACTACGGTTGGGAAACGAGCTTCGCTTTGGTTAAGTGACCTGCTAATGGATGAACGAGCTCTATCTCGCGCCAGGAGTGACCTCCGTTTTAGAGGTGTGAAAGGAACCACCGGCACTCAAGCTTCGTTTATGCAACTGTTTAAGGGAGATAGTGCAAAAGTACGTGCCTTAGATGAAAGAGTTGCTGAGCTTGCTGGATTTGACAAAAGGTACCTTGTAACCGGTCAAACATATTCCCGGAAAGTAGATCTTGAAGTGATCGCTGCACTTTCGGGTCTAGGAGCTACCGTTCACAAGATGTGTTCGGACATCCGTATTCTCGCGTCGCGAAAGGAGTTAGAGGAACCATTTGAAGCCTCGCAGATTGGATCAAGTGCAATGCCCTACAAACGCAACCCCATGCGATCTGAGCGCTGTTGTGCATTAGCACGACATTTAATTACTTTACATGCTAACGCCGCCAATACTCACGCAGTCCAATGGCTAGAACGCACTTTAGACGACTCCGCAAACCGTCGTATTACTCTCGCTGAAGCATTCTTAACTGCTGATGCTACTCTTTTAACCTTACTTAATATAACTCAAGGCTTGGTTGTATACCCCAAAGTTATAGCTCGACACATTGAACAAGAATTACCATTTATGGCGACGGAAAATATTATTATGGCCATGGTGCAGGCAGGTGGTGACCGCCAAATATGTCATGAAAAAATAAGAGTGCTTTCTCATCAGGCAGGTGCTGTTGTTAAACAAGAAGGAAAAGACAATGATTTAATTGAGAGAGTTAAGAAAGATAGCTACTTTAAGCCTATTATACAACAGCTGGATAAAATTTTAGATCCATCAACATTTATCGGCCGAGCTCCTGAGCAAGTGACTGAGTTTATTGATGAAGAAGTAAAGCCCATTTTGGCTAAATATAAAACATCTCTGGCGGAAGTCGAAAAGCCAGTTACTTTGAATATATAAACCTCTTAATATATTGAGAATACAATAAAACATGTTATGAATAAAATGATTTATTTACATTACAGCGCGTTTTTAAACATATGACTCTTAATATTAAAAATACATCTAAATGAACTAGTACACTGGTAACTAGATTTGAAATAAGGTAATGAAATCGCAAGCTTAAAAAGAGCATGAGTAATAAATAAACATGAATTAACATTATAACAAAAGAGAGACTTGTTTCAACTAAACATTAACAAATAATATTCGCCTTTATAGCTTCGTTATGTGACTTATGATCAAATCATATCACAACTGCATGGCACGTTAACGTTTATATATTCGGATATCTTGATGTTTTTACAAAGTGTTCGTCAGTAGTGTATCACCTTGACAAGCTGGACCTTGGCTTGGCCAGTTACAGGCGCCGATGTTGGGGTCGAAACTTAGTTGAACAGGGCAATTAAAAACATGCAAAGTAAATCTTTGCTTAGTACAGTCCCATCTGCATGCGTAAAACTTATTGCATTGTTTCGGGTGTCTGAAGAGACCTGCTCTTTGGCAGTCTATTGAGCCTTGTAAAGTCTCATCTCGCCCTCTCCAACCACCTGGCCCATATCGGTCAAAAGATTGAGAGTCTACTTGAACAGTATCTAAGTTTTCTTGTGGTGACACTTCTTGGTTTAATATGACAGTTTTGTATGTTGGTGCCACTGTGACAGCTTTGACTCTAGGTCTAATTCTAATCACGTTTTCTGTTGTTGAAACAACTGGTTTACTCGATACATAATTTTTAGATTGTCCTCTACCGGTAGGAGTAATTATAACGTCATCATTGCTAGCATCTTGATAATCTTGATAATATGAATCGTCAGGAACAATAATTGGATTAAATGTAGAAGTAACGACGGGTGCTGCAGTTGTTACGGTATTAATGACTGGCTTTGTAATGCGTATTGATTTATCTTGCAAGACCCCATCATCACTATCGCTTGGACTTGAGACGTCATCAGAGCTGTAGTCATCGATTATTTGCGTCTGTACGGTTGGCCTTCTTCCTTTTAGCACTAAAACAGGTGATTGGCAACTACAAACGGCGCCTAATTTTCTCACAAGAAGCGGATTAAAGTCATTGATTTTTGTTACAACAGCCACTTTAGGCCTACTTCTGCGTAGAGGTACTTGTGTAGACGTGACCTCTACTAGTTCTTGTCGAACAGGTGCATATGTAGATGTTACTGGAGAAGTAGCATCTGTACTAGATACAACACCTGAAGTAGAGTACGTTAGTTCACCGCTGCTACTTCCAAAACCTACATTAGATTTAGCTGTTTCGACAACAATATTTTGCTTTCTGGTGTAAGATGGAGTAGTTGATACAGTTTCGAAACTTTCAGCATTTTGATAAGGATTGTACTTAAATTCAACCTCTTCAGACGGTGGCAAGTATTCTGGAGCTTGATAAGTTGTGCTTTCTACACGATAGGGCGCTTGAGTACTTGATTGTACTGCTGGCCTGAAATATTTTGGTCGTGTTCGTCGTGGTGCTGAGGTAACTTCGACTATTTCTGGATTGGAAGTTGAAGAAGCTACAGTACTAACGAAATATGTTTCGGGTGTGGGGTATGAAGTAGTATACGTAGAAATCAATCCAGCATCAGGGCCAACTGTACCAAATCCTAATAAATTGGATTTTGCGGTCTCAACCACTATGTTTTGTTTTCGTTGTATTGGAGCAGCTGTTGATGATATAAACTTTTCGGTGGATATAGAATTATCCTCTTGAGTATATCTATTTTCAGCACTGGCTCTTGCACCAGCATCGTATCCGAAGGTATTATAACTAACAACATGGGATGCAGAATTCTGAGTAGGATACGACGGTGAAACGTATTCCGGTGCGTTATCAATAGGTGGTAAGTAATCACGTGTCGTTGTAGTAGTTGAATAGACTCTAGGTCTTACCGTTGAGGTAATCTCAGGTGAAGCAGAGGTACCTACTGGAGGTAAATATTCCTCTCCTGTGTACGCTTCTTGTATTTCAGGAGAATCGTATCTTGTCTGTGTGGACTGTGAATAGGACGCAGGAGCAGAGGAAAAATCGACTGTTACTCTGCTTGGGTGTTCGTATGTCGAATGTACATTGTATTTATCTAATCTTGTTCTATAGCGACTTCCTACCCGAATAGGAGCTGCTGTCGTGGATAGTGTATCATACTCTGGAGAAATATGAGGTACAAACTCTGAATTGAATGTCTCCTGTTGTTGAGGATTTTTGTATTCTGAATAATGGTCTTCGTAGATAAGTGTTGAAGGAGTACTTGATACAAATACTACATCTTTTCCACTTTGCTCTGATTTGCCAAATGTTTGGTGGAATGTTTGATGTGATACAACGCTGGCGTCTGAATAAGCAGGTGCTCTTGGTATTTCTATATTTCTTTGTATCTCTGGTTGATCATAGGAGTAGCTTTGGGCTTGATGGCCTCTTACGGAAGTCGAATATCTTATTCCGTCGTTAACAGAATGTGTATACTCAATTGGGTTAACATCGGTGGTAATTGTTTTTTGAGAATATTTCAAAATAGGGTTCTCATACAACGATACTGCAGGTTTTTGGTAATTCAGTTCAACACTTGGTAAAGGAGACGATACTATTCTTTGTTTTTCGACTGTATGGAGTGTTTGTTGACTAAAGGAGTGTGGACTTTCAGTCGACAAAACTACTGGAGCTAATTTTGATACTGTCCCCGATTCCTTAAAGCTTATTGAAGGCTTAGAGTATTCGTATCCAGATTGGTAATTGGTTTCCGAATTTTCCCTAACTACTTGACTATCGGAAGTAGAACTTCTTTGGTCATAAATTACTGGACGCTCCGTTATTTCTATAGGTGTCGCAGTTGATGGAGAATTCTGAATGGTTACTAAAGGTTGAGAAAAGCCAGTTTCATAGTTCACTTTATATACTGATGGTTGAACTGTGGGCGTCGTGGGCACGAATGATTGCTGTTCATAGACGGCTCCGTTATTTGTTCTACCAGTGTGTATGGTTTGTTGACTGTAAACTCGAGGTCTCTCCGTGGACACTAAAATTTCAGGTGTCGGTGTAGATACTGCCTCTGCAAAGGATACTGATGGACGAGCATAGTCATATCCAGACTCTTGATAATTATTTCCTTGTGCGTTTTGTTCGTTATACACATTTGATTGATAAGTAGACACAGATGGTTGTTCCAAAGCAATGGGTGCAGCGGTGGGTCTGTATCGATATCCTTTGTGAATCGTTTGTTGAATAAAAGACTGAGGAACGTACGTATCTTGATAAGTAGCTGGGGTGACATTTACAGTATATTTCAGAAGTGGATTTTCGTAAACAGTTTTCGCTGTCGCTATTGTTGGTCGTGCGGTCGTAGATGCAACAAATGTTTGTGTATTATATAAATCGGCTGTAATTGGTGTTGAATATTGTGTAGTTTTTTGCGTATCATATTGTTGACTGTATTCTAGCCTTTGAGAGTAAGTGGGATTTTCATATCTATTTGCATCTTCTGAATTGCTATTGATTTGGTTAACATTGCCTGCGTGTACAATTTTATTTCCAAATTGACTGGTAACCTCCAAAGGATTTGGCTCATAAGAAACGGAATTGATGTATTTTTCGACATTTTCTGCGGCAGGAGTGTAAACACTTTCTGTTTCTGTATTATGTACAGTTTGTTGGCTATATGACTGCGCTATAGGTTGCGCAAATGCAGTTGGTGTTCCTGTTGTATACGCAACTATTTTTTTAAAAGGTTGCTCTGTAACAGGAAGAGCATTTCCAAAACCTTCTTGAGTATATGAAAAACTTTGAGGTCGCAATTTGGTTACTGTGATAGGAACAGGTGTAGTGGAATAGGTAATTCCTTCCTCGAATTTAATGCTTGGTCTAGAATAATCATAGCCTGTGGAAGCAGGCTTAGTTCCTGTATTAACCGTGGAATAACCTGTATTTTGACTTTGGTTAAGGTCGGTTACTGTGACTGCAGTAGGTTGCACATATGTAACAGCTGGTTGCGTGAAGCCAAATATCTGTTTGACACTCGTCCTTGGAGGTTGTGTCACATATGTTGTTTTGTACGTGAGTGATGGAAGAGACGTTGTTGCTGCAAAGGGAGTAGCTGTTGTGGGCACACCAGATGAAGTTGGGGTTGTGCCGTAGATATAACCATCATGATTTTGACTATCGGTGCCAATGTGCGTAATTGAAACGGCGGGATTTGATATGTCTTCTGTGTGCTGAACAACTCCTTCAGTATATTGATATCCGCGATTTGAACCATCTACTAATGTAGTTTTTCCGACAAAATCAACATTGACAGCTCCGGCTGTGAGAGTGTGAGGTGCACCCGAGTAAATTCTACTATCAGTTACATAGGTGCCAGCATCACTGTTTCCATAAGTTCCATGGAAAGTACTTGTAGATTGTCTTTCTCTTTCAGATCCAGTATATTCATTGCCTTGGTAATAAAGACCATCGTTGAATGAAACCGCGGGTTTTGGATACTCGTAACCGGTAGATTTTGTCACATCCTGACTATATGAGCCGGTACCGTAAGATCCAGTATACGTTCCTGTATCATAGGAGCCACTGTATTTTCCCGTATCATATGTACCACTGTAAGTTCCTCTATCAAAGTTGTTAGCGTCTTTATTATTGATATCGATATGTTCGTATGGAACGGGAGCGACATCAACGTGTTGGTAGGGCCTCGCTCGATCTCCTACTGGATTGTGGACGTAAGCGCCACGATTATCTTTCTGATAAGCTCCAGTCCTATACTTTGGTGCAACTTGACTGTTTGCGTAAGATGAATAATAGTTTTGTTTATATTTTCCAGAATCATAACGACCAGCTTGAATACCGCCATTCGTCGTTTGGACTTTGAACCCTCTGTCTTTGTTAGTAGGAAGTCGGTAGTCGTCTAGAATAAGAGAGCCACTTGTGTACTTTTCCTCGTCGTTATAATTAGTGGCTTGGACAAGTCCTTTGTTAAGAGCGTCAGCTGCAACTACTTTGTAGGAAATGCCGCTTGGTTCTCCCTGACTACCCAAGTTGGTGTAATCGAGCTGATAATTACTAAAGTCATTCAGTTCCTGGGAACTTATGAAATTATCATCAAGAGCATCTTGTTTGCTCAGAAATCCTGTCTGTATTCCGACGAGATTATCGACTGCGGCTCCAGCTGCCAGACCACGATGTGCTGCAATATTCACTGACTCCGCTGTTCTACCTTGGAACCCGGTTGCACCTAAAAATATAAAAATATTTTTACCCCCAAGAATAATTTCAGGTTGCCTTGAAGAGATCACTTGTGCCTTGAAAGGATCGCTTGTTATGATTAGGCCCCGTTGAATTCCTATTTATTTAATTTTTTTCTTAATTATTATTATTATTGTAATGCAAAAATGAAAATAATAAATGAACCGATTTAATTTATGGACTCAAATGGTTGGTTAATTTTATCGTTGTTTGACGAAGATCAAACAATCTGTGTAATATGTTTAACAGATTATCACCTGTAAGTGCTGCAGCGGAGTAGCCGAAAGCTTCGGCTTCGTATCGAGCGATGTTCCCACAAGCAGGGACAAGCCAGGGCCAGTCGCAACGAAGACGCCCTGGATCAAATCCAAGACCAAATGGACAGCGGAACTCGTAAGCTGTTAGCGGTGACTTGCCGTGATCCAGGCAAGCAAAGAACCATCTACAATTCTCAGGGTCTACGTAGAAACCTAAAAGTATTATTGTTCGTAAAGTTTATGTTATACTGAGAAATATAGCAGAAGCAATAATGTGAACCGACTACTTGGCTAAGATGTTTTTGAGTCTAACTAAAATACTAAGCGTTCTTGGCGTAAAAGTTTCTAATGATACTGATACGTCAGTGAGGATCAATGACGTCATAGCATTTCCTCGCCTGAATATGAGGACCTACCTTCCTGTGAAGGACACTGGAAACGCGAAGCTGGAACGGGAGCGATCTCGGCAGAGCCAGGACAGGCAGCGGCGTTCGGGAGCGATCCTGGCCATACGCACACTTCATATCGCGCATCAAACGCCAAACCAGCTGGGCAGTCAAACTCGAATACCTACAGATTTTTATAAATTTATATTAATATAGCCAATGAAGCCAATTTTAATTACTCCTATGTATCGATTTTAATAACATTATCAATTTAACACAGCAATAGTTTATTTATTTATTAACGCAAACAGCGGTTTGAAACATATAATATAAATGCAATTACTAAAGCCAAAATAGGGTTATGTATAATAAAAGATTACGGATACAGAAAAAGACTACATAAAAAAACCAAGACATTAACAAAAACACGGAAGCAATTCTCGCGATCGTGTGTGGTGTGAGTGTAGCCAAATTAAGTTCGCCTTTTTTTACTTTGACATTAAATTAAATTCTTGTTAACTTACAAACATAGTTGATCACAAAGATTTACGATCTCGTCGCGATCTAACTCAATCATCATTCATTTATTTTTGTCCATATTTGGATGTAGGCCTTCAACTTAGCATTTGATCAAGTTATAACTTGAGCCCACGACTTACAAATCATATAATATAAACAAAACACTTACCGTGAAATCCGGGGAATACTGGTCGAATTTGACGCAACGGTAGAAGCGAGCGCAAGAGCGTGGATGGACAAAGTAGCCCTGGCGGGAACAGGAGAATTCTGTTCGTGTGTCCTGTGAAGTCAAAAATTCATTACGTAAATAAAAAAGAACAATGTAGAAACAACAAATATTGCTGTAAACAGTACTAGTCGTCGCCTTGGTAAGACTTTTCGGATGTTCTATTCGGCTGATTAACATTTTTTCTATCTTAAGTATTATTTATATCTTAATGGAGCAATCCCTAATACACACTTGTAGTAGGGACTTGTTGTCTTACCAGTTCGCCTCGTTTAGCCTGGACTTGAGAAATTATAGATATTTAGATTTTCTTATTTCACATTCATGAGTACAAAGTTAACTTAAATAATTGAGATGTTTTTATATAGCAGTTGTAAGTTTCAGTAGTTGTTATAAATATTCTCGATTGTTTGATACGCCATTACATCGTTTTACAAATTTGCATAGCTAATTTACTAATACATGTAAGGATAAATTCGGTGGCTGGGCTACCTTTCTCAGTTATAGACAAATCCTACTTTTAGCATACCGAATTTAATGAATACTACGCATTAATGACATTTTACCTCTCTGATGCTGTGTATCACGCCGTCCGCGTCAACCACCTGAGTAATACGGTAGGGAGACACCTGAAGCGCCTCTAAACCACGAGCGCCGCCCACGGAGAGAATTTCGTTTTCTAGAGATCTAAAATAAATCATTAAAACAATACTGTGAATTAAGTTATCGATATAGGTTAACAGAATTAAAGGTATGTAAATTTTTCTCAAAATCGTATTCATATTCGGATTACAAATATTTATCTATATAAATCGCTATTTAATTGTATGTTTGGAGCGATAACAAACATTTCTTGTATATAATAGATATTACATTAATGCATTACAGTATAGTTTTAAATTGGTTTTACGAAAT
This sequence comes from Pontia daplidice, assembly GCA_963693355.1. Classification (NCBI taxonomy): domain Eukaryota; kingdom Metazoa; phylum Arthropoda; class Insecta; order Lepidoptera; family Pieridae; genus Pontia; species Pontia daplidice. Next base: position 1,895,764 of record CAVNZL010000013.1, read on the forward strand.
ATTTTCTTTCAAGAGAATTATTATTAATACGTTTTAGTGAATTTCCAAGTTATAAAGATCATCTTAAAACAGTTACAGAAACCAGAGACAAAGGAGAATGAGTTCACACAAGTCAATTCTTACCTCAAAACTGCAGCTCTAGGCGCCCGACTCTGTTGATTAAGAACCTTCTGCAGGATGCTCCTCAGGGAGGATCCGCAAGGCGTGTCCACGTCTCGATCGGCTTGATACAATGCCAATCCTGCTAAACCTCTGACACGTGCATATTTGCCCTTCACGTCCACTGAAGATGAGTCTTCGAATGATATCCAAGTTTCATTCCTATAAATTCCAGTTAATATATAACACACTACTAACTAATACCAATGATAGACAGTGGGCCCCCGTAGTCAAATATTTTCATGCAGTGTGATAATTTGTCGATTATAAGTATCCTAAGACTCTTAAGTCAATTTTCTTACAAAAGAGTGCCTTACAAAATTTATCAAAGATTCTTATAAATATAATGACTCTGAAGTACAAATTATACTTCATTATATACGTCAAATTTAGTAAATTTAACGACACAATAGAGAGCTTACCTTATATTATAAAATTAAAGTCATTAATGCTATAGAACTTACAAAAAATGTTCAATAACTATAGTTATTAAACTTAGAACTCGTTAGAAAACCGAGCACAATAATAATGGTCCGTACAAGTTGTAACTTCAATCATGCATTAGCGAAATTATCAAATCATAGACCATGTCGTATTACAAGGGGTGCCGGACTAGACACGGGCCGGATTACCGGGGATCCACTGTACTTCTGAAGAGGTTTTTTAATGTAAACTCAGGTATCGAAAACTTTTGTGAGTCCATTTACAGAAGAAATTTCATAGGCATGAAAAATAAGTGTTTTTAAAAATTATTCAATTCTTTAAAACATCCTCAATGTTACAAGTGAATTCAACAGTACTCATGTAATATTTACAAAATAGTTTTACAGAAAATAACAACGCCTGTCAATTTTTTATATTCATCAGGCCACAGGCCAGGCAGGTTTCTTTAAAAAAAAATAATCAACAAACAGGTTTAGTTAATGTAAGCTGTATTTTTAGACAGATTGTTACTAAAATTTAACCATATCTTTAGACTAGCATTCTCAAGACTCGAGTTCAATGTCGAGTCATCTTAATAGTATTTATGCAAGACGTTTTAAGTGTTGAAACTTGTTTAGCTACAGAAGTCACATTCTACTACATTTTCATGATTGTTCCTTTAAAATACTTAGTATTATTAATGGTGTGGGGATTTCATTCAATTTAAAAATAAGTTCAAAGTGTCGTTGCCCTCTTTGCTCTTTTTTCTTCTTAAACAGATAGCACTTGAAGTTTAACACAATTATTAAAATCGCGGTTTCTCATATTATATAATTTCTCTGAACGATAAAAACAAAACCTTACCTATCTTGGTCTTAAACAGATAAGAAAGTGTTATTCACTCACTTAAAAGCATAGGGCGCTGATAAATCCTGGTCCCGCTCCAGGGTCCAGCGACCACGCTGAAGTTGCCGACATAATTCAGCTTGGTCGATCTCTCTTGGTTCCTCCTCCACCGCTGGGCTTCCAGGTGTACTAAGGGTCTGGTTCTGAAGAGTAAACTGTCGTGCCGTGGCAGGTAGACTCACTACTAGCTTGGAGGCTGGCACGCCAAGACCAATCACAAGGTCGACAACGGAATCCTTAAAACAGATGAAACATTATTGCATACATTTATAAGCTATTTATAAGCTATTTATAAGCTATTTATAAGCTGCTCACTGATTGTACTTATATATAAGTATAGTTCTGTAAGAGGGAAATAAAAATAACAGTTTTTATGTGAGTTACTTTTCTCCAGCTACGCCAAACATGTCATTCATGAAACATGAATTTCACTTGCATTTTATACTCCTGAAATTAACACATTAGCAACAAACTATTATTGACGTAAACACATAATGTTCCTTGAATTTGCATATTTATTCAAGAAAAGAGCAATGAAGGACTATCTTCTTATTCGATGTATTTCTTCTCAAATAGCTTAGTTACTAAACTTTTGATAAGCAAATAGTTTATCTTTATTCTAAGTAAATGTACGTTATCCTTTTAAGGAGTGTAAATTGCAATACAAAATACTTAGAATCATTGAGTTAAGATTAAAGTTAATAACACGTCTGACAGAAATTGCATTAAGCAGATGCACCTGTTGTGTGGCCTAGTTATCCTAAAACGTAATCTCAAGACCACTAAACGATTATTTAGCGTATTATCTAGGTCATAAGGTTTGAAATGCGTAGAATTTTTCTCAAACGAAGTTTGCCTTCGTGTCAGACGCAGTCTTGTACAGATTCTTGGAGCGTAAGTTATGATATACTTTAAGAGGTTATTGCGAAAAATTAAGTAATATCACAGTCGTTTACTTCTCCTCTTCATAGGGTTCGGTATTCAAATGGCAAAAAAACGCAATCCTTATGGATTCATGTCTGCCTGACCGCCCGTCACGGCCATAGAATCTATAAGAACTGTACTTTTGAAACATGGGAAATAAATGTATTCTGTGAACCGCGTTAAGATTTTCACAAAAAATAGTAAAATCCACACTCATAACTGAAACACATTTTTTCATCAACCAATATGTGTGGGGGCGATATACATGGATATAGCTTCAAAAAAATTTTTTTTTTTCTAAACCGAATAGTTTGCTCGAGAGACACTCCCATAGTCGTATGTCCACCTCGCAATTTAAGGATGAGAACTAAATGAATATATAATATATAAACTTCTTCCAATTTGTTTAACGATTCGCTATTATCGCAATTTACCATTTCATTCAATCAACTCAAATACACAATTTAATAAACATAATAAATAAATAATGGTAACTTTAAGAAAACTCACAAGATTTTTTGTTTTGTAACTTACTTGCTAAATAATATTCAAAAAGTGAACTAGACTGCGTTAAGAAAATATATAAAATTGAATTATTTTAAAATAATCTAAATGAATGATTTTACATAGATAAGCTCACGTGAAATATATAAATACAACACGTTTTGCAAAGACGTTACCTATGTCCCGATTTTTGCTTGATACAAATAAAAATTATTAAGTTTCTCTTTTCTGTATTTATCACTGTATTTGTGCATTTATGTATAAAAAACGTATATTATTTAAATTTGTAAGCATATGTAATTTGTAAGCATTTTTTATAAAAAATTGAATAATAAAGGTGATTAAATTCAATTCGATGTAATAAAACTCAAGGAAATATCTTAATATGGTCAAAATTTTGTAAGTATTCAGATTTGGCCAACATTCCGCAGTTAATTAGATCACATATCAAATTTCAATCATCCAATGTCTTTTAAATTAAGTATTGAGCACGATATGACGCAGTATTTTTATAGATGCAGAAATGTATCGTACAATTATTACAAAATATTAAAATAAAATAAGATGTTAATTGAAAGAAGCTGTTTAGTTCATTTTCTATTTAAAACGCTACTGCATAAAACCAAAGATAGATATTTAGATGTTCCAAAACCATATCCGAGAAAAATAAAAAGTATGATTGATAGTAGCTGAAGAACTGTCCATCATAAACCAACCTACAAGTACTACTAATTAATAAATTAGAATAAAAATTGAGCTTCTCCATCCAAGCCCTGGACGCTCACACTGACATGTTAGAGTTATTAAGAAAAATCAACTTACAGTGTTCATCATATCCCACATGCCACTCAGACGACTTGGGTGATACGTCATCTTCTTGACCAAACCCAGTGCATGCGTTTGCACCATCATCAGATCCGTCTTCTTCACCAGAGTTCTTAGATCATAATACTTGGCGAGCAGTTCCGGGTGCGCTGGCAAAGCCAGCATAAGTGGACCCTTGTTGGCGGCAGACATCGCGCTACGAGCATTTTCAACATCTTCTGAAACCTTCGTCCTGTTGAAGGACTGGTGAGTATTATACAACTCTAGACCTTGAATGTATTTTGATACTAAGATGTCTTTTAGATCCTGCAAAAGAAAATAAGGTTTTATGTATTGAACTCAGAAAATTATTGTAACAGATATAATCGATTTTATAAAGAGTGAGATATATATATAAGGCATAAGGGAACTCATAAATTAAAAATGACAAATTAAAAAATATTTTAATTTTACATAGAAGGTTTTCTATTCTATATAAGAAATATAATCTACAGGCTACATTGATTCTAGAACAACAAACCACAAAAAATAACTAAAGTGAATGCATAAAAATATTAACACAGGATCAAATCCTAAAATTATTTTCATCTCCTAGTAAAGACTTATAACCTTTGTATAGTCTTAAAGAACTAATTAATTTCGGTATAATATACCGTGTGTTTCATATCTAGGACATAGCCTAAACGGGTCAAACTGAGCTAGCTTAAAGATGAATGGAAATTTTCCAAAGACCTACTTGACTCACAGCCGAAAAGGGGTTATAGTAACTTGTCACTTTATTTATGTTGATATCACAAATATTTAACTATGTTGCATTATTTATTAGCCTCCGGGAAAATGGTGTTGATAATTATAAATATGTATCATCGCTTAGTCGTCCATCGACAACATTTATTCTCAATATTTTAATACATTGAAAAAAAATTAAAAATATTATGAATATTTAAAGCAAACAGTAATCATTTTAATTATTTTTTTGGAATTTTTTAATTAATTATTAAATATAAATTAAATTTTCAATACTTTCTTTGACCAAATCAATTAATTACTTAACTTATTCGTATTTGAGAATCATAACACTTTCTCGTAACTCATGTCATTAACCTGTCTAACTCGCTTAGAGCGACAGGTAAGCTTTATAATTAAATATCGAGGACAGTTTCGCAAAGCACAAGGCCGTGTCCTCACTGGGTATCGAACCTGCTCCTTGCGTCACCGATACAGTTCCGAATAATCTATAATGCTCCAAGAATTAGAAGCGAATATATTTGTCAACTATTTCATAATTCCATCGCCGCAAATTGTGTGGCGTTTGACGTTTGATAGTCTGTGGACTACACTCTCGAAGCGTCACTCACGCTTAATATTCCCGCCAATTTGTTTTTTCGCTCTTATAAAATCTAAGTTTTATTATATTATATTAGTAGTCCACTTTTAAGAATTAAATATTACAATTGATGAAACAATAAAAAGATGTTATAGAGTTTAAAGGTACGCAAAAAAATAAGACTAATGACCAAATTGTCCATTGTCCAAACAAATAGACCAATTCAATCATTGTCGCTGCAAAGACCACGAATCACTTTTGTAATTAAACTGAAACACAATCTTGTCTCGCCGAATAATTGTATGATCGTGACAAAAAACAATTAAACTGAAAAGGTTGTTTTATATAAAAACACTTAGTTGTTATAGGTAAAGAACAGATTATAAGTAAAAGTTTAAAAGCCACCCTAAACTCCAGAAGCAACTTTTATATATATCCTATAGTATGGATTTTTTGAAATAATAGATTATATTAAATACATAAATTATAATAATAAATAATTATTATATTTCATTTAATATAATTCACGTTACATAATTTATTTACGGATAAGTGCTAGCAGGTCTCCACTTTGCTGCGCTGAATGCCCCCAGAACTCTAAATCCGCCATTAAAGCATGAAACTGGCTCAACTCCGCTTGCGTACCCACAAGATTTAATTATCAATGGAAAGCTCCTACGGTAATCAAGACTTAACCAACATATAATAGCGAAAAGTCTTTTCAACTATTTGTTTTTGTATCCTTCATAACTTACATGACCACTTTTAAATTGCCTTTGGTGACTTACTAACGATTAGAGCTTTGCCGTGTCAGGCACAGGTGGCCTACAAGCCTGTGATTTACCAAACAGATACAATCTATATTATGAAATGAGACAATTCTAGTGTTCACTCCTATGGTTTTTACTTTGTAATTACTAAGTGAACACATACAGAATCTTTATTTCACGTTATTGTAATTCAGGTACAAAGCTGACCTATATTAAAAGTTAAAACTATTTCCTCATATATAGCTTAGACATAATATATATTTTAAGCAACGGAAATACTGTACCTGACAAATACTAGGTTGTGTTGGTTTGGGTTTATAAAATAAAAAAAAAGGGGGTATTGGGGGGGGTCCCCCCCCCCCCCCTTTTTTTTTTTTTTTTTTTGAGCGACTTCAAACGGACGACAACAACCGACGGATGGAATAAAATTGGAATAGCATTTTTTGTGTATCTACTTCCATAATTGAAATAACCATTGGTACCTTAGAACTTTAATATTCTAAACATTATTAAACACTGTATTGAATGCTTTACTGTTACATTTTACATTGGATGTTCATTTTCTTGTTTATTGAATTATATAACTCTTGAATCTTATAGAATTACAATTAAATAACATTGTTCCAATGCTTATTTTTATGTTTTATATCATATGATTATATTTACATATATTTATCTTATTGTTATCGCCGATCGATTCGTACTATCGCGAATTTGGTTATTAAACTAAAAGAGTGTAAAAGAAATCATTGTAATCTGTTGTATAATGTAAAGTTCATTATAATATAAATGTTGATGATTAAACTTTATAATTAATTGTAAATAATTTGTAATGGACGTTGCAATTGTTAACGATACTGATCACGGTTAGAATATTTAAATGGAATCGTAATTTACACCGCATTACTATTCCAAAAACGTCTGCAATTAACACATAGTGATTAATTGTGTGTATGTTTTAATGACCTGGAATAATCCTGTAACGCCTATACAACGATACTGACAGTATAGAATAGTTACTACTACTATTTAATAGTACTATTAAAACATCTTCGAAACTAAGTACCCAAGTAGACCATTATACCAAGTAGTCTATATGAATTCAGTTAGTATACATAGAATTTAACCAGAATTTATGGACTAAATATTTCCGCGACTTGTCCGCAACCAGTACAGACAAAGATAAAATATCAATTTAACAAATAACCTAATAATGTTGATTCATAACAGTTACACAGTCATGCAAAGATATAGATTTTGGGATATATTTCAGGAATAAACTGAAAATTTCTAATTCAAATTTATGTGATTCATTTTATTTTCCCATTTTCCTGAAATTAATTACGTTTAACATTAATAATATTTCCTTCTTTAAATATTACCATACAAATCGCTAAAGAGAACTTTTACTCAGAGTGACATTCGACGCGATACACAAAATATACATATTTCCAAATATTTAAGAGGAATGAATAATTTAAATCTAGATATCTATTAACCTACAAATTTATATACTGAATGTGTTATTGTTAAATATAATACATTACATAATGTATGAATGTTAAATATATTTTTTTTACATTACATAACGGTTTATAAAGTCGCAAAAGGTAAAGTATCAAAAATAATAAACACAACTCAAACGATGTCTTGTTTTAGTTATTTGATTTTTCGTTATCCCCAATAGCATATCATTTGTCATTTATTTAACAATGCGGTGTCTATCAAAAGTTATTAAATGTTTCCAGAAGCGGCTTTAAATAAACAATGTTATACAGCAAATACAACATTTGAAAATGACACTCTGGCTTTAACATGAGAATTGATCTGCCTGTCAATTCTTTCTACGCTATGACACTATTTTTAAATATTGCGTGTTGCGAAAAAAAACGTGTGGTAATTTGATAGCTTAGTAAGAAATCGCCCTGTTTCAATCTGCTGTTGACGATGAATCACTACGCAAAAAGGCTATTAAAAGGTGATTTGCAGAATTCAGCGCGGTCCTGACAATATCAGTGACGACGCTTGAGATGGTCGCCCGTCCACCTCTGTTGTGCGATGGAAACAGGCATAAGAACTACCATGAGATTCCCGTATCATGTGCCTAAAGTATTGTATAGTGCCCTGTGTGTGTAATTTTTTAATAAAACTTGATACTCTTGCTTTAGAGAAGCGTCTTACCGTGACTGGTACACGACCATTTGTTGGTCGGAAATTATTGACGAACTCCGTAAAACTCCGTAAACGCCGTGTTATCTGCATATGAGAATATACTTCCCCACACAGCCAGACAGACGTTTAAATATTGAAGGTAAAAAGGTAGTGTTATACTCCAATCTGGACACAAACCATTCCTTGCCAAACAAAACCCCGCCAATTTAAAAAAAAAAACAAAAAAAAACCCAAAAATGAGTACTGAGTATACCTTTCCATAGATCCAATAATTACAGTCTCCTCTATTATCCTCTATTATGAAACTGTTATGGAGGCCTGCGAGGCTTTTTGTAATTTTTATTATTTAAATTATATTTAAATTACTTCAGACATAACTTTTGTATACACCAAATCTTATCGTTCTCTTTTATAATATCTGCTTTAACAATGTTTTAGTATCAATTCTTACTATTAATTATTGGAATACTTACTTTTAAAATACTTAAGTATTGAAAGTTTAAAATATTCCGAACTAACTCTTGCACAAGGCTTTTTAGTTTCAATATACAACCTGAATTAATGTCATTCATTGACAGTGCACGTGCGGGTATTATATATCACAGTTTATATACTACGACATTGATTAAATCCATGACATTTTAATACATGGTTTATAAATAAACTAAATTGGAATTAATCAACAATAAATCTATTTGAGAGGAAGCAATAAGCAATTAATTGTATAGAATGAGTTTTAATTTTGTTATACTAATTACCAGTAAACATTTTAATGGAATTTGAAACGATACTTGTAGGTCACATATACATTACTACAAAAATATCCAAAAATTGGGATAAGAGTTGTATCGGTCGAGTACATATTTTAATATTATGCGTGAATAACTCATAAAACAAAGACAAAATTAGAAAGCTTTCTAAACGGATAATTTTTTCCCGACAATCGTCACAATCCTCGTTCAATATTGTCCTGTTCTTTGCTACATGTTTGTTAATGGTGTTTTGATAATTTAAAGTAATTTGAAGTTTTGGCCGTTTTCAGTAGCTACAGGTCATAAAATAAACCTGTAATTTATTAGAAGTTTCACCTTTACGGTAACTGGCCACTAATGTAGTTACTGGCTGTTAAGAGCTGTTCTATGTCAGTTCTTTTGAAGTGTATTCGATATTCTTTTAGATATTCGATTGTTGTACACTCTTGCATTGACTATTATATTGTGAACATCTCTTTCCTAAATTATATTATGTATTTTTATCGTTTTCCATTGGTGTTATTATTGTGCTCTGCAAAATAACCCTAACATAATTGTATCGAAAAGAAAACTCTAATCCAAGAAGACTACTAATAAAAACAAAACTCACACCTTTCTAATCAAACGTCCATATTTCATAAATTAACCTCACTATCCAAAAAAGTGACAGTAGTATGTAACGTTAGATGCCGATACCTTTGAAAGTTATAATATCTGACTGGAGCATTAATCGGTTCATCTAGCACATTGTTCTTCAACCTGTGGGTCGCGACCCCCTGGGGGGTCGCGAAGCTTCTGTAGGGGGGTCGCCAGAGGTCGAAATTAGTAAATAAAATTTAAAGACATACATGATAAAAAACCGAAGGTCAAGGGGGTCGTGAAATATTTTTTTTATACCAGGGGGGTCGCGAAATATTTTTTTATACCAGGGGGGGTCGCATCATGAAAAAGGTTGAAAAACACTGATCTAGCAGATCATGTAATATTTTATGATTTCATAAAAAAAGGTAATAGAACTCATCTAACTGATACTTTTTAGTCTATGTGAATGTATATACCTAACAGCTGTATTGAAAAGTGATAGTAGCTTACTTAGCGATTTATTTTATGAACATCGTTTTGGATTCAGGTGATTTCGCATCTATTACAATCAAGATTCAGCTGTGCGTCTAAAATTTAGGCACAAGTTATAAAATGCATAAACTAAGGTACATCTGAATTATTGTTTTAATGACATACTTGTCTTTTTACGTCTTTATATACGTGTAAGAATTATTCAGTAACTTTAGCCTCAATTGAACATATAACCTGAATTATCGGTTTCCCGGTATCAATAATGAAAAAAGTTATAGATATAGTTAAAGATTTTATGAATAGAGATAAATATGAGCAACAAACGTTTAGACCTTAATCTTGGCGCAAGATTGCAATCGGCGTATGCGAGTACGAAGCCGAAATACTTTTTTTATTGTTTAAAAGTCATACGCCAAATCAAGACAAAGTTATATTACCTTCGCTCTATTTAGGTCACAAAGCAGGTTCGACAAGCCGGTGATACCATTGTATAAAAATTTAAGCCTCTGTTGGGCAACAGCTGGCCACACCGGCGTTGTGTGAGGGACTATAAGGACTTTCGACATGTTATATAATGCGCATTAACAATTGACCTTACAACTTGGTCTCGATTTACGTATCTCTTATGGTTTTTAGCTTTAGCACATTATTAAAAAAAATAGTTTAATAATATACCTATTAACATTGTTTTACACAAGATTTTCGCTGGTGGTGATACTGACAATCCACTGACAAAGTGGTAATAATCAAGGTAATTAGGTTGATTTCTTTTTATTAATTATAAAACGAAAAAGCTTCTGAAAAGACGCGCGTCTTAGCATAAAACAATTCAAATCTATTGATTTATACAGCCCCGTCTTCTCACTTGACGACTCATTGTAATGAATTCTTTGATTTTATTTTTATAGAAGTTATTTAAATAATAAATTTGCCTTACTTGCCATACAGACAGTAGATTTGTTCAATTATTTTCAACCATCAGAAACCTTCTGATTAATTTTGTGTCTCACCTTGTTTTTAGGGCCGCCTTGGTTACAAACACACGAGCTCAAGTGTGTTCTAGATACATAGTTAATATACTATATTAATAAATGACTGTATGTAAATTTAATTCTTTAGTAGAAACTGCTGAGCAATAATTCGTTAGAATTGAGAGAATTAGTATTATTATTAGATTAATGTAACAGTTTTTGATTATACAGCTACTATGTTTACTAATATTTTTACTGTCCCGGGGCTAAATTTATTTATTTCATTATTTTTTTTATTAAATATAATGCCAATTTTATTAAGATTCTGTTATGTGTATTATTTTCAGTTATTAGGTACATAAACATAATATATTCTAAGATTAAGAAATTAATGTATATTTCTCAAAGTTTATACATTTATTTGAATAAATTTTTAACACGCGAGGCTATACGCGGCATTACGTGAAATACCCAGTTATATGAATATAATATTTAACGTTCGAGCTATCGTATCTGTAATAAACTATGATTTTTAAATACAGCATTTTGTAGAAGTAAAGTTACAATTATCGTATAATATAATATTTTAAAGTTGAAGAGTTTGTTTCGTCCAAGGTTTGTGGTATATTTTGTAACCTGGCTCGATTTGACGAAAACTATTTTTTGTGATTTTGTCAAAACCACGGTGCATAGCTAGCAGCTGTTATATAAGTAAGCATTCTTATATTTGTGGATATTACGATTGAGCCGCGCCTATACAAGTGCCCTTTGCAGATAACACGCGTAAGTATATTATTATGTTGCAATTATATGGTCTATTTAAACTAGATTGACGTTATAATATTCAATTTATTTCAACTTAACGTAATAAGCAAAATAAATTTTCCAACTATATTTATTAGTGACTTATATTATATATTTCCCAACTTTTTCGGATCTATGCTGGCAACACATAAAAAAAAATTCTTCTATTTGTTCATGAGTCACAGCCATATCCCAACTAGGAAAGAATTCCGATACGGTTCAGGCGGTGTCATTGAGTAAATACGGATATGGTCACTCAATACGTATTTATGTTATCAGCACTTCCCCTTATAATTAAGATAGGTCAGTACTATCTAAGAGGTTAAATATAATTTGTTTAAAATTTCTCTTTAGGACGTGTGATTCCACATGCAATGAATGCAAGAACAATACCAGGCAATTTAAATTAAGCGTGGTAAATATCAGATCACCATTTACTCTAATATAGTTCTTAAAGGGCTTTCTGTATATTATAAATTAATGGAAATGATAAATAAAGGTTTCAACGCAGCCGTAAATTTACTACGGATACATTTTTCTTTGAAACTATTTCGCACACGCGACCTACAGAGCAGCCTTGATTTTTGACAAGTTGCTGAGGTCAATTGCTATGAGCTGTCAAAATGACAGGTGAAATATGAGCAAATAGAACACAGAATCAAGTTTTAAAAAATAATCACGTAAAGATACAGTTACAACATTACTTATTATAATAATCATAAAACTTTATTTGCATCACACCTCACATCATATCTCAAGAGTAGTCTCTTACAGACAACCCTAATGAATCAAAAAAAAATAAAAACAATTAAACACCTATCACACAAATATGTATCAGAAATATACAAATAATGTTGAAGGAATAGATAAAAATCTATTTAAAAAGATTCAATTAAAATTTTGTTATATTTTATTTAAATTTACAAGATTTAATGTCATACAAAGAACTTTCTCAAATTCACTTTTAAAGTACTCCAGTTCAAAGATAACTTGATTCGCGAAACGTAGGCTCGATCCCCAAACATTGTTATGATACTTATATTAATATAATAAAAATCGGTTCCCGTTTTTTCACAAAACCTGAATTCCGATTGTATTCTTATTGTCTTGTATTTTAAGTCTGTAGTAACTAAACGAGTTGTTACATAAGCAGCACTTTGTCAGTAATTAACATGTGAATACAATGACTACATTAGTCCTGGGCTGTACTTTCTTCTTGAGTTTTTACGAAATTGAACAACAATGCCACACACTTAAAGTCCAATTTTGTATGAGCGTTAGTGATTTAAATAGATTAGGCCTAAGTAATGATTACATAAGCTGTGTACTTGCGACTTTAAAGGAAACCTTAAAAGGAAAATGTGTTTTCATACGAAAAATTTGGTTTTAGTCGTGTTTTCATACGCGTTTGAAATAATATTTTTCGATTATTTTTTTCACAACGTTTTAAGCATGCATGATGTTGAACAAGAAGATAAATATATCGCTAAATATTATACACATACAAATAAATAATTTAAATTATAAAATAGTTATGTAAAGCACATATTATGTATACACGTTAATTTAAACTAAAGCCTAAACTACTTAAGAGCACTATAAATATTTATACATTAGTTTATGACGAAACATAAAAGCTATTTTATTTTTCCAATGGTTGAAATATTTTTAACGGTTCACGCAAAACTATATCAAAACTAGGTTTCATACGGATCAGATACCTTTTTTATTAATAAGACATACAAGGTTAAAGCTTTACTAACATATCATTAAAAAGTATTTAATTTCCATTATCATCTTCCCATCCATCTAGATCAATTATCTATGTCTTCTTGTAACTTATACACAACTTATAACTAAGATAACCCATTTAAGTAAGAAACATAATTCGTTAAGGGAGAAAAGATAGCAAAAGAAATTAAGGTCAGTGATACACTATTTATTGGTCTTCATTGGTTGCTAAAGTAGCCATTAACTCATAATCAGCACCTATAAGGTAGTCTGAAAGGCGTCAATACGATCTTATTATCATCAAGCACCTAATATATAGTTTTGTTTATAATTATAAAAATCCATACCTTATCGTCCTCGGTAACACGTAGAACTATCTTCAAGTTGGGGTTGTGTTTCCTGTAGTCTTTCAGTATCCCGTCAAGTTTCTCTCCCCGAGCTGAGCCCGTGTATATGAGATGGGTGCATTCCGTAAAGTCCAGGCTTCGCGCGTTCTCCACATAGCAGATGAGTCGGGCAGCGCCCGCGCCGGCAGCGTCAGCCGAAAGCACCGCGCCGAGAACGGACAAAATCCAAAGCCACATAATTAAAAATCAATCTGTCATACCGACGCGAGTACTGGGAATAAGAGATTTTGGAAGCGCGTTGGTTGTTTGAGGAGCGAAGAACGAGTGGCTGGATGACGGTGTCAGGCTGCACTCATAGGCGCCCCGCCCTCGCGCGCCACGAAGGTCGCGCGAACCAGAGCTTTCATGTCACTTACGTGTCGCAAGGACTTCCTTTTTGGACATTTCTTCGTACGTAATAAATCTCGTGTGGGACATTTTGAGAATTTTACTCTGAAAATCAATTAGGCTTGCGAAATACGTCAATGATGCTTGAAGTGTACAACAGTGTTCCTTACGTTAATTGTATGTTGTGGCATTAAATATCAACCTTATAACTTAACACAACGCCGAGGATTGTCTTGTTTTTCTTCGGTTGAAACCATTAAAAACGTTTGGTTCGTATAGTTCGTATCTCTATATCTAGCTATACTTATTATACACCTACAATATACTATAAAAAATAGAGCAAATTTAATTCAGTCAAAACATAATATCCCGAAATTTATGTCATATGTTTTAACATATTTATAATCTTTAATATGTACTATATAATAACAATAATGATACATAAAAAACACATCTTAATCAAATATTTCCTATATTATATATAATTGCAGTACATTTTACATTTTAGTACACCAACAGCAATTTCGGAATCACATTTTCTTTTTAATTCACCACATGGCTACCTAAAAGACGCTAAACGCGAAGAATATCTATTTACTTGAAGTATAATGCTCACATTTAATACATTTAGGCACTTATAGTAAACCAGCTTTTCTAAATAAATAAAAACAATTCATCTACGCAAAGAGCGTTGAGAAAGTAACGTCTGATAAATTTATGGATCTAATCGCGTTGTCAACAAATTGATCGTTTGTTCTATTGACTGCGCAAACGCACCGCTATCGTTTACTTATTATATCACTCGATTATAGGATCAGGTTGTGAATAAGATCCGGAAATTAATATTTATCATTGAAATGAATCATCGACGTTGCCTGCTCACCCCACTACGCAAGCTGATTATTATATGAATACGATTAATAACTATAAAACTACAATTACGTGGTTTCTTCGGGATTGAGCTAATCTATCAATATTTAAATTAACTTGTTATTTTTACACAAAATTAAATACAAATATATATTTTTAAATTTATTTAGATTCATTTGAAAGAAATGCATTTACGTCTATTAAAAATAGCATTATAATAAGTATTTTCCTTACTACGGTGTTTTGTTAGACAGCTTTGTACAGTGTGTAAATTCCAGTAATATTGATTTGCAGTGTAAGTCACACACGGCTCTAATTACGTTATTAAAATATCTTCCGGATATTTTTTTAATTATTAATTTACAAGTATGTGAACTTTTAATAAAAATAATCAATGACATTTTTGGTTTATGTAGTTTAGTGTAAACTAAGTTTTAGCTATATTTAGTTTTAGATAATATATCTAAAACTTTTATGACCATAAAAATTTCGTTTCGTGGTTCGTGCGAAGGAATAATCATTGTTAACCCATTGAGATGAATTCAAAAGAGAAATTAAAAACACCACTTTCACTGACTATTATTAGTAAATTTGTAAAAATATCGATTGCCTTATTGGTCGAAAATGTAATTCAAATAAAATTGATTACTCGGAAATCTTTAACAGTTATGAAATAAAATATACACTTAGATTGTTTGATTGTTTGTTCAGTACCGATCTATTACTGGTCCAATGAACTAAAATATTCTTTAGCTTTTCATTCGTGTTAAAAAACTATGGTCGCTTTCCTCTCTATTATTGTTTATAATAAAAAAAGAAGTTTCTTATGTGATATGGGCGCTAACATAACTAACAAACTGATTTACATGTATAATTTTTATAAATACCCAGACAACAGCCAACAGACACACACAACCCGGGACATTCCGTCTCTACTTGCAAATTACTTTGAACTTTTGAACTTCGCAAGTATAATGCAAAGGCGACTCTGAAATGTGCTTGTATTGCTAACAGATCGAGGTTGTCCAGCCGCACATGGTCTTTTTTTTGTTTTTTTTTCGATGGGATTCCATTGACAGACCCCCAATAATATATACATAGCATGAGGAGTGTGAGGGTTAGGGCTCCACTAAAAACCAGCGGTCCCTCCTTCGCGCTAATTACGAGACCTGGTAACAGCGAGGCCTTATCCAGGATAGTCCCACATATTCCTGCATGTGAATGCGTAATACACGACCTCAGTAATTAATAGTATAATACTAACCAATTTATATTCGTCTGGCTTATAAAGTCGTCGTCAATAAATAAACACATCATTTGTTTATAATTTTATTTACTTACTTTGAATATTTACAAAAAGGTATTTAAATATAGGCTTAACATTAAATATTTACAAGTAATATACAGTAATTAAACACATTATCCTATTTTACGGCGTTAATTTTCACTTTCCCAAATTGTAACACTAGTTTGCCAGCTGACAAATATTGAATTGGGTCCAAAAACATAATTAATTTGGGATCTCTACCGCATATGTACAGGTTATACGGTCTTTTCATGCATACAGCCTTAAAGGTGCAATTTAAAAACACCGTGAACAAAAAAACTTCCAAATATAATTATCTGTTTTTTATTACAACGTCCATTATAAGCTTCCTACCCTAGCAAATTTCGGCTTTAGACAGGAATATTAATCTTCATGGCAGGTTGTGACCGACAAAACCGGCCAAAAATATATTTTGAAGCACAAATGTATTCCAGCATTGACCACTAAGCTAAGCAATGTTTTCGTACCAAATTGTTGCCTTGATTTCTGATCCTTCTAAGCTGATGGTCTGGAATGAAATTAAAAATTAAAATGTTTCTTTTTAAGAGCACAATAATACGACATAGAATGTCTTTATGCTATAGATGAGCTGTCTCTTTGTAATAGGTCACTCTTTCTTAAATAGCATTTGCTCATTATAGAAAAACTAAATATTTCCCTGTCACAAAGCTCACGTGCACTCCCCGATTTAAGTACTATAATATACATGAAATTCGAGAAAATTTGTACATGAAATGTTCGTAGCTCACCATGGTGCAATCAGTATCGGTAAATTCCCTTCGGAAGTGCGCGGTTTTTCCATCTGGCAACTTTATCACCTGGTGTAATACATTGTCTCCTTCTAGTGTGTACGTTATTCTAACCTAAAAATAAGATTTAAATTTAGAATAAGATTACCTAAGTATTATAAAATAAAATAATAGAATCAGGCGTTATACAATTTAAAATAAAAAATTGCATTTGTATTAGTGAATATTATAAACAAAACTGGAGCATCCTCAGGATGTTGCCTCTACGAACAGCGTTCGAGGAGCCAACATCCTGAAAATGCTCCGCTGTCAGGGCGAAACGTGCGTCGAGTGGTTATGGCTTTTTTCACGGAGTATTGCTTGTAGATTGGTATGTTGGGGTTTTGTACTATCCGCAAAGTAACGCCTGATTCTATTAATTAGAATATTATAAACGTCAACAAAAAAGAATTCCTTCGTATTTTATACATAACTAAATTCAATATTAAATTAAAAAAAAACATTGTATGTATCGCGATTCACCAACGATCGATCGATTTTACCAATTATTTTAAAAATGGTACGTAAGTAGTAACGGGTCGTATCTTTTTATAAAAAATGGGGAAGGGGGGGTCAAAACATCCTGTTGTGTGGCAACAACCATAGACACCCACTTTATAAGTCAATGCGTTGCCGGCCGTAGAATTGATAATTACTGGTCTTATTACGTTGGTATATGTCAAATTATTCATATGTTAAATTTCAGTATAAATAATAATATTATTAAAATTGTAGATCAATCTGAGGCCATTATTTTGAAATGGACTATTACATTCAAAGCTGCAATTTTGATATTAAAACAAAATGTGATTTAAAAAATCATTTGTACTTCAGTTGGTATACCGAACAAAATTATTATCAAATAAGAAAACATGCTTTTATTTACAATGTTGTTGAGGGCTGAATAAGTGTCCTTTATATAGGGACTTAATTAGGATGATGTAATATTTTATTCTAGTCATTAGCATCTTTTCAAAGAATTTGCCAAGAACAGGTAAGAGGCCAATTGGTCTGTATGATTTTGGGTTTGTGTAATCAGTACGATTTGGTTTTCTGAGGATAATCCGTACTGCCTTCCACAAGGTAGGGAAATAACCAACTCGAACACTTATTTATTAAAGCGAGAAAACTTTGTTATCAATAGTCAAAACCCGTTTGCAAATGTCCGAGGTTAAGCCATCTCCACCCGGAGCTTTTTTCGAGTTAAAGCTATCTACTGCGGATATAAGCTCGTCTTCATTAAATGGCGTACAAAATTCATTTTGCTCCAACATTTATATTTTCAGCTTTAAGTCTTATCGCGCTGTGTATATCTTCGTCAACTCCAATATCATCCTCGGGGTAAAAGATCTGCGCTAGTAGCTTAGCAGAATCCTTAGGCCCATAATTTTTTCCATTAAATTTTAGTGGAAGATCCTCATGTCTTATTCTTGTCCTATTGATTATCCTATATATTCCTCCCCATACACTCTCCCTATCCTGCTTCATGCAGAATTCTTTCCAACTATTTACTTGGGCTTCCTTTACCGCTGTCTCGTATTGGTTTTTCACTTTCAGATACTCTTCTATAATTCTACTCTTACGGTTCGGTGCTGCGTTCCTGTATCTTCTCTTCATTGTCCCCACTTTTCTTTTCATGCTGCTCAGACTTTCTGACCACCAAGGTAAGCTATTTTTTCTAGTTTCTTTTATTTTCATAATCGCACTATCGCAAACCTCTATGATTAAGCTTGTGAGTTTATTTACTATATTTTCTAATGCACTACAATCTGTAATTTTTCCTATTTCTCTCGATTCATATTTTCAACTATTAGCTGTTTGATTTTTTCATCAAAAACGTCCAGTTAGCTTTTTTGTATTGTAAATTCTTGTAGAACTTTTGACGCATATACCTGATGATTTTTCCAGTTTTATAATAAAAATATGGCATTAGATCGGAGCTAATTAGATCTGGAATAATCTCCATTTTTCTACGCGGGGGATCAGATCATCTGAACTGCCGTAACATCAATATAGCTGGTACATGGCCTGTTACCTCTAATTTATCGTAGGTGGGAAGATACCGTGTTTAGAATTCACCTTCCTATTTACCTTCAATTCTAATCCTCTTCTTCAGTTAACGGACTGCCCCACCAAAGCTTTTGGCGTTAGCATCTCCACCAAATAACTGCTTTCCCCTCGAAATATAAATATGCTCTTTCAATATCAAGAAGATGTTGCTTTACGTCGTTTGGCTCTGGCTCTAAATAGTATGAGATCATGTTTATCTTCCAGGTTTTTGTTCTAAGTGCTCAGTCAACATTCGTCGTAGTCAGTTCTGGATATAGTAGTATATCTATATCCGGTCTAAACACCACTATGGCAGCCTTTACTGTATTTTCGTTTTGACACTGAATAACTTTAGTGCCAGAGTAGATCTTCATTCTACCTACGCTTCCAATATATGGTTCTTGCACTAGAGCGACATCTATTCCTCGTGATTTGGCTTCAAGGATCAGCTCATCTGTAGTTAATTTTTTGCGTTGCAGATTTGCCTGTACGATTTTGTAATCATGAGTAATTTTAGCAAAATTTTTGTTCGTCTCAACTTTACAATAACTCACGGAGCTTCTACCAACTCATCCCATTTACTTCTAGTTGGGCACCCAGAATCAAATGCATTATGATACATGCGTTTGAGCTTGGCTTTTTTACAGTTTATACAACATGGTATATTGCCGTTTTGGTACTCAGGACAAGAATCCTTCATATGATATCCACCACAGTGAGAACATACTTCAGATTCCTCCTTACATAGTCTTCGCCCATGACCATAGGCTAAACATTTTGTGCATTGCACAAGTGGCGATTGATCTCTGACTTCTATTCTTTGCAAGTCAATATGTATTTTACCAGCTTGTGTAAGTGCTTGCCATACTTGGGGTGATACCTGTAATATTATATTATTTGTAAGTTGATTTTTATTCCTTCTTTTATATTTTATTTCAATTCTAATTTCTTTAGGATCAATATTTTTCATAAGGTGCTGATTTTGTCTCTTGATAGATTTAATGATGTCTTCATCCATGTTGTAAGCAAGCACACCTTTTAATACTATTAATGGGTCTTTGTTTTTAGCGGCTTCGACATTAAGTATGTTATCTTCTCTAATTTTTTGCATAATTTTTTGAAGGCCTTCTGCTGACTGACTACCTATTATAACCCTTTGATCTTTCGCCTTTCGAACTCTATCCACATTTATTCCAGAGTTGCCTGCGTCTACCGTTTTCCTTATTCTCTCCAGTATTTCGGATGAGGTTTCTGGTTCTGTGGACGTGACAATCGCAATGTGTAACTTTTCTCTACTTAGGATATTTTGCGGTTTATGACTCGTTTCCATATTTTTACCGTTGGCTACTACTTTTGCATATGTAAGTGTTCTTTCAACAGTTTCTTTTAACGCTTCTGTATTTTCTTGCATCTTTATTAATACATCTTGTTTATTGTTTTCCCATTCTTTTACATGCCTCTCTAGACTCATTCTAGTTTCCTCTATTTTTTTACCTTCCGCAGCTATAATGCTAATTCTTTTGTCAAATTCTAATAAAACTTCTCTAACTACAGTGGTCGTTTCAATGTTATTAAAAGTCTCGTCTTGTGTTTGCTTCGAGTACTGTTGTGCATTGGTTTCTTTACTTTTATTCCTTAATAGTTCTATCTGAATGTCTTTTTCTTGTACTTGTTTACTTAACTCTCTAACTAATTCATTGAGTTTCTTAATGGAGTCAGTAACTTTATTTTTAATGTCTGTTTTCAGAGTCCTAGCGGTGTCAAGTTGGGCAATCGCGTTTTTCTGCAGCTTGTTTGCTTTCCCTACTGGACTACTGGGAGTCATGGTGTTTACTTCTTCATTATTGTCAGAGTGCGTCGTTTCCTTGGTTTTACGTTTTGTTGCCAAAATGATTGTTTTATTTAGTTGGGATAGCTAAGAAGAAAATACTTACAATCGTCTCATTAGATATTGAAGGTGCTTTCGATAGCGCGTGGTGGCCTGCGATAAAAATTAGATTGTGCGAAAAAGGATGTCCTAAATCTGAGAAAGTTATCATAGTTATCTTATAACCGCAAAATTAATTTAAGATATGCTGGGACAATTTGAAATAAACCAGTAAAGGCTGTTCAAGGCTCCATAGGGGGACCGCTGCTATGGAATCTTCTCCTGATCCCCTGTTAAGAGAATTAAAACACTGAAACATATCACCAAGCTTTTGCAGATGACATTGTTCTTGTTTTCATGGGTGATACTGGAATGGAAATTCAAAATAACGATCCCGTGCTGCGCGCATTAAGGAATGGGGTATCGAAAATAAATACTTTTGCTCCTTCTAAGACCAAAGCTATGATTGTCACAAGAAAACACAACTTTGATGCTCCACGATTGACTATGGGTGATACTGTTATTTTGCTGGAAAAGGAAATTAAAATCTTAGGTATTACAATAGATCATAAATTAACGTTTAATAAGCATGTTGAAACTGTTGCAAAGAAATCGGCCGAATTAACACCAGCGAAATCATTTCTCGTAATCCATAATATATACACAGCTGTAATTGAACCCATAATAATGTATGGCGCCAGCTGGGCACCTTCTGTGAACAAAAATGCATTGCCAAAAGTTAGCAAGAGTACAGAGGAGCTTCGCTCTTAAAATTGCAAGAGCTTATCGACCACTTCCATCAATCGTCTACGTTCTGGCTGGAATTTTACCCCTTGATTTAAGAATTTTTGAAGCACTATCTATACAAAATAAAGAGGGGAGGATCCCGGCCTGCAACCTGAGACGAGGTGAGCGTAGGGTCTTCATTGAAATTCCTCATCCTCAAAATTAACTAATATATCTACACAACCTAACTCAGAACATTCCAGTATACACGAACATAATATATACTGATGGTAGTAAAAGTGATACTGGATTGGCGCTCCTGGACACTATGGAAAAAGGTAGGGAAGTTGAATTGAAAAAGTTGAAATTAAACTAATCTCGTTTTCAATCTAACTTTCGCAATAAGTACCTACAATTTGACCCAAAGAAGGAGAGTATGGAACTCTATAGGACTCTAATCTGCTCTTAACATAAAAGACGTTCACTCAACCCCCTCTGTGCATTCGCCAAATGATTAGAGCTAAAATAAAGGAATTCATATTAAGCTCCATGGATCAGGGCACACGTCGGCATACCGGGAAGAGAGCTATCTTGCAAAGTTGGCACCAGCACTGTCATCTAATTACTTTCTGATTCCTCTTTCTTGCATAAAACAAACTAGAAGCAAAACAATTATTGAATGGGATAAAAGATATAAAGAAGGCGAAACACACACTACCAAATTTTCTTCAATAGTGTTCGTAACCTTATAAATACATTAAAAAGAGAGCCCAATCGGATATTATTCAGATCTTAACTGAACGGTGTTCGGTTCATACCTGTATAGATTTAAACTGAAAGATACACCGGGGTGCGAATGATACAGAGTTATCCCAAGATGTTCTACACTTGCTAAATCACTGCCCGATTTTTGGCTCCGCTAGATACGACCTGGAACAGAAACTTGACAAAAAACTAACGACTGTAGTATGGACAGATGTGCTAACTAGTGCTAGTTCCAGGTCGTACCTAGAAGAGTACTTTGCGAAGATTGTGCGTGTAGTAAAAATCATGAATGATAATCGTAGGGAGCGCAGGCTCACAGAAGGGGGCCTAACTCGCCCATAAATATTGTTTAATATTTCAGGAGGAGTCTCAATGGCTACCTCCTGTGAGCTTGTTATCCTTAAGTTATAAAATGGCCTGGCCCAGAGGTCGGGGTTGACATTTAAAAAAAAAAAAAAAAAAAAAAAAAACATAATAATATAAAATATATCTATAGAAATATTATAAGAGAAATATTTGTTGTTTAACAGATTATTTATAGGCTCCTTAACACCTGATCATGCTGAACGCGTCAGAATCATTATTTAAAAAAAGATGAAATTTAGCAGTGGCGTTCCTTTCCCCCCAAAAAAAACACATTTGCCAAAAGGGGATGGAATGTTTTAATTTAAACGTATACTAATAAAGTATGACGAAACAATCAATGCTTGATAAAACGGGCTTTTTAATTTTTAATTTAATTTAATATTAAAGTGCGATAATCGTTTTCTTAAATCACATACCTTATTGACAGATGAGAAAATGCACCCATTTTTTGATTTATTATAATACAATTACGAAGAGAAACTATATTTGTTTACTTTACTAGATTAATAGAACACGTATGCTCCACTTCCCTTTCATTCTTCAAAACATCTATCATATGTGTGTGTGTGTGTGATAAACAAAAGTTTAATGCATGTACGACTATTTGTAACTGTTAAGTAAGCGGCATAATTAAATCAATTAATTAGATTATGTAATGAAAAGTAAAGATTGTGTTTGTTTTATGTGGTGTATAATAATAACTAATTGAGTAGGTTGATATTAGAAAACATCAGTTGAACTTCAACGGATTCAGTAATATTAGGTATAATATACTATAGAATCTGATTATATATTTTTATGGTAATCTGTTAAAGTTTGGGCAATATTCAATCTTGTTCTTTAACTATTGTTCCGTCAATGGTTTCAGTAACCTAAAGTTAAAACTCTTTATGAACGACTGCAAATCGAGTTCAATTTATCGGGTATCTTAACAATGGCAAGATACTGAGACTATGATTGACAAGTAAAATTAAGATTTAGGTATTTAGTTTTAATAAAACTAATGAACATTTTTTATATTGGCAGTCGCGTTCAAAGACATTTCTTTGTCAAAATATTACAGATAAGATATATTTTATAATAATATTTAACCGTATGCAGGCACACCTACCTCCGGTTAAATATTTCGATACAGTAGATAAATTAAGAAATGACATCGTATATTTTATTAACTAGTTCTGTTAAAAATACTACATGTGTGCACCATTTTGAGTATTAAAGCTTTCTACAATAAAGAAGAAAGTCATTTTATAGCCTCACCTTAGATCCATTCTTTCTCTCCATTTCCTGTTCCTCACCAAGCTTGAAGGTGTGACCCACATGCTTACTGGCCACCTGCAGATCCATATAGAAGGTGTTCTTATCTACCCTGGTGAAGCAGATGGTGGGTGCGAAGGTCTTGAACGCTTGTATGACGTCATGGGTGTCTGAAATGGCGCTGTATTAAATTTAATATAGGGTTTTTTGAAGTCTTCAGTTGGGCCTATGGAAAACTTCACGATAAAAGATTTAATTTGTGAAAGAGAAATTTATTGACGCAAGCTATTTGAAGGCGCGATTCGCTACGTTAATTAAATATATAAGTACCAAGTAAATATTTGTAACTTATACATTAGACATATTATTTTCAGATCGATGCTTAACTTAAACAATAAATTTAACATAACATATCTTAGATTATTAAAATTTTCACTTAAGATGTTTACACAAAAATTCATAACAAAAATTAAACTAGTAATCATAAGTGCATAAAAGATCCACTTTTGGAATGAACAATTTGTTTTGAATGTATTTGAGGTTAAAGATAAAAAATATCTGTGTTCATTGACCCTTGATATCTATTTAACATACATACAAATAAAACCTAAGGTAGAACACTCTAATACGAAAATAAATAATATTAAAAAAAATATATATTAATAAAAAAACGCGTCATTTTTAATAATCAAAAGTAAAAAGACTTCGAATTTGCTGGCTTGAGATATTCGATGAAATTTCTCAATGGTACATTAGTAAAAATATTCTGTATTGTCATTTCAAAAACACATGTTTCTATAAAGGTACTCTTATTCCCATTTAAATGTAAAAATTCAATACTCACTAGCGGCTTTAACCAATTCGGTAATATTTTCACAGTGTGAACGCCGATATTTCTTTCCCAAAAACGACATCCTTGATATATCTCAACACAATGTATGTACTCCAAGTTGAAAACACAACGACTGTACTCGTTTGATAAGATATCAAAACGCTTCGTCATGTTACGCGCCGTGACGAAGCAATAATATTTTCCTTCACAAGTCTGTCGACATCACTAAGTACCTATAAACGTAATAAAGCTTAAATATTTTTAAATAGATCGCGTATAGCAACATATAAGATTATATTAACGTGAACAAAGAGTTGTGTGGGATACGTAATGTTTCAAATAATCATGAAATACAGAGATGACGTGTCCAGAATATATAACTACTTATTTTAACTGACTCATTAATTAGTGGTTCGATTGCAGATCATGTGAACCGATTCCCTAAGCAATTTAAAATTAGCAAAGTTACAGCGTCACACTATGAAAGTAATATTATCATTTATTGATATAACTATTAATCATTTAAATAATAATAATAATAAAGCTTTATTTATTCCGAATAAATTTACATTTGTTTTTTTTTCATTAGTTAAGTAGTGTTATTAATTAATTATTTTTATCAGTATGTTAGTTGTTAGTTATATTTTTTTTTTAATTTAGTGGTTGAAATTTATCGGACCCCGTTTGGGTAAAAGCCTCCTCCATTTTCTTCCATTTTTCTCTGTCTTGGCTTACTTTCATCCAGTCTTTTCCTGCAATTTCCGCTTCATCGTCTCCAAAAATCAAAGAATAGCAACCAATACTACTCATTTAAATAAAAACACTTTATTAACGGATTAAAATTATGTATTTTTGCAAAATCTACCGTGACCACGCACGCTGTACAGTACGCGAAACGTCGGAGAAATTTAAAATAATGTAAAATATATTTAAATTTTGCAAAAATACATAACTTCAATCCGTTAATAAAGTGATTTTCTTTGTATGAAAGTGTTGATGCCAATTAAAACGTCTCAATCGTAAAAGAGAGCTATAATATGACCAAGTATGCCTTGGGAGGCCAAGCCTATGAATCTATAACATTATTACCATTATGATATATTTAGAGGAGGTTCGAAACACATTCTCTACGTACGCTAACTTGACGCAAAAAATTAAAAGTAATTGAAGGTTAATTCTGCAATAAAAATATCTATTTTCTTGTTAAGCATGAAGTCGATTCAAACAGGATTAGTGTGGCAACATACATAGTGGTTTTCAAAATTCAACATCTGATTTACATAGATTATAGATAATTTATATTTTATACTGTACCATAAATTTTAAAACAATTTTATAGCTTTCCAAAACGTATAAAAACAGAGTTTAACAAATAACATCAATGTTAAGTTATTGGTATTTTAAGTTTTATTTACTTTTTAATAAAAAAAATCGAACAAAATAAATCAATTTTCGAATGTACTTATAACACAATCCGTATTTAAATTAGTAATTTTTAACATACAGCACATTCCATTTAGTTGATTGTTGATTAACATTATATATATAATACTTATCATAAATACGTATTTCTAATCACTGATAGTATGATGACGTCTCGGCGTCGGCACAAATAATAGTAAAAGTAAATCGCATTTGAATCTGCTATAAAGTATATTATTTAATTATTATTATTATTATTATTATTATTATAACTATTAATAAATACGTATTTCTAAGCAGGCCGAGACGTGAACTATGAAATATTAGATCATTTTGAAACCTATATCACTTCGCCCTTTACAATATGCAATTAAATATTAGCATAATAATGGTGCATATAAACTTACAATAATCGATGACGACTATCGTATTTAATCTCATATTAGAACATACTGATTATGTTGTCAGTTTTTAAAGTTATTTAATACGAAATTGCATTGTACCTTGTTTGCCGTTTCACAAATAGGCGCTTCAAATTGCACTTGCTGCCGTGCATCACCGCAATGTGGAACCAGCTGCCAATAGAGGTATTTCCAAGCACTCACAACCCCTCTGGTAGTTTGTTGCTCACCTGATCACTTGCACTATCTACATGTGAGCCTCCTGTCCGTTTGTTTGTTTATATTTAAAAAAAATGATAAATATTCATACTAAAACGTAATATATAAACAGTTTGTTCCCTGTAGCTTCCTTAATACGGATAAATCTGTATTGAGAAGCTTATACGCCGAGCGAGGAAAGCACCAGATATGGTAAACTAGAAGCTGAATGATAAGGTGACAAGTGTTCATTGTAGCACATAGTATTTTTTACTAACAGTAAAACAATCTTTTATTACCATCACCGTGTAATAATAAAAACTACACTAAATCTGCTCTTCTTTTTTATTCTCTTCATACAATTTAGACTGCGAACTATTGGTTTGACATCAAATGACAAATACTAATGTTTTATATACGGTTTACACATTAGACGAGGAAGGCTTTAATGTTACGATAGACGATATATTGTATTATAGTATACTAGTATAACATACTGCCGTGAACAAGTTTCTCAGGGCAAAGCAATTATATAAATTCTGCTCCATTAAAAACAAAGCCATTACAAACAATAGAAATGATTAAATTAAACAGAATAACACTTAAACGTAGTATATACCTTGCAATACCATATCAGACCCGCCCTCTATTGTTTATGTATTTATCTCCGGTTTATCGGTTTTATATGAGGTAATAATAATAGCAACTACCTTCAAGGTTTTGTATATAAAACTCAAACATGTGTTGTTCTACGTCCAACATAGTATACAATGCCTACGGATGTTTCAGCGAAAATAAAAGCGTTCCTATTGAATGGGCCGGGGCATATGACGTATCTTAACGCGTAGTTTTCATTTGCCAAAAAGTCCATGCTTTTTCAACTCCATTATGAGGCACGGCAGTTAAAAAGCCCCAATTGGGGGGACCCCTGCCTTCCCGGGGTTTTTAAAAACCCCAGGGGGGGGGGCCCCCCCCATATCCCCCCCCTAAAAAAAAAAAAAACCGGGGGGGGGGTTTTTTTTTTTTTTTTTTAGAGGGGGAGTCCCCCCCCCCCCCCAAAAAAAAAAAAAAAAAAAACACCCCCCGGGGGGAAGAAAAAAAAAAATATAACACACCCAAAAAAAAAAAAAAAAAAAAAAAAAAAAAAAAAAAACCCCCCCCCCCCCCCCCCCCCCCCCCCAAACAAACACACACAATTTTTTTTTTTTAAATTTAAAAATAAAAAAAAAAACAACACACACCCCCAACCCACCAACACCCCAACAAACAAAAACACCCCTTTCCCCCCTTCTCCCCCCCCCCCCCCCGGGGGGGGGGGGGGGGGGCCCCCCCCCCCCCCCGGGGGGGGGGGGGGGGGGGGGGGGGGGGCCCCCCCGCGCCCCGGGGGGGGGCCAAAAAAAAAAAAAATTATTTTTTTTTTTTTTTTTTTTTTTTTTATAAAATATTTTTTTTTTTTTTTTTTTTTTTGGGGGGGGGGGCAGCCCCCCCGGGGGGGCCGGCCCCCCCCCCCCCCCCCCCCCCCCCCCCCCTTATACATTAGCTACCCCGGTCAGTTAGAAAACACTAAAATATAGTTTTGTGTGTTGCAATAGCTGAATGGATTTTCATATAAAATTCACACATCGCAACAAGGGCTTTCAGTACCGGATGGCAATGACGTGTGAAAAAAATTATCGTTTGATAACCATGTACTAGGAAACGTGTTACGGATGTAGGTACGATTTGAGGTAATCCTTTTTACGTAAAACTAAAAATATGCAAGTTGTTATGACTCACAAACTCGATAAATATTCATCCTTTTATTACGCAACAGTGTTAATTGAAATTGAATTTGTATTTACATAAGACACCAGCATCGCAAATTCACATGTGCTGAGACCTTTAAGGATTATGGTACACTTCTTTTTTATGACGTTTGTTGTTTTAGTAATATTTCGCTTTTATAATTCGCATCACGCGAGTCTAAGCGACCTTGGTCTCCACTATCCAACCGTATTTATCGTCATATCATAGGACAAGTTTCCAGATTTGTAGTCTAGCAAAACGCATTTCAATAATCGTTGTATATTTCAATGACTCATTTTCAATTTGTTTAATATTAATTAGTAGTTTTGTCTGCGGCGTAATAGTAATTGTAGAGAATTACAAACTGATTATTTATATAGATTAGTAGCTTATTAAAACAATCTACAACCACAAACGTATTATGATAATGATCGTATTTCAATTAAAAAGTGAATAATTCTTATAAAACGAAACAACAAAAGAATGACGACGCAAGTTATGTTCAGGCGGACAAAGAAATTAAAAAAATGGATTTATTTAATTAATGAAAATAAAATGTTTGCAAATAAACTATTATAAATATAAATAATATTAACACATATATTTCGAAATAAACTATATCACAAAACGGTGAGTAAGATCAGCGTTTACCAAGGTTATGCCTTGTAATGCGTCTAACTATTCTTTCTACTGAAAGACCAAATTATACATACTTAAACATCTTTCTTTCTAATATTTATAATGAATTGTTTTGTTTTATGTGCCAACCCAAAATGTGGTTAAACCATCTAAGCTCCTAAAATAAACACAGTAGGCAAATATGAAAAATACCCTTTAATGTTAAGAAATAACATAAAATAAAATATTACTTGATCTGTCACGTCAAACGTGTCAAGTAGCACGTTATTACAGTTTATTTATATGCAAGCAGGTCTGTATGTAAATATAATTTGCAAAACGCGTATAAATTGTCGAGATCCTTGCCTGCCTTGCTTTAATGCGTTTAATGCAGTCTCTTTCGCAACGCAAACAATTCTAATCATAATACATCTTTATGCTATATTTCTACAGGCACAAAAAAAAGAATTTTTAAATGTTTTTTTTTTTATTATTTTTATTATTTGCTGCTCGGTTTACTCTACTGCCTTATGGTCTAGGGTCGTTTTAATCATGTGCTCATATATGTTACTTAAATTATTTATTTTATATATTTTATTATATCTTTAAGTGTTAGCAGTTAAGACCTTCCAATGGGAGAAGATAATTTCGTTTTATTGTCCGCCGTTCGAGTTATGCACATGGATAGAACATTCCGTTGTTAATCAGCATATATATATGTTACGACTTCAAGTGTACGTACACTTCAAAATATATAGAGATTCAATTTATCTGGATTATCGTATATATTCCATATATATAAATATAGAAATTTTTACGTGTATAATATATTATATCATATATAATAGGGTAATGTGCTCATAATAACAAATTCCCTTATCGTTCAATAGTTTAGAGCTGTGTTTTTCAACCTTTTTCATGATGCGACCCCCCCTAGAATAAAAAAATATTTCGCGACCCCCTTTGACCCTTCGGTTTTTTATCATGTATGTTACAGTATTACTATTAGCAATATTATTTGTCTTTATTGGTTTTTTTTTTACTAAAGTACCCATTTTATTTGACCTATGGTGACCCCCCTACAGAAGCTCCACGACCCCCCAGGTGGTCGCGACCCACAGGTTGAAAAACAATGGTTTAGAGTAATTATTAATATTACACCAGACCAGACTATGCCGAATTGAAGTATTGATTTTCTGATTCCAGTTCGCAGTGTTGTGTTAAAAATTTATTTTAATGATCATTTAAAGATTACCTAGTACATGAAAATTCAATTTAAATTAATTCCAGTTTGTCTTGATATTCTATAACCTATTTTACGAATTTCGGCTTCGACAAATTTCGTCTATATCTTATTTATTTTAACGTAACAAAAGCTTTCCGTTGTTTTATAATTATTTAAAAGCCAATTTCAATATCTAAATAAAGTTTATCTTTGACACAAGTATATGAGTGTTTAGTTTTATGTTTATAAACATTACGAAACTCGAACGCTAATAAAATTTGTCATCTAACTAGCAAACAAACAGTAAATATACACTTTAAAAAACATAATGGATAAACAATATTAAGAAACAATATATTCGCATTCCGTAAAAAACACGGACGCCATGGCCAGCTCGCTCGTGAAATGGTAACTACAAAGAGCGTTAAAAAATAGTGAAAACGGTTCCGTATAGTTTGATAGTAGTCGCCGAACAATTGAATATATATGATAATTTTTTTGAATTAAAATTTCCTTTTTTTATTTTATGAGCCATAATGATTCGCAATAAGGTGCCAATATCAAACAAATTCGCTGACATACGTACAACTTTAATTTATTATTACCGGAATTTTACCAAAGTATCAAATATAACACGACACTGATTTCTTGCAGTGGCTCATTTGACGTAAAATTATTCTCAATCTGTGCGTTGAAACACACAGATTAGCTAGGAAACAACAATGTTTTTTTCAGCTTTAACGTTATGATTTGATTAAAGGTTTAAAGAAATTTGATAATACAAAGACCGAAAGACTGAACTGCTCGTTTGTCACCTAAATAACCTTTATTGTGTTTATTAAATTGCAATTTAAGACATCTACTTATATTTTTAAAACAAATTATACTTTTATCTAAATCGTAGTAATTAAAAATTACTAAGATTTAGTTAAGTAATTTTTGTTGCCATTTTTATTTAAATTTACAGCCCTTGGGCAGTTAATCTTGTAAAATCTACAACCAATTATCAGTTAACATTTCTTACTGGCACTGCTATGGTAAACCGAAAACGTGTCATATAAAGATTAATTTATTAACCTAAATAAACCATACTGTTATTGTTTTAAACGCTTTCGATTATACACATCCCCGCTCACTTAAAGCTGATAATTATATTTATGGAACTAAAAAAATTATTGCTTGAAATAACATTTATGGCAAAACGTCTGCCGGATCAGCTATTTTATATATATTTTAAAGTAAAGTAACCATTAACTACATTGATTTTAATCTCCTTTGAGTGTGAAAAACATGGTTGTTAACGGCCACGACGCGATTTAAACTACTCAGGGTACCCTAAAGTTAAAACCAGCACGTGAGTTGAAATGACATATGCCTTAAGCTGTCTCCGACCTTAAATCATTTTGACGCGGAATCTCAGTGGACTACTTTCAAAAGGTGACCCAAATTTATCGCACACAACACTTGCGCAAATTTACCCCGTATATGCTCTCATCACTGTGGAGTATTGCAAGGCTATTGCTAGAGACGGTGTCATCCAATGATATTTTCTTCGAAATCAATACCTAAACGTGCTTTAAGAAAAATTAATTTCCCTGCACAACAGGGTTTTAGTAACGTTCGCGAGACAGGTGAAAAGCAAAGTATAATAAAAGAGTCACATATGATCATAGGACTTTGACAATGCATTCTAAATCTTACATTTTACACTACTTTTATGAAATTTTCTTATATAAAACCTTATTAAACAAATAAAACGTGACTTGATCAATTATAAACTTGCCAAGAACCGATAACCGTTGGGGTATTTCAAACAAATTCTCGTGCGCGGGGGGGGGCCCCCCGCCTGGGGGGGGCGGGGGGGGGGGGGGGGGGGGGGGGGGGGGGGGTGTTGGGGTCCTTGGGGGGGGGGCCCCCCCCGGGGGAAAGTAGGTGACTTGATGTAATTGATCGTGGTAAGCCATGTGTTAATTAAGCTTAATCATCAAATTGGTTAAGATAAATCTGATAACGTCATAAATGCTATATACTATAACGGCTAGTTTATGATTGACACAAAACTTGAATAACCCATAATATATAAATGGTGGTGGAACTTATAATGGTTTGAAATTTAGCCATCGGTTGATATTTTTGGTTGGTATTTAGTATCGTTTTTCTTCTTAGTTCTGGCGGTCTTCTAAGCGGGATTACTTACTTTATACGCAAGTAAACACGCTTCTGTTTTCGAGACAAAGTTAAAGAGCCAAAAAAATATAAAAGATGTGGGCCTTCGTATCTACGATTCGCCTTTTTGACAGTCAAGGTATTCAACAAGATAACGTAGCACAAGGAGCTCAAAGGATTAAAATTTTATTTCAAAATCCAATCAATCTTGTTGCAACAAAGAATTGTTTTTAAATAGCGCTGATCCGATTATAGCTAATAGTAGCAGCCGTCTAAATGTCGATTATAGACGTGATCTCCATTCGATATTTAAGTAATTCATAAAACAAGGAATACTAACGAGTAAATTGACTGTTAACGTTTACAGTCGTTGAAGTGTATGCGATGTCGGCGTACAGACAGTTTTGCACTGTAGGTCCCATCACTGCAAGTTTTGTGTGTGTGTAATTCTGTAATTTTACTATAAATAACTCATAACTTATATTTTTATTTATAAATGGATATGATATATATAATGGATATACTTTCGTACCAAACGCACCTATTCCTTTGGGCATTAATCGATCTTAAATTCATACAGATTCTTAAATACCGTAATGGCCACCAACTATATAGAATTATTGTGAATAGTGTTGTTTGTGGTTCAAAACCTAATTCAATAGCGGATTATGCAAAAATCCTAGTTATCTGAACCCAATATATAATAATACTAGTATATGTATCACTACGAGCAATTAAATTAAAATATAAATTAGTTTTTGAGCAACATTCAAATTGCGAATTCTGATTAGCTCTGCTGATCTAAGGCATAGGTTTACAGAAAATATTCAATGACTCTTGAAACTGTTTATTTTTTAAGTATTAGGCAATTTTAGTATTTCTTAATTCTCTAAATATTGCTGCCCAATGACCAGCCTTACTCGTTAAGTTTGTGATTCAGTCATACCCGGCACTATGGTAACATTTCGCTGATTATTTTAGATATTATAATAAAAAAGTATATTATGTATTTTTTTATAGTTTTGTTCTAATAAGGCAGCCCTCATAAAAGTGCAGTGCGGTTTATCGCCACTAAAAACAATCATCAAACAAAACGTCGATTGTATATATCCTCCATCAAGCAGGTTTTGGAACAAAACAGCAATGAAAGCCTAGTGAAGGCCATACTTATTTTATTTTATTATGTTTTAAAATTAAACCTTTTTCTTATGGAGCTTTCAAAAAATTGTACAGAATAAAATAAAGTAGGTAATATTTATATACAGCAGCAACGATATTTCGCAAATAAGAGATTAAAATGTATATAGGTAAGTCTTATGATAAATTATTAGCAAGTCTATGTGCTGTCAAAATATGATAAGCAGTAAATAGCATAGTATTTTAAATTAATTTCACATAAGATCGTGTCTAAGTGGAACAGGTGTGTGCACATTTGGTGTGTGGTACAATACATTAAATAATATGTATATATGTGAACTATCTGCTAAAATAATTTTTACATCGTAATCGTATATAGAATATTTTAAGATTTTAAAATAGTAGTACTAAAAAAAATTGAATAAATAATTTTAAATAAAAGGTGGAATTAGAGATTTCCTCCAACTATTATTTTGTGTACTTTGGAGTGGAAACTCTTGGAGCTTGAGGTATAAAGGCGCTTTTAAGGCAGCACCGGTGATCCCAGAGCTGGTGCTTTTCACTACCAGCGTAAGTATCGCAATACAGTGAGGAATTGCCGCCAGTATGGACTGTGGCATAGGGTCTACACTGGCAGCCACAGGGAGGTAGCACATCTTTCGCCATATTGTTATTTTCATACGGTGTTAAATCACTATTTTGAAGGATTATTAGTTTTATTATTATAATAAATTAAATCTACAACTTAAATTAACATTATATTGTTAATTATTATTTAACTATTGTAAGTAATCGCTTTAATATTTACACTAATATATGTGATACAAGAAAGATCATCACAACATGTATGTAATATGTTGTGATGGTTAAAAGAGGTCAGAGTTTGTAGTTAGACATTGTTGAGCAAAATCTTGTGGACAAAATCAAAATCCCTCTTACGTATGTCTTATTACTTGGCGAATAGTCTCCGCAACACTTTAATATATGTTATAAGATTGTTACTTGGGCACTAGCTCAAGCTTTTCATGTTACATAATTACATAAATTAGATCAACTTATTTATAATCAACATGTTTTAGATACGGTTTTAAATTATAGGATTATGATTATTCTAACGTCTACTATGTCTAAGGTTACATACTCAGTGTCACTGTGGAAAATTTTCCGAAAGTATTTTATATATTATTTTACTTAATAATGTCTTTTATTAACGTCATAACTATTACTCATTTAAAGATAAACACTTAGTTAACGGATTAAGTTGTGTATTTTTACAAAATTGAAGTATATTATATTATTTTAAATTTTTCCGACCTTTCGCGTGTTTTACAGTGTGATTGGTCACGGTAGACTGAAGATAAAAGGTGTTAATTGACAAAATAAGTGTCACAGCTGCAGAGAGGTTATGTGTTATCTGTATTTATTGCCCCGGATTTGGTATCGACTAAAACCGGCAGGATTTTTACAAAACTGGCTCACGGTGTCCTCCATTTTCCCGGATTGTTTTTCATGAGGTTTTAGTTTAGATATTATTGAATGCCAGGTGTTTGATAATTCTAACCCATCTTCTCTATTGAAATTAGGGTGTTTTTTTATTTCAATTTAGATTTAGATATTATTTTACTGCATTAAATTCATAACCTCCATGGCCCAATGGTTTAATATTTTAAAAAACAGATTCCGGTAAACGATAAGGTGTGCTGGACTTAACTAATACTAATAAAGGCATAGACGATACACTTTTTGTGAGAATATTTTACCAAAAATATGTTGCTGACGTAGAAAAATGTCGTTGACATGCTATTCATGTTTTACGAACAAAATTGGGATACTGCTGTGCTGAAATGCTTTTACAAAATTTATATATAAGTGACTGAATTGCGAATCGAAATTCTAACAAGCCCCTTTTGTAATAACCACTAAATTATCAGTTCAAAGGTAGACCTTACAAATAAGAAGTATTTTTCAATATGCACATTTTAAGTTTTATTTGCATTTCCTATCATTTTCCAATTTACGATACCCTTGCTAAACTGATCTTGGATATCCCTCGTTTGATTTGGTGAGCAAAAATTAAAATAAACATGATAGTGAACTCATTAATACAAATACACTCACATTGTATTTAAAGAGAACCTTATCGTGCGTCTGTTTTCATAAACTGGACCAGTTTTAATTGCTGCACTTAATTGAAATAAATTCTGCTTAAAATATGTTTAAACTTTCCACAGCCTTAAAAGGGCGTCCGACTTTGATTTTGATTCTTAATTATTTATTGTGTAAAGTAATTTAAAAAAACTCTTATTCATACTCCCACTTATGAATAAAAATTATAGACTCTTCGCTAACTATTTTGAAGTAAGAGCCAAAACGCAAACGCAAATGTATATAACTATATATATAACTTTAAAAATATAAGATTTAACAAGCCTTTATTTCATATTACACTTCAAATTTAAATCTAGTTTCTATTTCATCATTCGTTACTACTGATCTAATGTATAATACACATTATGAATATGTGTTTATGACTAAGCAATTGCTTGTCAAATCTCTTCATGTCAATTTCTCTCGCTCTCCTTCAAATTTCAGCCTCCGATCGCCCTACCTATTCTTCCTTGCTTTTGTATACTACTCTTACTTTTGTCCATTTCTCTATTTTTATCGCACCATGTGTCTGTTTCCGTCTTTTACGTATTACTTTAGCATACTTGAAGTTGGTTTAATTAGGCTTTTTTCTATGTTATTTTGTCATTTTAGAGTGCAAGGTCTTTTTTAAATCCCTTGTTTATAATTTTAGTATGCATATTATTATTACTAAGATACTAGATCCTAGAAGAAATTCCTCTATGTAGATATGGATAAATATACTTTTTATATAAGCCGAAGTTAAATTCTAATTCCCTCTAATCTTACGTTCTACTTTATATGTACGACCATTGTTTTTGGAATTTGAAAGAAACCTTCACAGACCATTATTAAAAAAAATAACGTAAGGTTTTATATCCATTATAACCTTATGTTGTGTTGTTCCCACGCCACCGGATATAACTTATTAATAAGTACCTTTTCGAATGAATTCAATCAGAGGGCGTGCGCGTTGAATTTCTTTACCCTATAACATTAAAAAATTCGCAACCTTTGTAGAATACATTTCTATTTAAGGAAAAAATCTCAAAGGTTTGATATATAAATCTCTACTGGCTGGTTTCATGACCACAATATTGATAAAAGGTAATTGTTACTATCAACTCCAGCTCATCCTCGGTCCAAGCTCATCAGTGATAATAAACGATTTATGCAACACAAATATACTTTTGAAATTGGATCGCCAGAGAGCAGGTCAAACCAAACACACTCCTCAATGTTATTACATGTTCTACTTAAAATCTGCGACGAAAAAGCGCACACAAGTTTAATATCTATTATTTATGTATGTACTTTAAATAAAGTAGGTCAGAAACCCACGTCAGTTTTTGACAAATGGACACATTGTCGCTTATCAGTTAAACTGGGCGGCGTGACTAGTTAGCTGCAATTATTTTGTGCGCTTTTAAATTCTTTTATCTGTAAGGTTTATCTTACTACCGAATTTGTTTGCACATATTTAATCGTAAACTGGTTATACTCTTTTATGGATGGATAGATACATGGATAGATAATTAAGAATTGGCTTTTTTTTATAAAATAGGATGCAAAAGGCCAGGCGGGACATCTGTTCATAACGCAGGAAGGTTCGCAAGTGCGTTGTCAACCTTTCATACATAATTAAAAACATAAACAACATAGAACATGTCATATAAATAAAATTAATATAAATTCACCGTTTTAACTAAACGACTCTTCTGTTTTTTTTTGATCATAGAGTAAACACAATTTTCGGGAAGGAGATGAAAACATTATTTTGTTAAAGGGGTTAAATTTTATTACATTGACTTAGTTTTATTAATACTACTTGATAAGTTTGACCTGAGTGTGTAAAAATGGTAAACTGGTTTGTTTTGAAAGTAAGAGTAGAGATCGGATTAAAACATTTAATAGCAATTATAGGCTTTTGATAACGAATTATTATAAAATCTGCTTTGGTCTACATAAATTTTCTTTCACTTAAACACGCAAATTTCTGGGCAAGCCAACTATCGAATACTACTAAAGGAGTTAAAGGACTTAGTTTGAATGATATTTAAAAAACTGTGTAATTAAGAACCGAAAGAAAACGGATTTCCTTATTATTATCATATTTATACGATCTAATTATGTTCAGCTCTATATTCTTGCTGAATTCTGATTTGCATATTATTAGTATTGCAAAAACAATTTATGCCAGCCCACGCATTAACCCGTGTGTTACAATTTAGTGAAGGTCAAATTTTATCTCATTATACACACCTATAAACATTGATGGCGTAAGAGTTGTATTCTATTCTAATTTGAGGCTTTCTTCAAAAATCATATCCGGCAAAACTTAATAGAACCAAAAGTCTTGCTTTAGCTATATCTAAAGCAATACTTATTTAAATTGCAACAGTAGTAAAGGAAAGTAATAAATGAAAACAAAATGATATTTCAAATGTGTTGCCACTTCTCGGTAAAACAAACGTAAAATGAAATCAAATAATTTAAACTATTATTTCAAAGTGTGATTAA
The DNA here is from genome assembly GCA_963693355.1 of Pontia daplidice. Classification (NCBI taxonomy): domain Eukaryota; kingdom Metazoa; phylum Arthropoda; class Insecta; order Lepidoptera; family Pieridae; genus Pontia; species Pontia daplidice. The sequence continues at coordinate 1,934,286 of CAVNZL010000013.1, forward strand.
AATTTTTTAAAACAATATTTTTTAATTATAATTGTGAAGTAAAATATGAGCAGCTCTTACGATACACACACGTAATGCAAAGCGGCTTTAAGACATGTGCAAGCCTTATTTCAATATAAATTGAACTTATCTAAGCTATTTATATCAGTGACTAACCCAAATCTATGATTATATTTAACTACAGGGCACAACAACTATGACACACCCAGGTGGACAATTCGTTTTCATAAAATGAAATGTTGGAGTCTATGAATGCTTTCGCAGGGCGAGATTTATCAAGATGATGGTTATCATTAAACATCTACATGAATATAGATGTAATTTCAATATAATTTAAATAAATCTCAATATAGTTCTCTAGTCCAACAAATTTAAAGTAACGCCTTTCAATGCAATGATGTAAAGAAATTAAATATTTTACAATTTGCGAAAATCGTTAACATATGAATCCACTGTCACTAATGTTATTTATTGTCAAGGAATGTTTCTGATATTAAATTAAGTTTGTAGTTCTAGAAAATTAAATAAATATGTTAGTAAATTATTTTTTTTATTTACACAGTCATTATGCATAGTTAGCGTCTATGAAATCAGTCTATACATTCGGTAAGTGTACTGAGGATCTCATTTCTTGTTTCGCAATCGCCGAAAACCGATGTAATCTTAACAGCTTATATCATACACTGAACGTATAATCGTTCTACATTTGACCGTAGAACGTTTTGTTTGAGTTCGCATTACGCAAGCGAACTGTCAAAAAGAAAAAGTACGGCCATTTTGTCTTTGGTACCGGGAACATTGTATAAGTATATGATATATACTAGTATATGATACTATATTTACTTTTTCAACTGTTGAGATCTTTATGTAATAATACTCTTCACTTGCAAATATATTCTACAATATTTACTAGAAACAAAAACCCGGCATCATACATTTATTTGGTAAAAAATAGTAAAAAATAATAAATTAATTAATTGCCTGAGCCTGCCAGTTTGCTCCCTATTTTATAATAAAACAGTCTTAGTCATATTTTTGCTTACTTACGTTACTACTCCGTTACTGTTAGATAAATTATCATAATAATAACGTGATTGAAGGAAGTGACTAGCCAGGATGTTATAACATAATAGAACACGGATCCTAATGTCGGTTCTTTTGATGTGAAGCTCAAAAGCTCTATATTGACCTTTTAAATCGCTTTTAAAACTCGATCAAGTTCGTTTGACTCAGTCGTCTGACTTTGACATACATTTTCGCTGTTTTTATTTATATTTATATAAATTTACAAGTGACATGTTTTGTTCTAGGTAGATCTTAAGGGCGAACCAGCTACTTTTATAGATTGGCGGACATAAACTGACCGCCATTACGATAGTGAGTCGATTCCCAGAGTAATTGTGTGATTAGCATCACCCCGCACAAACATGCAGTTCATCTTTACAGGTCTACATAGGTGTAGCCTTTATTTGATGAGATTTTTTATAAATTACCTAAATTTTAATTCCTGGAGGCAGGCGTTGACATCTGTGCCACGGCTGGAGCTACAGGTGTCATCGTTTTCTAATTTTTTTTTAATAAATCAATTTTCAATTACAATAGTTTATAGAGTTTCCGGATTTCTAATGAAAAAGTTCTATGGGTGGCCTGCGTTCGATAATTTGGCATGAAATTACTACCTGCATATTTTCGATAATTTATTTAGCTTAGACATAGAACAACATCCAATTTCATAATACAAACACTACAAAATGTATGAAGAGAACTAAAGAATAATGAAAGTTTTCATCTATAAACTTATTGATACATTAAAACAGTATAATAGTAATTAATTAACAATCATTTTAAATTATTTATGCTTCTAGCAAAATTATGTATGGCATGTTTTGGCAACATTTCTTTTTATAATTACTCGACAAATATATGTGTTATTAAATGAATTATATATTAAAATTATTGCTGTATAAGATTTATAAACAAACAAAAACAAATTAACTTATTATTATTGAACTTAATTGTATATAATAAAAATATAAACAGTAATAAAAAAGTTACATAAAGAACCTTAACATTAAAAAACATATTTCAACTCTAAACTTTCTATAGTGTTCATATTTATTTAAAATATTAATAAAATAAAATAATACACTATAATTCTAACCATTATAATAAATTACCTGTATGTGCAAAAATATGAATATCAAACATATTTGCGATCGTAGCTCGGCAAATAAATCGTGATAAAACCGACATATAATTTTAATTATAGAATACACAAACCTTCAGATGAGTTTTCCAATTAACCTTCAATATTCGGTCCACTTTCTAAAATAATCGCAGTTTTAATGATATTGGGACTCGTCCATATATTCGCAGCTTGACGGCTAAGGTCACTATTAAGCGACCTCGCTTATTAATCTGTGGTGCTCACGACAAACGATATATCACAAGGTACATTACGTACCCAGCAATTTACAGTACAGTAATACTAAATCTTTACAAAACGTAATAAACAATAATAAAAGAACAGTGCTGCAACCCCAGATCTGGGTTGTTAGCTAGTTGGTAACATTTTGGTACCAATTAGCGGCGTAGGTGGAATCAATCTCATAAGTTGAAATTTACTGAACTATAATATGGCACTAGCGGTGCCATAATCATATAAAAATCTATAAGTTTGCAATGTAAAAAAAGTTTATTTTGTGTATTTACGCTATAAAATAGGTACTATCTGTTATTTTCCGTCTCTTTGAAAAGTATTTAAGCTGCTTAAGAATATAATACACCACCATGATTCAAGTTACAATTACATCACATCAGCACAACAGTTTCGGAGATTATACCTTACTAACGGACCCAGAAAAGAATCTTGGTTTTTCGCATGTTTTTGACGATACAGAAATTCAACCGCTACAATTTTATTATAAGTACACATGATTTGTGACCCCGTTCAAAATTTATGGCAGCGGCCGCACCTAACTTGTACATTACTTGTGAAATAAATAAATCCTGCTTTATAAACGTAAAGGCCACAAAACACTGTTAAATCTTTATAAGTGCCTTTTATTTGAAATTAATAAATGGGTGAAATTGTAGAAATCAAACAATTTCATCATTATAAAACGAAATTTCAATTATGACTTCGTGCGAAATGTCTCGTGACTAGACGCCTAAATACAAGTTATGATTTTGATCTCGATTAGTACAATGTCACCATTTCTTGATTAGAGCCTAGGTCAGGTCACATTCTATTTTACATAATTGAAATATTCTTTAATTTATTGTATTTAGAGTATTTTATTATTGTTATTTGAATTCAAAAAAACCCTAATAGACCAATATGTAAGCAATACTGTGCGACAAAATCCACCCGTCGACGTACGTTTCACCACCATTCACGTACGTGACACCGGAACATCCTCGGCAAACGTTGTTTTGCCATTTGCCATGTTCAAGAAAAATAATTATCCGCTTTAGGTGTGCGTGGATACGTTAATAATCGAAAGCGTAAATAATAAAAGTATGCTTTATTACGGCTAATATGACACATTTGTCGGTTTACCATAACAGTGCCATCTCTTGATTACTTACTCAATCCAGTCGAAAAGTATCGACATCTGTTAGAATATTTTGGAGTTAACAGAGAATTGTGACTGTCAATTAATTATAGGCAAATAATTTGCAATAAAATACGATTATGACTATAATGAAAGATCTATACTATCCAATCTCTTAAGTTGGACCAGACTGCTCACGGTATGCCAATTCCATTTAAAATCGATTAAATAGTTTAGGAGTCCATCGCGGACAAACATCGTGACAGGAGATTTATATATATTAAGATGGACTTCCGCAAGATAACGCCCGATTCAATTATGTTAAAGGAATTGTCGTAATCAATAAAAGACGTGGAGAAATCTACCCCGACCATCACAATATGGACTTTATTGAGTGTTTTATATGTTTTGTAGGTAAATAAAACACAAATGTAATAATATTATATAATATTCATAATTTACATAATGCACTAATAAATTAATAAATAACACAAAGTAAAATAAAAAATATCGTATATACATAAAATTATTTTTATATTTTATTTAATTGAAATGAAATCATTGGTCACGGAATAAACAAACTATGATTGTCTAATCATACAATATCCGCACAATTTTTTCTTTTTGTAATTTTAGCCATCTTGATTCTGCAGCTGCCTCAGTTGTTTGAGGACGGTGTCGAGGAGCTTCCTTCTATCTCTTTCATTCTTCTTAAGAACGGAGAAGACAGACGACTTTTGCTCAGCTTCCCTCAGTTTCTCGAGTAGTGTTGCCGCGTCACGGGGCGATACTAGCGCGTACTTGGCTCCTTCCACACCGATGTCGTGAAGGTAGGATGACCAGTCCCAACTTGTTATCAGATCCAGAAGTTGCCTACAACGTATAGATTGTAAGATATGATTGCTTTATTCATTTGACGGCTTAAATTTTACGACTGAAACTAGCAGGTTCTAAAGGGTCGTCTAACATTGGTTAGACTACGTTATATTTTGTCTGGGTATAATTAATATTTAATTCCATGGGTATATTAATAATTAATTCCACCAATACAGCTTAATATCGACAAATCGTAATTATTAGGTTCGAACATCAAAGAGGCGTTTTAGATAACATATTGATTTAATGTGACAATTATAATATATTAATGCTGAGGTTATTTACTTATTTCTTACTTCATTATAATACACCATATAACCATGTGGTGTGGTAAAATAAATATATGTCAGGTTGCCTGGAAGAAAACGCTTATTAGCGATAAGGCCGCCTTTTATTTATACATACATATTTATAAAAAAAAACAAGTTTGTCAGATATGTTAGCACCCGTATACCAAGCAACCTTAGGGCTAACCGACTGTGGGTAAAATATATAATTACATAGCTCTACTCACCGCAGACTAGCGAAATGCTCCAGGAGCTGATCTCGAAGACCTGGTAAGGGGTCGCTGGCTGCGAACTGCTCGCATTGGATCACATCAAGGTCGAGCTGGTGAAGGGCGCCCGCAGACACGGCTCGCACGTCGCCTTCTAGTAACAAAGCACGCAGGCGACACGCTATACGCTGCACCGCTGCTGTTACTGCCGCTTCCCTACAGATATGTTCCATTTTGATATTAGGAAAAGCTAACCTGTCTTGATAATAACTAACACTTGAAAGTAAACAAAAAAGCAATATTTATACGAGGGAAGTTTAAAATCATGTAACAATTATATTTTTAAGCCGAGATTGCCAACTGTGAATCAAGGCTGATATAGGGAAATGATAGCTTAAAACACCTATTAAATTAGAACGAATCTTCAAGCCATAAGTTTCATTTGTACACCTAAATTCCAAGAATTCCAAAGTAAAAACATTACATATTAATATGTCTTTTTATAAACCGCCTTTCGTTACGGTAAAAAATAGTCATTTAAATTTGAACGTTAAAATTTGAACTCTTTGGAACGTTTCTTAATAACGAATCTTCAATCCATAAATTCCAAGAATTCGAATGTAAAAACATTACATATTAATGTCTTTTTAAAAAACCGCCTATTATTACGGTAAAAAATAGTGTAGAGAGAATAGAATAATTTTTATAGACTATAGATAGATTGATTAAAATATTGAATTCGTGAACAATGTAAATAGTATGGACATACCGCGCGCGTCGCGGCAACTGCTCGATTGACGTTAGGACACCAGTGAGATAGCCCAACATGTCGGTCACAAAGGATGACGCTTGCCCGCTTGGCTCAACTGGAAAAAATATTGTACATCTAATAATGCCATTATTAACATAACTATTACTCATTTAAAGAAAAACACTTTGTTAACGTATGAAGTTATGTATTTTTACAAAATTTAAGTATATAACATTATTTTAAATTTTTCCGTGCTCACGGTAGACTGAAGACAAAAGGTGTTAATTGTCAAAATAAGTGTCACAGCTGTTGTCAAAGTCTGTTTGTGTGTTAGCTGTATTTATTGCCCCGGAGTTGGTATCGACTAAAACCGATAGGATTTTTACAAAACTTGCTCACGGTGTCCTCCATTTTCCTGGATTGTTTTGAAATAATGTAATATACTTAAATTTTTAAAAAATACAAAATGTGCAGGAAAATTAGAGATAAGTTTGCAATTTTGTACAAAACTAGATTTTAAAGTAATATTTAATAGAATTTTTTATGTCAAAGATTTAGTTTAGTTGTCGATAAAAATTCAATATTAAAAATATCGATACTGACGTCATCAATTAGTGCAGCACTAGACATAATCATATATATTTACTAAATAGTTTGTCTATTCGATAATAGATGTCACTGTAATTATTAATGACAACTAAATAATTGTTTAAAATTATAAAATTAAGCTTTTAAATATTGTAAAGAATATTAAAATAATTAAAAATAATATAGATTAATGACAGATTGTAAAAATATCCTCTCTGGGTTTCCAATTCTCAGTTTTTATACTTGTTTCGAGAAAGTTCCACACCGGAAATGGGTCGATCCTTGTATTATGTAATAGAAGTACTATGGAATTTTCTAGAAGTCTCTCCATAGCAACAGTAACCGTTATTTTGATCGAAAACATATAAATAGCGTTCGGGAACCGTATTCGACACAGTAAAATATCGGACTCCAATAGAGCAGGAGCTTAAGAAGAGGATACCCAGAGGGGAGAAACCATAGCGGAACACAATCCCAGCATTATAGTAAATGTGTATAATATTACTGTAAGGGTTGTTATGCACATTTGTGGTCCTTCAGAGTCGGATCGCTGTTCCTGCGCATCTCCCCTCGAGCTTGCTCCGGGGCCTCTCTTTCTCCTCCAGCGTTCGTCCGTATAGTTTCGCGAAATATAGCGCTCTTGTATAGTGCGCCTCGGTTCGCGAGTGAAGTATATACTGTGCCGTATAGTTGCGCGACGTATTTAGCGCTCTGATATAGTGCGCCTCGGTTCGCGAATGAAAGTATATAGTGTTCAATAGTTCCGCGACATATTTAGTGCTCTAATATAGTGTGCCTCGGTTCGCGAGTGAATGTATATTGTATAGAATAGTTCCGCGACGTATTGAGCGATCTGATATAGTGCGCCTCGGGTCGCGAGTGGAAGTATATAGTGAATGTACATAGTTTCGCACCTATAAAATAGTAAATTGAATGTTGAATTTATTTGGACATATTAAGGTAACATATCTGTAACGACACATATAGTGTAAAGTAGTCAAATAGTATTTAAAAATAGTTAAGTGAATTTTAAGTGCGAAACATTTATAAACATTTATAGTGTATATAAACTGTGTACCACATATATATAAGTGGTAGTCAAAGATAGTCCAGTGACTTTTAAGTGATAAAGACTTCTGTGCCGCGTATAGAGCTTGTATATAGTGTATATTCGACTACCAATTAGTTCACGACAAGATGCCTATTACTCGTTCGGGTGGAAGACAACGTAAAATTGAAGTACCAGTCGCAAGAGCCGATCCACCTGTGGAACAGCAAATTGACTCGGAAAGTACAACAATAGTTGTAGAAGATAGAGCAATGAATACTCCAGAGGTTGCAAGCCACATTTATCCGGAGTTCCAAGGTAGTGACGTCAGAACATCGGAAAAAACGGTAATCAACAAATCAACTTCTCGGTCAGTTGCGACGGTGGCTACAAAATCCAGTGCGAAGATGAAGCGAATTGCACAAGCTAAAATAAAATTAGCCGAGGTCGAATATGAGCTGACTCTAAAGAAAAAAGACGTAATAGCAGCACAGATAGCAGCACTGGAAATTGAAGATTCCGATAATGAAGATCTCAGTTCTACCGATTCGGTTAACGATCAAGAAGAAAGAGTGAGTACATGGTTGGAGATAAATCAACGAAGTGAGTGCAGCGCATTGCCACCACAAATACAGTCGCAAGCGGCAGCAAGCGCACAACAAATGGATGCTCTCATAAAGAAAGGATATGCAGAACCTGCACCTCCAACCAAGGATCCAAATAAGACCTGGTACTTACCACATTTTGCAGTTATAAATCCAATGAAGCCTAACAAAATAAGAGTTGTTCACGATGCTGCAGCGAGAACTAAAGGGACCTCATTGAATGATCAGTTACTGACTGGCCCTGATTTTCTTCAGTCACTGCCAGGAGTTATCATGCGCTTCAGACAATATCCCATAGCTGTGACCGCAGATATAACGGAGATGTTCATGCAAGTGCACATACGAGAAGAAGATAGAGACGCCCTGCGCTATCTGTGGCGAGGAGATAGAAGAGGAGACTTACCACCTGAAGAATTTCGAATGAAGTCCTTGATTTTCGGCGCTTCTAGCTCCCCAGCAACAGCCATTTATGTAATGAACAAAAACGCAGCTAATTTTAAGAATCAATACCCTGAAGCCGTAGAAGCAATAAAAAAGAAACATTATATGGATGACTACCTGGACAGTTTCGAAAATGAAGAACGTGCAATCAAGATAGCAACTGAAGTCAGAGATATACACAAAAGTGCTTTCTTCAAGCTGAGCAAATGGGCATCGAACTCGAAAATACTTCTCGAAGTCTTAGGAGTGTCAGAAAATTCCGGCCCAGTTAAACTAGAAGATACAGCTCAAGAGAGAGTCTTAGGTCTAATTTGGAAACCAAAAGAAGATAATCTGGCTTTCAATCTCAATCTAGCCAAGTTACCAGCTGTGCTCTTAAAAAAGACACCCACCAAGCGAGAAGCTCTGAAAATAGTTATGAGCCTATTCGATCCCTTGGGCCTTGCTTCACCGGTCACCATACGAGCTAAACAACTACTGCAAGAGATATGGAGAAGAGGCACATCATGGGACGATCTGATAGACGAAGATATATCACAGAATTGGCAAAAGTGGCTTGAAAAGCTCAAAGAGCTTGCAAGATTATCAATACCTAGATGTTACCCAGGCTTCCATCGTGCCAAGAACCTACAACTCCACGTATTTACAGACGCTAGTGAATGTGCCTACGCAACAGCATTGTATTGGAGAATTGAACTCGAAGATGGAACTGTTAAAGTAATCTTAGTAGCAGGCAAGGCTAAGGTAGCCCCTTTGAAAGTGACATCAATACCAAGACTGGAACTCCAAGCAGCAGTGATGGGAGCAAGAATGGCAACTTCGATTAAGGAAGAACATGAAGAAAAACCAGAATCCACAACTTTTTGGACAGATAGTCGTACAGCTCTCACTTGGATCAGAACTGGGCCAAGAAGTTACAAACCCTACGTCGCCCACAGAGTAGCTGCGATCGAGGAAAATAGTTCAACCAAGGATTGGAGATGGGTCCCTACGAAGTACAACGTTGCAGACGATGCTACTAGGGATGTACCGCAAGAATTTACATCAGATCATAGATGGTATAATGGTCCAGCCTTTTTGTACGAAAATCCTGAAGCTTGGCCAATCGACAAGGATGTTCAAATCGTGACAGGGGAAGAACGAGTCAATCATGTTGAAAAACAAGTATATCCCAAAGTCACTGAAGTGCTTCCTGATGTAAATAGATTTTCAAAATGGGAAAGATATCTAAGAAGTACCGCAAGAGTAATACAATTTGTAAATATTTTGAAAAATAATTCTGTATATAGTAAAGTTAATTATAAAAGAAATAAGAAGAATACCCCAGAAGACGAAGATTGGAAGAAAGAGAAGAAAAGAGTGAAGCTCAAGCAACCGTATAAATTAACTCAAGAAGAAGATAGGTATACCCCTCTCACGGCAGAAATTATAGAAGAGGCCGAGAAACTTATTTGGAAAGCAACACAGCAAGAATCTTTTGAAGAAGAGTTCAAGTTTCTCACCGGCGGGAGGTCCATTCCACCAAGCAGCAGATTGTCATCCTTAAGCGTAAAAATAGAAGACGGAGAAATACGACTGAACTCGCGAATATCAGCAATAGAAGGTATAGAAGAGTCAGTGAAATATCCGATGGTAATAGATGGAAACCATCGTGCTGCGCAATTATGGATAGAGTATACTCATAAGAAAATGCACCATTCGGGAGTTGATGCTACAATAAATGAATGTAAACAACAATATTGGATTCTCCGGGTTCGACCTGTAACCAAAGAGTTAATACGAAGATGCCTTATCTGCAAGTTGAAGACCGCGAAACCTCCACATCCATCCACTGGGAACTTGCCATTGTGTAGATTAGCTCATCATCAGCGACCGTTCTCATACACTGGCTTGGATTATTTTGGGCCATTAACTGTCACTGTCGGAAGAACTCATCAAAAAAGATACGTCGCAATATTTACGTGTCTTACAACGAGAGCTATTCATCTAGAACTTGCGAGTTCTCTTAGTACGGATGCCGCAATAATGGCTCTACGAAGAATGACAGCGCGACGAGGATGTCCGAAGCAAATCTGGTCAGACAATGGTACGAATTTCCATGGTGCTGAAAAGGAACTTCGCAAGAATCTAATCGAAGCTACAAAAGAAGAAGCAGCGAAAAAGAAGATAGAGTGGCGATTCATTCCTCCTAGTGCTCCATTTATGGGCGGCGCCTGGGAGAGGTTAATTCGTTCAGTTAAGAAAGCATTGTCAACAATCTTGAACGAAAGATATCCTAGAGAAGAAGTACTCCACACACTACTTACTGAATGTGAACACACTGTAAATAGTCGACCACTGACTCACGTCTCGACAGATCCAGAGGCCTCAGAAGCTTTAACACCGAATCATTTCCTGATGGGTTCGTCAAGTGGTGCTAATCCGCCGTTTAACCTAGCTGACCAAGATCTAGACCTCCGAGGTAGTTGGAAGACATCACAACGACTTGCAGACATGTTTTGGTCTAGATGGCTGCGTGAATATCTACCAGAACTACGTAATCGTCGAAATCCTCAAGGGAAAGGATCAGAATTTCGAGTCGGAGACTTAGTAATAGTAGCCGACAACAACCTGCCTCGCAACAGCTGGATTAGGGGCAAAGTATGCGCTACCTTTCCCGGTCCAGATGGCATCGTGCGGACAGTCGACGTGTCAACCAAAGGCGGGATTCTACGGCGGCCAGCGCGAAAATTGATCCTACTTCTGGAAAAGTTACCTGCACCGAAAAAAGATTGCGTGGAGTCAGCCGGAGGCAGCCTCGACGCACGGCGGGAGAAGAATGTGCAGGAAAATTAGAGATAAGTTTGCAATTTTGTACAAAACTAGATTTTAAAGTAATATTTAATAGAATTTTTTATGTCAAAGATTTAGTTTAGTTGTCGATAAAAATTCAATATTAAAAATATCGATACTGACGTCATCAATTAGTGCAGCACTAGACATAATCATATATATTTACTAAATAGTTTGTCTATTCGATAATAGATGTCACTGTAATTATTAATGACAACTAAATAATTGTTTAAAATTATAAAATTAAGCTTTTAAATATTGTAAAGAATATTAAAATAATTAAAAATAATATAGATTAATGACAGATTGTAAAAATATCCTCTCTGGGTTTCCAATTCTCAGTTTTTATACTTGTTTCGAGAAAGTTCCACACCGGAAATGGGTCGATCCTTGTATTATGTAATAGAAGTACTATGGAATTTTCTAGAAGTCTCTCCATAGCAACAGTAACCGTTATTTTGATCGAAAACATATAAATAGCGTTCGGGAACCGTATTCGACACAGTAAAATATCGGACTCCAATAGAGCAGGAGCTTAAGAAGAGGATACCCAGAGGGGAGAAACCATAGCGGAACACAATCCCAGCATTATAGTAAATGTGTATAATATTACTGTAAGGGTTGTTATGCACACAAAACTTAATCCGTTAACAAATTGATTTTCTTTAATTTTACATCGTTAAATACAAACAATATTTCTCTAAGCGAATATAAAAACGAAGAGTAAAAACCTTTTTTTTTTTAATTTGAAATGTACGTAAGTAAGTTGTAAGGAAAAAACTGTTTTTATAATTTTCATATTGTACATATAAGACGTGATTTTGATTGATATTAAATTACGAATAATTTCAATCGACTGACAAACAAAAATGGACTAGAGATGTTATAATGGTATCCGAAGAATGAAAAAAGGCAACGAGGAGGTCAAATTAAGAGAGGACGATTTACCAAAATAACGGAGACCACAAAAAAAATGGGGAAAGGGGGGGCCTATGTCAAGAGACAATTTGACCAACAATAACAAAGACCTTGCTTATATCAATTATAGTAAATTTTATATAGTTGGATAAGTGAAGTATTTAAGTTGCACATAATATTGTCTTTTATTAACATAACTGTTGCTCATTTAAAGAAAAACACTTTGTTAACGGATTAAGTTATGTGTTTTTGCTAAATTTAAGTATCCGTATAAGATCTACTGTGACCACGAACGCTGTAAAGTACGCGAAACGTCGGAATTTTTTCAAATAGTGTAAATATATTTAAAATTTGCAAAAATACATAACCTCAACCCGTTAGTAACGTGTTTCTCTTTAAAGTATTTAAGTTTTTAACTTTTTAAAGGTCAGCGAATATGGGCAATTTTTTTGTTTTCGAATCTCTTCCCTAACATTCTCTTACCTAAGAGCCAGTCATAGTTCTCGAGGTCGAGGAACTCGTCCACCTTGTGTTGCAAGTTCTCGCAGATCTGCTTCTCTGCATCATCGCGGGCAGTTTGGAACATGCTTCCAGCAGGCTGAACGGAACAGATGTTATGAAACTAAGCGTGAAAGGATTTGCCTACGAAAGGTTTCGTAAGTATATTTTGAATATACATTCGAGTATTTTTTTATACGTATAAATGTATTATATAATACATATTTGAAGATTTCATCCGTCTTATCAATGCAGCCTCGTGACAGATGGTCATACGAATAAAGCTTTGGTAGCACCTTCATTGGTACTTAACAGGGCATTGAGGCTATTATAAAACGTCACTCAATTCTAGTTTCAAAAGTTGTTCAAATACAATATTTCTTTCTTTCTTCTCTTTCGACATGTTCAAATTGGATTTAAGAAAATGCGGGTCTTAATGCCTAATATTATTAATACTTAATAATTTAATTTATTACTGGTAATATTGATATAATAATATATTACACATAAAATACTCATTTTTATTACCTGAGTAGTCACAAGTTCGGAGCCAGTAATATTACTTATGAACTCATATAGGTATGGCGTAGCGCTCTCTAGATATTGAGTGTCCAATATTATCTGAAAAAATTGAAAATATTGAGAATAAGAATTTTTTTATATTTTCAGTCCATGATGAACCAATTAATCATTCTGTTTCCGGATTAGGATCTCAAAGTATCAAGATCTGAAAAGATTCAACCGACCTGAACGAGCTGCGTCAGAGGCAAGGCTCTGCGGAAGAGGGCAGAAAGGCAGCCCGTGAAGGACCTGGTGAGCAGCAGAGAGGCGGAGTGGCGAGCAGCCGCCGCCCGCCCTCCGCCGCCCAAGCCCAGCCCGCACGAGTACTTCAGCCACGCGTACATGAACTCCTTCACCTGGACGTACACCGCCGGCACCATCGACGAGAACGGGAACCTGCGCTCGTTTATTTATTATTCACAGCATAAAGCCACAAACATATTTAAAAACTACCTTAACCTAAACTTACTAATAAAAACTCCTTGCAGGCGTCACTCATTCTTACCAAGCCTGTCACAAATATATCCCGCTCTGGTGCAGATTTAATAAACCTCTAGCGACACCATTCGCGGTATCGCTAATTTTGGGTTAAAAGTTAAATCGTAACTGCTTTTTTAATAATTAACATCGCTTTAGAAACATAGTAAAAACTTTAAGCATAAAATAAATCATAAAAAATGTAATTTTAGTACGGGGGCTGAATGTAAGAGGGCGTATGTCATCATGATAGGCTTGAATTTTGTAATCTGTACTAATTGATTTCTCCAGACACATACTTTCTGGGGAAAGGCTGAGTCTCCAACTCGTCTCCGTCATATGGAAATGTGTCCATAACTGCATCGTATTGTTCCTGATTTTCCACCTGAAATAAATTGTATTATTATATTAAAATAAACGGTAAATTTTTGTAGCTACAGATAATCACACCCGAGTTCAAACAAAATAACATGTTATCTCTCTCAATTGTTTAATTGTAGTTTATTAGCCTATATTTAATTTTGGTTAGTTAAAAGTTGCAAAGTTAACCCCTGACAAATGTATTTGTTATTATAATTATATTAATGGTAATAAATGAAAAAAAAAGTTGGGAAAAATATTTACAGCGATTTCTTTTTTATATTTTGTATTATTATTATTTATTATTTGATATTTTATATTATGTATATTTTGTGAATTACATACTATCCCGTTATATATAAAAAAATTATTTCGTATTTTAATCTTCCTCATAGAAACGAAAATGTGAAGCAACCAGAACAGTGTTATTTTTACCTCGATAGGCCGGAAGGTTGCGTTGTCCAGTATATCCCGGAAAACAGCAACCCACCGCTGCATCAGCACTTCGGTGTAGTGTTCAGCCATCTCTTGGAGCAATTGCGGAAGGGGCTCGGTCGGTAGACCGTAGCATCTACCCCAAAGATAAATTGTGAAAAATTAAATATATATTAAAAAAGTTTTTATTAAACACCTGTGACTTCGACAGTCCTGTGAATTTAAGGGCTTCACTCCAGAATTTTTACAACTTATTATTATTATGTTATATAAAATAGATAGTGTGTGGACAAAGAAAGAACTTCCCATCCAATTATTTTTGTTAGCATCTCGAAATCTACAATTTAAATAATATTGCCCAACAATAATACATATTAAGCTTTTATAGCATTTTTGAAACAACAGATGGCGGGAGTCTTAAGTTTATAGGCAACGAGTTTTTTCCACAGACTATATGTCTCGTGACGTCAACAATCAAAAAGTACCTAAAATCTGAGCAAGCGTTATTCTTGAGTATTCAACCAAGTGAAATTCAAATTTAGAACTGACTTGAGGGCATTAATGAAGAGCACGATCTGATGCTTAATACTGAGCATCAGGGTTGGGTCCGTGACGAGTGCGGTGTGTGTACGCAACGTGCTCGCTGCGGCCGAACGAGCGGCGCCCCAGGTCTCGCCCAACCAATCAGACGACACCAGCCCGGCGCCTTTAAAGAATTTTTATATTACTAACAGACAACAATACATCTAGTGCCTACTTAACACTGAGCGGTTTTAAATAAAAGCACAATAAATAAATAAAAGAAAATTTAAAACAGCGACATATTATCGTGTTCAAAGATTGATCAGATTCATCAAAAAATTATATTGACAAAAAAGCAATCTTATAAAAGCTGGACAGTTTTTGTTGCCATGACTACCACTGTATTGCCTAATCAATTTATTTAACAATCTGAAGTCACCAAATTAAATCCAATTAATGATTAAAGTTTTTGCTTCAGTGTATCCATACCTGTCGTGAGAAGATGTTCTTCCAGAATGAAGAAGCCAAGTACAGCACTAAGGTAGCTTTTCATACTCTGGATGGAGTCGTGGAGATTTCCAGCAGCTGGAATTACTACAAGCCGAGCTTGCTGTCTACGTTGGGATCTACGCAAATTTTTATTCAAAAATTAGGCTATTTATAAATCATCACTTTTTAGAAGATTAACCAAATGACTTTAACTCAAGTATTCTAGTAGAAAATTTGACACACATCGTATAAATTACTAAAATGAACTGGGCTGAGTCTAATGAAAATATATCTAAAATAAATCATTCGAACAGATTTCTCAATTTCTAAAGGTAAAATAATACTTTCCTTCCTAACATTGTGCGTCCGCCACAGTGTTTAAAGGCAAAGATTTACTTTAGCTTACAAGGCATAAATACTTTTAAAGTTAAAGGTGTTGTGTTAGTTGACACACATGTGTGAGGGTACATACATACATGTATAATAAGTTCGATCCACAACTACAAACGTATACAAATGCTCGAAGCCAACCAAAAAATGGTCGAAACACTATCAAAAACGAGGCGTTAATCTTACCGATAGTACTGAACGAAGTCATTCTTAGCACCCAGCACCGAATGAATATGTAGGCACCGGTATAGAGGGCTGAAGTCCACTAACTCATGTGGACTCTGGGGGGCATTACTCTCGAGACTGGGTGTGCCTTGGGTTGCCATATCTGACGAATTAATTAACATACCATTAGCAATAATATTTTTAAAACTTTTGCTTGATAACGTGTGGAATATCTTAAGTTGTTTATAAGCACTATTCTTGTATACTTCTTAAATGTAATAAGAAAGAATATTATTTACCTATTTTTTATTGTACCCTTGTTAGCACAATAAGAAATTACATTACATACAATGTTTTTATACATATTAAAAAAAAACAAATATTGCAAACTGTCCTCAACTGGGGCTTATTGTTTGTGAATTTGACCAAAATATATTACAAAATTTATAATAAACTAATATAAGTTCAATAAACCGCTACGAAACACTTATTTTACCTTTTTTATTTTTAATAATATTTTCCAAACTTCGTCCAAGCATTTCTTGGGTTTGCTTTAAAGCCACTGCCCCAACCTGAAACAATGAAATAAAATAATCCATAACTAATTAAACCTTTATAACTCGTTGTTCAGACTTCAATACTATAGCTGGTTGTATTCATATGTATAACCTATATAAACGAAAGCAAGAATTATATGATTAATAGGAACTTTTTGAATAAGAAACTCTATGGAAGCGTAGACATTTTACAACAAAAGAAGATTAAAAAAACAACAAACACTATTCAAACGAGTTTCCCTCTATTCAGTAATGAATACCTGAGGACTAAGCCTTCGAATGTTTTCGAGAAAGTCTCGAAGGTCAGCCATTGACGCATCTTGTATGGCTTGTCGGAGCTTGGGTATATCTGAAGATATGTGCGAACACCAAGCGTAGGGCCCCACACGTGGCAACAGCACATGTTCCAGTTGTTCCAGAGTTTTCAGTGCTGGATAATACCTAGAAATACATGTCAAGTACATTATTAGTATGTAGTTATTTCTGTTTGCTGTTAATGTCGTTTTTGGGTACAAGAAAGGATATCTCAAGGATGTGGACCAGAACCAGGATGTGGTGATGATGGCAATGCAGAGACCTTCAAAAAGTGAGTTAAGCTATCTTCTGGGCATTGACTGTATGAATAGAGATAACATTCATAGCTTTGTCGGCTTGCAATACATGTTAGGATATATGTCTATATAAGATTATGACTTATAAGTAAATATAAATATACCTTTTAGCTTCAACTTGTGATTTAAGCTTGGAATATGTAGTGAGTAGAGGTAGACACAATTCCATCTTTTCAATTGTAGATGCTATGTTCAGCTCAACTCGTCGCGCTCTAATCAGTTCCTCAGCTCTAACACATAGACCTTAAATACGTAAAAAGATTGAAAATTGTAAAAAAAAATTGAATTCCATCACCAGACATTGAGGCAGAATTAAACAATGACGACGTACGCAACTATCTACAACTACTCTAGCGCTTCAGAAGGCACTTTCTGCCAAGCACCAACACTATGTGGAACCAGCTGTTGAATGAGGTATTTCCAAGCCAATAAATGTAAAGGACCTTCATGAAAAGAGTGTACCATAATCTGAAAGGCCAGCAACGCACTTGCAAATCCTCTGAAATTGTATTCTGGCCTACCATGGTGGGCAGTATCACTTAGGATCCGGTGAGATCCCTATTCTTTTACCTTACCTATCCTATTACTTTTTAAAAGAATTGTTTATTATGTGTGAAAGAACAACTTTTACAAAAATGTCTTTTAAAATAAATACAATACTGATTCTGACCTACACCTCCAAATACTAAGTATTGTGTCATTTAAAAATAATGTTTTATTATTACAATTTAATTAATATAACATTTGTATTAATATTCCAAAAAAATAAAACAAAGT
The DNA here is from genome assembly GCA_963693355.1 of Pontia daplidice. Taxonomy (NCBI): domain Eukaryota; kingdom Metazoa; phylum Arthropoda; class Insecta; order Lepidoptera; family Pieridae; genus Pontia; species Pontia daplidice. The sequence goes on from CAVNZL010000013.1 coordinate 1,952,240, forward strand.
AACAGTGTAAAAAAGGTAAAACTACAAACCATCAGTAGTTTCCTTTACATTGGCGTCTACATTAGATATCTCTGCATGCAGCTCTTCAGCATGAGATCTTACTTCCAATAGCTCACGGATAGACTCTATGAAACCCTATAGAAACATTAAATTTAACAAACCAATAAATCAGAGTAAATAGAAGTAGTTTTTATAATAAAATTATATTTATTGTCATTAATCATTCTTGAGAATATATAGTGTATAAAATTTATCATTTTTCAAACAATGCCTGAAAAGCTATCGAATTTCATAATTTAAGCAGTAACATATTTCAGTACATAGTCTTACTTGATAGTAGAAGTTGCAAAGCTTTTCTATTTCTTTATCATGTTGCTTGATTCTCTCATCAAGTTGTTGGAGAAAAGCTTCATGGCCACCTTCTCCTTCATAAACTGATCTAAATGCAGGACCCCAGTAGTCATCAATGCCTTCTATTTCCTAAAATAAGTGCAGTAATTTATATAGTTATGGTAAAAAATTCAACAAGGACAATTCCAGATTCATCAGTTGTAAACTAAATAACAAAGGGGTCCTGCAATGTTTTGATGATTGATAAAATTCACCTATATTAAGCTGTTTACGATATTCTTTTTTTTGTTAGCGATAGTATTAGCTCTTATAATTTAATGAATTTTGAAACAGTTCTAAAAATATTTGACTCAAATTGAGTTTTGCCTAGTTAATCATAACATATTAAAGATAAATTACCTGAATAGTAGCGTTGGTCATTGTAAATTACTGTTTGATTATTGCATACCATGAAAATTATAACAGTATTAGTTGCAAATATACTTTATTCATTTGAAATCGACACACACTTATAAATGTAGCCTAAGTAATGTATAACATTTAAAATTAAATTTGTTGTTAAAATCAAGTTATAATATTATTAAATGTTCTTATTTCATATGTAATAATTATAATGGTAATTCTAGTAAATAGTACTTCCAAGTTACAACTTTGTAATGTACATACATAATATTGTTACTGTCAAATTTTAAGACACTAATGTGGATAGAATTGATGTTTGACACTTAACAGTGACAAATGACTATAGATTTCTACGTTTGGCACGAAGCACGGGGCACGGGCACTGGGCAGGCGGCCAAAAATAATCTAATTTTTTAGTCAACAGCGGTGGACGTGCCTGTGAGGTGTAAAAATATATATAATTTTTTTATTAAGGACGGGAAAGAAAATATTTAAAATCGATGCTACCTATGTGTATGTAAATTTTAAGTGAAAGAGTTATTAACAAAAAAATTCAAAAAGTCCGGCAACCATGGCACACTGTATGAGAGTTTTGCATGGCCAGGTAAGCATTAATTAATTTACACAACCTCTTTATTATTAGGACGTTTTATCCAATATATTTAACAAGCCTAACTCATCTTATACATCTTATAATTTTAGTTTATCGCTTTGTTTACTATACTATCGATGTGTAACATTAATTATTTAACTCTGAATGTAGGGGTCAGTTCAGGTTACTCTGGGGTTATAGTGCTATCGTTTTATCATCAATTGCTCTTCTGGATCCGGATTACACTGGTCAGGGCAGGATGGGATATTCAACAAAATGATGGTTTCAGGGTTTCAGGACGAGAGCTGTACTCTTGGATATTCAACAGCGATGCTTCAGCGTGTCCCCACTGACCGCTGCGGCGGCCCAGGTATATGTAACCTTGAGAAAAATTCAGTTATACAAGATTTTATAGATACATTGACATTGTTATGTAATCACTTTGTATATGAAATTGAGGTTTGCATTGGTGATATAATGTTTCAAAATTGTCTAACGATGGATTTTAGGTTGCTATGTCCAGATTCGACAAGGCTCCATTGCCCTACGAGAAATTAACGAAAAATTTGGAGGTGGTTAAGAAGAGGTTAGGTCGTGACATGACCTTGTCTGAAAAAGTTTTGTACTCACATCTGGATGATCCAAAGGGACAGGTGGGTTACAGGGATATTCCACTATAAAAGAGTTTCTAAATATGAAGCTAACTTGATATATTCAACATATCCACAATATGAGAATGACTGATATTTTATCATACTTTCTTAAATTAAGTTCTGAGATTTAAATTTTGATGTTTTAATACTATCTAAATACTGTGTGTACCTGATTTCAACAATGACATATCACATAGTTTATAGCTGAAAAAATAAATTCACTCTGTGTTTTCAATAATTTTTAATAGAACCTAAATTTGGTTTGATTTTAATCAGGAAATTGAAAGAGGTGTCAGTTATCTCCGATTACGCCCTGACCGTGTGGCTATGCAAGATGCCACTGCCCAGATGGCTATGTTGCAATTCATCTCCTCCGGTCTGCCAAAAGTTGCAGTACCATCTACCATTCACTGTGATCACTTGATTGAGGCTCAGTTGGGTGGTGTCAAAGATTTGGCTAGAGCAAAGGTAATTTATAACTTCCAAAGTTTTTGAATTTGATTTATTTATTGCTCACTAAAATCATGGTTAAATATTAACTTTACATATAATTTTATATATCATATATCCATAAAATAATAGCCTCTTCCTGGCCTTTTTAAAAAATACACAATTTGTCATTTTGTAATATTATTCCAATACTCCAATTGAACAAACTTAGTAATAAATTCAACATAATATAATATACAACAAATCTATAAAAAACCCTTTAGGACATCAACAAGGAAGTATACAAATTCTTAGAAACTGCTGGAGCCAAGTATGGAGTGGGATTCTGGAAACCAGGCTCTGGTATTATCCATCAAATTATTCTGGAGAACTATGCCTTCCCTGGTCTTCTCATGATTGGTACTGACTCTCACACACCCAATGGAGGTGGACTTGGTGGACTGTGCATTGGTAATTAATCAGTTGTAATAGTTGATTATTATAGGTTTCTTTATATTTGTATAATATAATTAGTACTTTTATTTCAAAATTTATTGAGTTGCATTATCATTATAAGAACACATTTAGTAACGGTAACACCAATATATTAATAAATTCTCTTTTCTTATAAACACTATTTAACTCAAATTTAGCCTAGGTAAAAGTATTTTTGACCAGTCTAAACTATTATGTAATTGAATTACATTGAAATATTTTATCTGTTATTCATTTCTTTTAGATCTAAACACATACATTTAAGCAAAATACATTTAAAAGTAAAACTACTATACTTTATTCTAGGTGTGGGTGGTGCCGATGCAGTAGATGTCATGGCTGACATCCCTTGGGAGCTCAAGTGCCCTAAAGTTATTGGAGTCAGACTTACTGGTAAGTTAAATAAATTTAAATAATGATGCTCAAATTAAATCATTGGATTATGTTTTCATTGCATAATAAACGCCATTTTCAAATTTAAAAAAATATTAATTAAAATATTTAATGGTTATTAAAATGAAAACGTTTTATATTTCAGTATTTTTTTATAAAAAACCAAACTTACTGTCACACACAGGATTGCTATTAAAATGCGCGCTCTGCTTAAGTAGATAAAATATGACACATTATTATTACACTTTATCTGGAGTCTAATATTTTGTTATTATATAGATTATATTAATTATTAATATTATTATCAAACGACGTCCTCACGTTTATATAATACGTAAATGTGCTGAAACTAAATGTATTTGACTCTTCGTGACGTACAAATTCATAAGTTTCCCTTTTAATGGAACTAATCTATTCCTATGTGAATCTTAGTCAATTGAGTGCCATGTTATTGCGTATATTTTTTATTAGCTATAAATAAGCTAGTGTGGCCGAGAGCCAGGTATTCAGTGACTTGCTCTATTTACTATACATACAACATATACCACCTCTAATTTGCAAGATTGTCATATTATTTTTTTGTAATGGCGTCTTTATTGACACGCACAGGTTATCTTAGGATTAGTTATGAGCTTTCAATTCTATTCCACCGCGATATAAGCAGTTAATACAATGTTTCGCTAAGAATAGTGTGTTAGTAAAAATATAACCATTGTACCAAACTCAAAATCCAAGCGTGTACTCAAATAAGAATTAACACCTTTGAAATATGTTTAGTTACATAAATAAATATTACCATAAATGTTACAATACTACGATGTCAAACTGGAAATGATGTAAAACTGAGAATGATTTAAGTACTCCGTACCTATGCGGGTGATATTATTTTTTATAATGACACGTTTTTTATTTATCCTCCGTCCTTATTGATAGAAGCAAGATGTTATACACTTATATTACATATGTCATTCCACGATAAATGAATTATCGAAACAAAAATAACATTATAAGACCCATAAGATAGTTGATACGAAAACTATTTGAATACTAATTGTCAGTATCACATATTACGCTGAAAAGGAACAAATTTCCTCATTTTTAACTTACGCTTGTTATTAATCATCATCATTTCGATTGATTCTACTGATGAAGAAGTATCGTAAGAATATGCTCCAAAGCAATACTGTTTAGAAAAAACATTATTATGATGAAAATAAAATGAATACAGACCTGCTAATCGACTAAAATATAATAAACTTATATAAATAAATTTGGACAGTCATGTCCCAAGTTTTTTATGAATATTTTTCTTATTTAAACGAAACTATTTTGTATAAATAATATTTTTCAATTTCGCATACATATCTATTGAACACGTAAATAATCGGTAACTTTGGGTAGTCTAAAAATAAACTTTTAATAACATTACATCATAAGCATTTTAGATAAAACAACGAAGTACAATAAACTTGTCGTATTCAATAAAAAAAATAATGAAAGAACATATTAATTACGTATGAGAAATAAATATTAATATAATGCATTAATATTATTTATAAAAAAAATATCAAATGTATTTTTATAAGTTTGATCAAATTTGTCGTATTCTAAAGTTCGCGCGAAAAGTATGTACATCATTTTATCGGGAATAATCTAAGAGCTACTTCTACTCACTTTGGTTAGACTTTTTTTATTTTATTTCACGGCAACTTTAGACAATCGTATTGTGTGTTCGCCATCACTTGCGGTGTCCTTGTTATAATTTAATTTGATATTGTTGTATGACATTTATTTAATAAAATTGTTTAGATGATGAGTTAAGATTTGTATAATTTTACGTTCTGCTAATAATGGCGACACATTCAATGAAAATCGATATGTATTTTCTTTAAATTAAATTAATTACACAAACCTGCACACCTGTGGAATTTCACAATGATTACATATCTCTACTATATTCATATAAGACAAACAAGACGTCGGTGATAACATACGACGCATGCGCAGTTATATTACGTTTCGTGTTTCGTCTTGACGAGGACAATTGGTGCGAAATTGATACAAGGAGATATTATATAACATTTCAAATATTCTTAAGTTTCTTGTACTTGACCTTCAAATAAAATATCTCTAACTACCATTTCAGCGTGGTAGTGGTTTACGTTTTAATTAACAACATCTTAACACAGTTCTATCTTGCTAGTTTCGAAATCATTCTTCGTACAAATCATCTTCATTGATTGATAAATAATATTTATCTTTTTTGTATATTGCGTGACCTTCACGAAAAGTTCACGTTCATTGACCTTATGTTGTCAACTTTAGTACAAAAACTATTTATATTTGGGTTTCGACAGGAGTAAATATTTTTACGCTTTAAAAATATGATAGAGGGAATTATGACACTTCGTTGTGTAGCATTTGAAGAACTTTCGACATAAACGCGACAGCGCTGGTAAAAGTCATTGTGAGTTCGTTAGTTCTTAAGCGAGGTGCGACTCTGGTGTTATCACGGTAAGGCCCAGTAAAGAGTAAAAGAATATGCTATTAGGGACAATTTGCGAAAGTTGTTTATTTACATACTAAATCCGTCTAATTACACCATTGTACACACCTATCCCGTTCATTACAGCGAAAACTATTACTACAATCTTGCTAAAAATTCCTATATTTAGTAAATCGTGCGTCGTAAAAGACAGGAGATCGTTTCTCATCCGATTTTATGATTCTTTGAATCTTTTTTGATTACGTTTCCTTTTTACCGAAGTGTAAATAAGAGGAAAAAGCCATTTGAAGTTCTGGGGTCGAACGTGCGAGGTCAAACGTAGTACGTACTCAAACATTTGTCTTATTGCATCTTAATAACAAGTTATAAGTCCCTGAACATTCTAGACATTGACATTTACGTATATATAATCTTCAGACAATTTTATTGAATTGTATAAAAGGCCGTAGGCTACGTAATATAATAGTTAGTACTTTATAAAAAACATCAGAACTCCGATTCCTGAAATGACGATATCGAACACATCAACATCGAAGTAACGAAATTCATCTATTTTTGTTATAAACAAAATAATATCGTTCTTCAACGCGTAGGCAAGCAAAGATTCAAGTGGCAGTTTAGCTTGTTTATGGTCGATTTGATGTGAGAAGAAAAAGGTAGGCAATGATGAACTCCATGATGATTAGAAAAAATCTTATATATTTCGAAATTAGCTAAACAGTAAACCAGCTTGCAGGATTAAGCAGAGGCACTCACTCTATGAAAGAATGCGTAATGTATACCGTAAAACTGTCATGACTAGGTAAGCTGTCGGGCTGGACATCTCCCAAGGATGTGATCTTGAAGGTCGCCGGCATCCTCACCGTAAAGGGTGGCACTGGAGCCATCGTGGAGTACCACGGACCTGGTGTCGACTCTATCTCCTGTACAGGAATGGCCACTATTTGTAACATGGGTGCTGAGATCGGAGCTACCACTAGTGTGAGTAAAAATGCTTACCTTCACACACAGATACATATAACTAATAAATATTCTAATTTCTACGTTTTTACGATGTATAAGTGAAATATCGGCTGTAGTTTTTCAGCATTCATCATACGAAAAAGGGGATTGAACTAATAGCCACTTACCACTTAAGACAATCATATAAATGTGAAATTTTTTATATTTGTTATTTGATCTTTAAGGTTTATGGTAGCCTGGTACTTCAAAGCCTTAAATACGAATTATAACTGAAATCCAAAGTTAATCAATACAAAATTTATTCACAAAGTTTATTTTAGGTACACTTTTAGTAGGTCTATCTTCTAATGACTAAAATATTCAATTTGCTTTTTTATGGAATCAGGTATTCCCATACAACTCGCGTATGGAGGCGTACCTTAAGTCGACTGGACGCGATGGCGTGGCAAGCGCCGCTAACTCCTACAAACATCTTCTTACACCTGACCCCAAGGCACCGTACGATAAGGTAGGTTCAATTAAAAAACATTAATTTTCTCATTAATCTGTTATGTAGAAAAGTGTTTATAGGCGACCGGCGCGAGATATACCCTTAGACGGTTCTCCGGCGTGGCATACTGCGAATGGAGTGTTATGAAGTGATGATGATCTATGATGTATATAGCCTATGAATATGCTAATATTAAATTAATTACTAACCTGTATATATTTTATGTTATATACTTTTTTTGTTTTCTTGCAAGACTTAATTAATATTAACCCCGTTTTTCGTAGTACCAGCTGTGTTTCAGTCGTTCTATGTTTATAGAAGGAAAGGAAGCAGGCGTAGAGTAACTAAAGTACTCGTATATCGTAAAAATAAGAAAAAGCTTAAAAGTGCGAATCAGTAGAAATGAGTATAAAGTAGTACAGAATATCAGTGAATGCCTATATGGCTCAAAATTCTTAAAATACACTAATATTTCAAATTATTTTAACAGGTATTGCCTTTAACGATTTAGATTTTAAATTTCTATTTGCTATTTGAATTTTTCAAAATGTTTTGTCGAAAATTTGACCGTCTCGAGGAATGATTAAAAACCCGCATTTGACTTATATTTGATTTGCAGCTGATTGAAATCGATCTGTCAACCCTGGAGCCGCATGTCAACGGACCCTTCACCCCTGACCTCGCCAACCCGATCTCGAAGTTAGGTGATGCAGCAAAGAAAAACGACTGGCCAGTGGACATCCGCGTTGGTCTCATTGGATCTTGCACCAACTCGTCGTATGAAGATATGGGCCGGTGTGCCAGTATCGTCAAGGAGGTTAGACTTCAAGTTCATTCACCTCACCCTTGACTCAGAAGGGTGAACTCATCCCTGAGAAGGGGGGGGATCCACCTCACCTTTGATTCAAATGGGTGAACTCATTCACCTCACCTTTGATCCAGATGGGTGAACTAAGAGAAATTCAGTTGTTAATATTTTCTTAATAAAACATGACGGTTTAGACGATAATAGAAGACTACTGTTTTCATCAAAACTAATAAATTATAGATAATTTATTTTCAATATGTTTTCGATTATTAATTGTGATAGGAAAAAATATTTCTTTAGAAATTAATTTACCTAGTCAATTATTTCGTCCGCATTTGTTCCAATTTAAATCCAAAAAAAGAAATTTAACCTTGAGTTTCTTATCAGTATATTTTAAATACGGATATATCTAAAAAACATAGTGGTTTTACTATAATTATTACTGAGTTATTAAAAATTAAGTAATTTATGTCTCCTAAGCGACCACTATCCTGACGTCACACTATGACATACAAACTACATAGCATGACGTCATCACTTGGAAAGAGACACAAACTAAGAAGTAGCACTGACCTATTTTATATATACCCCCTTAACATATGTTTAGGGTCAGCCCAAACTGTTGATTTCAAAATAGTTTATTAATTAACATACAAATATTAATTACAGGCGTTGAAACATGGACTCAAATCCAAGATCCCATTTAATGTGACCCCCGGATCCGAACAAGTCCGTGCGACAATCGAGCGAGATGGCATCGCACAAACGTTGAGAGATTTCGGAGGCACTGTAAGTACTATTTTTTTGATTATATATTTTATAGATAATAATGAAACTGTTTTGTATATATTCATTTAAATGTTATTTCTTTATAATCTAAAGTGGGTAGCAAACTTATGAAGTAAAAAACCCCCCATAGAGAAATATTTTGGATTTTTTTTAGATTTTAATACAAATTATTAAGCAACCATAGGTTCTCGTTGATTCAACGTTAAAACTGTTAAACTCCTTAAATTTTCTAAATTATATATCTGGCTGTGAACTCTGAACATCAGCGTCCCGCTCGCTTTGACTGAATTTCTCTTTAATTTTTTTTACTAAAACTTTGACCAATATACAAGCAATACTCCGCGAAAAACCCAGAACCACTCGACGCACATTTCTCTCCGACACCGGAGCAATATCCTGATGATGATGATGTAATTGGGATTTTGTACTATGGACTTCCGCAAAGTAACGCCTGATTCTATTAATGTTTGCCCTCATATTGTATTGGTGGCGATTCTGATGTACACACTCTAAACTAAAAATCTCTAAATTTAGTTTTACACCTGTCAAACAGTTTTAGAGAGCGTAACCTATTCGTATATCTCCAAATTGATAGCAATAAGGTTTAAAATGTCAATGTAGAAATATATAGAATAGGTTACACACGTTTGACAGGTCGAAACCTAAATTTAGAGATTTTTAGTTTTAGAGGTGTACCTACATCAGAATCGCCACCAATATCTTTCACTTTAGCCATTATTGCTTAATGAAGCCGTAAATGATTGTGTTACAGGTATTGGCCAACGCCTGCGGCCCCTGCATCGGCCAATGGGACCGGCAAGACGTGAAGAAGGGCGAGAAGAACACAATTGTGACGTCATACAACCGCAACTTCACCGGACGGAATGATGCCAATCCCGCCACGCACTGCTTCGTCACGAGCCCCGAACTGGTCACAGCGCTCTCCATTGCAGGTATTTTGCAGCCACTTCACATAAGGACATTTGTACATATAATATCGGTCCACTCTGTTTATCTATTTTGTCCCTTTCTGTCAAACGGCATTTACGCTGTAATCGAAAGGGACTTATTATGTATTGTATTCATTTTGTAATGATTTACCGAAAAGATTGAGGAGGCTAGTTGAGTACAGAAAAGGTGTAAATTTTAAAGGACAACTGTCTTAACTAAAAGTCTAAAACTCTATACTAAATTAGATAATAATATTGTATTATTATTATTTTTTTTAATTTAGGCCGTCTCGACTTCAATCCGGTAACTGATGAGCTGACAGGAAAAGATGGAAAGAAGTTCCGCCTTTCGGACCCCTTCGGGGATGAATTGCCCTCAAAGGGCTTCGACCCTGGCCAGGACACGTACGAACACCCACCTGCTGATGGCTCCAGTAAGTTTTTTGAATAGCAATCAAATTATGTATAACAATGTAATTTAATTTATACTTCATATAATGGATTCCATGATTATATATTTATTTTTTAAAGAAAAATAGTTTGCTTAGGAGTTTAAACAAAGAAAAAGGGGAAGAAATGATTTTTTTTTAATGTATATTTTCCCTTGCAGAGGTGAAAGTGGACGTGTCACCGTCTTCCGACCGCCTCCAGCTGCTGGCGCCGTTCGACAAGTGGAACGGCAAAGACCTGGAGGACCTCACCATCCTCATCAAGGTCAAGGGCAAGTGCACCACCGACCACATCTCAGCTGCTGGACCCTGGCTCAAGTACCGCGGACATCTCGACAACATCTCCAACAACATGTTCATCACGTGAGTTCAGATTTTCTAGGTAAACCTAATGTGTAATGATCTGGCATAAAATAGATTTTCTAAAATACAAAATGTGCTATGTTCTGCAATCCGGCATTGGTCCGGGACCAACTCTCACCACATAATAACAAGGAATTTTTTATTATGAAAATTGATAATTTTTCCTATTTCCACTTCCAAGAGCCTCCGAGAGTAAACAGCCAATAATTAAGAGTGAATTTTTTAATCTAGAATACACTCATTTGATGTCTTACATAATCTAACCAACAATAGTTATATTATACTTAACTTTTAATGAATACAATATCCTATAAAATCAATAAAAATACAAATATTATTATAAAACTGTGAACACTTTCAGAGCAACAAACGCCGAAAACGGGGAGTTGAACAAGGTGCGCAACCAAATGACAGGCGAATGGGGTCCGGTGCCCGCCACTGCTCGTGCCTACAAGGCGGCCTCAGTCCCCTGGTGCGTGGTCGGAGACGAGAACTACGGAGAGGTAAGAATTTACACTAGGTCTTTAGTTTTATATTAAGACAACTGTGTTATCAAAACCACTGAAACCAGTGAGTGGTTAAATTTGTCCAAATTGCGGTTTGTTGGTGGGATGGAGCTGCCAGCCCTTGAAATGCTGTCCGAATTTAGGCCTAAATTGGGTCACGCTGATGATTCTGATAATTTCTGAAAAAACAAGTGATTTTATTTATATATCGCTATAAGTAAACTTGATTCTAATGAAATTGACTTTAAAAAGGGCTCGAGTCGGGAGCACGCTGCGTTGGAACCCCGTCACCTGGGAGGACGCGCCATAATCGTCAAGTCTTTTGCCAGGTAATATTCCCTATATATATATTGGATTATGTAAATAGTTGTATGTTAGTATACATGACAGGTTCCTATCTATTAAGTCTATATAAGAGTCTATTAAAAATTGTACAATTTAAATATAGCCATAAAAATAACTATTTCTTATTTAAACATATAGGAAATACAGTAAGTTTAGTTTCTAAAGCGGTATTTCTAACTATAACCATTGCTCCGACAATCACTATGAAGAGACCCAGAAAACTTACTAATTTTGAATTTGTAGAATCCACGAGACCAACCTGAAGAAACAGGGTCTGTTGCCTCTCACATTCGCCAACCCCGCTGACTACGACAAAATCCAGCCCTCGGACAAGATTTCCCTGCTTGGACTAAAAGACCTCGCACCTGGCAAGGTATTAATAGTTACAACTTTTACACCTAGTTTTATTTTATAATCCTAATTCAGACCTGTCTAATATGATAATAAATCCGATTACAGCAAGTTGAATGTGAAATCAAGCATAAGGATGGAAAGTCGGAACGCATCAAGTTGAACCACTCTTTGAATGAGCAGCAAATCTCCTGGTTTAAGGCCGGTTCAGCCCTCAACCGTATGAAGGAAGTAGCTACTGGCAAGTAATTGGAACATTACATAGATAATAATCATGGCCTTTAATTCGAATTTCGAAACGTCAAAATTGCCGCGGAAATATTAAATGTTATACAGAATATCATTGTTATTAAAAAGTCAGTGTTGCCAAGCCTTTGAGCCTTTTTTCGATTTAATGTTAAGAAATAATTGTCTGATTTTTTATTTATATGTATTTTATGATCATTCTCACATCTTATGGTTTGAGACTTGATATTATGTAATGTTTTTGAGAATACATAAGTTACCGTTTTTAGTACAACATTTGATTGGTATTTGTAGTGCATTTTGGAATGTCTCGCGGCGTACTTAGATTGTAGAGATATTTATATAGATCACTTTTCGAACTTTATGATGTATTATCAAGAAATAATTATTTAAGTAAAGTTTTTTTTTCATTTATGTACATAATTTTACCTAATTATAACCTAATAAAAAATTACGTACGTATATTTGAATTTTATTTCTCAAACTATTGTGCCCATTTTTTTTATTTTATTGTATAGATGTTAGCGTGGAGAAATTGGAATTAATACCTGGTACCTTCCCAGTTGGTACGAAAAAAATAACATATGTTTTTAAGAATTTACATTTAAAATCAATTCCATTTCATGCATTTAATTAATAATAAATAATACTATTAGTACTATTTTATAACTGCGAACCTTGATTACTTTGAACTAAAAAAATTCTAGTTGCATTCTGAACTAAGCACTGTTCACTTTGTGTAAATTACCTTATGTGAAGGGGACAGTGCATTTAGACAGATTTTTATGTATAGTTGTTTTAATACAAATAATTATTTAGTATTATCAGGCCAATTATATTTCTTATGCCGGATGACTAAAAAAACAACTTATAATTAAAGTTTATTTCTAATACAATGCCAAACGTGCATAAATCATTTTCACGGTGTCATCTTAAAGCGCAAAAGTCACGAGTTGGGATAAGGGGTGATCTATTTTCCATAGGGTTGGTACATACCTCTTCCACCCTCCAGATCCACAACTATTTTTAAAATCCTAAGGGTAAAATGATTATTAGGTGAAGTCTCAAATCTTGCGATGGTGCTGGAGCCTACATTGAAGTACCGATGACGGTATATGTACATTAGTGTTTTTCCAGCACACAGAAGAATGGAAGAAGGGTAAAATTGTATGATAGATAATAGATGATCATTCGGCGATGCTGTATTGAACCAATTTGGCTTTGAATGATTCATTGTAGATCTACTGAATACATATTTAAAACTTGCTTCGTTACAGGTGTCATCTACACCTGATTCACACAATATTTACGGGAGAAAATAGAATAAGGTTTATATCTGTTAATTATTTGATTGAACAAGATGGCTTCTCTATTTTAAAGACATAAGTTTACTCCTGTGTGTGCCGTCAGTTCTCAAACTAGGTAATCAACATTAATGTTTCCCAAGGATAGGAAAATATATTTTCTCAACTTCATTATATTTATTATAATAGTGTTAAGTTTTTCTACTAATTTCTACTAAGATTTATAGTAGTGAAAGCCTCATTCAATTAAAAAAATATATACCCTTTTGTGTTCCAGTCCTTTTTATACATGTAGTAGAATTTAGATTGTCACAATAATTTGATTTAATCTAATTTACAAAAATTTGTTCAGCATCAATATGGAATTCTTGTTAAATTTGGTGATAACACAGTATGTTCAAAATAACTATCACCATAATATTATCATCCTAAATTATAACCTTCTTACTGTGTACTCTTTGTATCATACATAGTCAATACCATTCTTATCCTTCTTTAGCAGCTTACTAACCACTTATTTCTTTACAATATATAATATCCTGTTTTAAAAGAGAATCTAAATGATTTGTTTATTTATGAAAGAACTAATTTTTCCCAATAAGATTATTATTATATATACTAACGATATAATTTATAAATGTAAATAGAGCCCAACTATTAAAATGTTTATGTGGCATATTGGTTTTCAATAGAATACTTTGACAAAACAATATGTAAGTTAATATAAATTCCAATTAGGTACTGATACTAAGAAATATTGTAAGAAACTATATTTCTTTACTATTGGTACATAATGGATCTTTCTACATATTTGATCTTTAGAAATTATACCTTTCATAAGAAATTTATAAATTTTAAACTGGATTTGGTAAAAATGAAACACATAATAGTGTAAAACTATATAATAAGCCAAGGTCTAATCCTCATTATCTTCATTGTCACTGTCGGCATTAATGTTGAAGTAACGCAATTCATATGAATCATGAGCTGATGCCACAACTCGCAGCCAATCACGCAGATTGTTCTTCTTAAGGTAACGCTTTGTCAGGTACTTCAGATACCTCTTGGAGAAGGGAATGTCTGTAAATATATGTTGAAGATACTAAAAACCTTCTATATAAAATGTCTTGTATCTATACACCCATAGCACATAATGTACAGAACTTTTCTGTTATAAAAACTAAATGATACTAAGAAATACATGAAGATTAGGGAGGAAAATTGGTCCAAAACATATGTGATATTCAAATAAGGAAGCTAATATATTTCACAAAATCATCCACATTTTAAAATGTTTAATATTTCAATTGTACATTTAATATTTTGATAATTGAATGAAGCTATTACTTATTAAACATATCTACCAACCTGCGCTGATGGCGACTTTCGTCTTGTCGCGAGCGATGACAACGTGATTGCCTAGGTTATTGGTTTTGCCTTCAACCTTTACACGTTCTTTTAGGTATTTTTCGAAGTTGCCCACATCTAGAATGCTGTCTTCGGCGGGATGTGTGCAGTCAATGGTGAATTTCAGATTGATTTTCCTTCTTTGACCCTTACCACGGATTTTACCGCCTTTGACACCCTTCTTACCAGTTTTCTGGTGTAATTGAGCTTTTTTAGCAACTGGCTTTTTAGCTACAGCCATTTTGGCGACCTGAAACAGAATACTTTTTTCTAGTACTGAGAATAAACAAAATATCACTTCACATAAACTATTAAAATAAAATTATTTGAGTAACCTACAGAACACGTGTTACAGTCACCGATAAACCTGCAAAATGGCCGACTTCAAATCACAATATTTTTGACAGCATCTTTTCTCCGGAAGTAGACAATAAGCAATACACCACAGATCCCAC
Source organism: Pontia daplidice (assembly GCA_963693355.1). Taxonomy (NCBI): domain Eukaryota; kingdom Metazoa; phylum Arthropoda; class Insecta; order Lepidoptera; family Pieridae; genus Pontia; species Pontia daplidice. The sequence goes on from CAVNZL010000013.1 coordinate 1,967,487, forward strand.
CTTCTCCGCACAGATCATAAAGGTCACAACAACAGTCCACTTTTATAATCATATATATACACTATATGTTTTTTCATCTTGACAAAGCACCCAGCTCAAAAAAATACTTAAGAACCTAATAGGTTTTCAAATAACATAAAAGAAGTATTTTTACAATTAAATGCCTGGAAAACAAATAATAATATAATATGGGCGAATTAAACAAGTTTTCAAGTATATACAAGAAACAATATGAAAGAGTGATGCATGCATGCATTGTCTTATTATTTAAATAAAAGCTTAATATGTATGTGGTGATCGTTAACTCTTGCATACTAGTTCTGCTTTTGTTACTGCAACATTAATTTGCAAAGTATCTGGATTCTTATTAAAATTGTTTGAGTAACCCCAATATTGTTTACTTTATTTATGTATAGACTGAGACTTATCATCTTAAAAATAATTGGATCACAATAGGTTTAATAACTAATTATTTTAAAATAGTAATATTATACTAAAAATTGCAACTTTAGGCTTGACAGCTGCATTTTATTTAAAAAACCTAAAAACAAACAGTATGTGAGTAATATACTGGTGAGTCAAACCAATCGCCTTATAGATAATATATTTATTAAGAAAGTATCAACATCAGCTTTTACACAACATTACATCCGCTATACTGAAAAAGATCATTGCATTAATAAGCCCTTTATCGCCCAAATAACTTACGTTTACAGCTTGTGGCCCACTTGAGAGAGACCGAGAAGGTGCATCAAAGGTATAGTCTTTAATTTTGAAAATTTTTTTTTAATTTATAATTTGTATAAAAATCCCTGAGCTTTAGATTTAAAGCAACTAAAAAGAAACTCATAAATATACTCTCTTTGTTCACAATTACTCCATAGTTCACACACATTTCCAAGTTGGCAGAGAAAGTTTGGAAAGGGGGGGGTGGGGGTGGGCCCCCCTTTCCCGGCCCCCCCAAATTTTTTTTAAAAAATCCCCCCCCTTCCCCCCCCCTAAATAATTTTTAAATTTTTTTTTTTTTTTTTTACTATCAACTATGTAGAAAGAAGTGAGGAATGACGTAACTTTAAGGTATTACTTCTATTTTTGTAAACAAGACAAATCTGGAATCTACTAACCTTTTCACGTTCAATAATTTTCGTTTGTGGGAAATCAGGCGAAGTAATGAAACAGTAAGAAGAAGTGCAGTGACTGACATCGCATTACGACAATTATGCTTAGTTTTTTAATCAATAACTACCGCTTCCATTACTAACACGATCGATAAAGTCAAGGTAACCAAATGATACCAAGAAAATGGATAAATGTTTTGCCGTCTGCGGCTGTGATGATCTTGAAGGAATAACAAATTCAGACCTAGACCGTTTTACGGATAAAATTGAAAATGTGTTAAATGACGAGAAAGGCAGACGACTTTTTAGGAACTTCATGTTTTCCAGTAATATGAAGCATGGAAGGAGAACTTTAGATTTTTGGGAGCATAATGAAAGGTTGCTTACTAATTCTGAGGATGCTGATAATGTTTCATTACGGAATTATTTAAAGGATGTTAGCCGTCTTATTGATGAAGCTGAAAGAATAGAAGAATTAGACTTTGCAGCAGTGGAGAGGCTGGCTTCAGCTCACGAATCTGGAAGCAGGGAAGAAATAGCAGAAGCCCTTAAAACAATTAAGGTTGAAACTACTAAAGCCCTCCGAAGAGAATATTTTGCATTTAGACTCCGATTTATACCACCTAAACATAAATAGTACAAATGAAATTTGTGATGTACTTTTACAATGTAATGTAATTTTGATATAAATACCTGCCGTCACAACTGTGTAAACAATTTAGTATTAAGTTTTTTGTTATTTATTGAAGCAATGCTTGTATGTATATATTGACACCACAAATAAATTATTAATATTTAGGATAGTTTATTTTAATTACCTTTAAATTTCATAAAATAAAAACAATATATAAAATTCTGTATTTATTGCCAATATACAGTCAAATACAAGTAATATATTTCACATTAAATCAATCATTCCTTTAATAATATTATTTAAATGTAAAACTTAGAACTATTTTGTATTTTAAAGTTTTTAATTCTTACCTAATTAATTTAGGCAATTTATAATATAATAATAAGCAACACTGTGTTGATCATTATTTCCATTTCACTAAACAAGGGATATAGTTGTATCACATAGTCTGCCTCAAACATAAAATTGATTCATTACTCTTAAATAATTTATCACTTGCTGCAAATTATATGCAGCTTTCTTACTCCTAGGTTTTTTTCCAAGAATAATACATTTCAAGAGGTTTGTTGACCTGAAATAAATGTTTTGTTTATAATTTCTCTTTTAAAATGTATGAATTAGCTTATGTTTAAACATGTTATTATGTAGTTACATTCTATGCATATTATATAAATAATAAACTAAAAATAGAACTCAGCTAAAATATATGTTATTAAGCTTTGAGGATGACAAAGTCACCACTGATATTTTAAAAAAATTGGTAAAATAAAATTGTCTAATAGTAAAATTGTTGGCTGAGGAAAAAACCTTTCACCATTAGATTTCTTAAATAAACAGACAATCCACCAAAAAATTTAAGTTTGATCCAGTATATGTAATTATGTTAACACACAAGCTCTTTACTTTTATAATATTTGTAGTATAGTTTTATAATATATCAAAAAACTAAATAAGCAATATGTATATAATACCTTCCAATATTTATCATTAATCTGCCTCAAGGTCTGTGCACCTGCTAATGGAACAAATTGTCCAGGAGATGGTGCAACATAGATACAGAAGTTGAGAAGTCTATACGCTTCTGGCAGCTCAGTGTCGAGGTCAAGTGTAAGTCGCATTGCAAGGTACTTGCTCAGATGATCAACTGTCATGGAATTAATATGACATTAAAATAGTAAACAGTCTTGATGTGTTTGGAAAAAAAAACCATTTAAATAAAATTATTTGTTGAAGAGAATCTGTATACTACAAATATATTTCTTAAAATTTACCTGAAGCATTAGCTGTGGTCTTCAAGTATCGCACTGAGCTATCCCTCAAAGCTCTCATAAGCTGGTTATCACCCATCATTTCAGTTGGATGTGGTTTAAAAACAAGCTCAATCTCATTAGGATTCAGGACCTCCCCCTCACCCTCAGTGTCCATGGAATTCTCACCCTCTGTTCTGGAATAATGGATTATAAATTAAAAAATGTGTAAATCAAGCGTATTACTTCAACTTACTAGAAATATCCTTTATTTCCAGTTTCTCTCATAGTAATATCTTTATATAAATTATTCATTCTTACAATTCATGCAAGTTTTAAAGACAAAGAAATATAGTTATGCATGGTAATATGTCTAAGTTTTTGTTTTTAATGGACTTAAGTTGTAACATACCTGCCATCACTAGATTCACTTTCTTCACTTCTTTCTGACGTTAAAACAGACTTTGCCCTTTTAGTTGTACTTGTGTTTTTTGATACAGAACTCAGATTAGAAGGTACTGGAGATGGTGTACTTCTAACAGATGCAGGATTTGAGGTAGACTGACCAGAAGGGGTTGGATTTCCTGTAGATGAAGAACCTTCTCTATTGTTTGACATACTTGTTGTCCCCCCATTTTGTGGTGGGTCAGTACTATTTCCATTCACATTAGATGTGCTATTGGCACTGCTTTCTTCTTGATTTTTCCTCGAACGTTGAGGTCTATTCTGAGACTGTAGTTTAATTCCCTCTGTAATAGAGTTAACAAGGGAAGCTTGAGAATGGGACATATTAATCTTAGCCAACACCCTTTCCTGATGTGCTTCGTATTCATCTCTACTTGGATATATCTTAGATATTAGCAAGTCAAAATTAGGATCGGGTCGTAGTGAACGCTTTGAAACCAACTTCTTTCGACAGGTCGGGCATTCTTTGTTACCTGACCGCAAAGCAGTTATAATGCAATCTGAACAAAACCTGTGGAGGCATTCTTTAGTTGTCATGGTCTTCTTGAGCATATCTAAACATATTGGACACATTAATTCACTGTGCAAACTACGCGGGGAGACGGCTATCTCTGTCGCGTCTGTTATTACTTCCTGAGGTGTCCTATGTAACTCGTAAAGAGATAGCTCCCATGTCTTATTTTGAGATGGTTCTGTAGAAGACATATTTTACTTTGAAATATACCACAAATAATATTATTTTTTCCTTATTAGTGCAAGTCAAGCACAGAGAGCCTTCGGCCTACGCTGCCGCCATTTTGTTTACGTTTAACTATTTGATAACAATTATCAAGAATCAATTTCGGAACAGAAAATTGCTTATGACAGCTTGACAGCCAACAGTGACAAATGACTCAAGGTTCAAATTCAAATAACAAGTACAGACCCACGTAGTAGGTTTTATGAGTGGTATAGCCCCAAGGGAATTTATACAAAAATACATGAATACAAGAATACAAATATAAATATCTTCCGGGTTTTCATTTGATGAGCTGTGTTCTGAAAGTTTTATTTCTTATTTTAACGAATAATTTACAAAGAAACAGTAAAATAATATAAAATATATATTTCCAAAATAAGTTTTTCATTATAAATAAACTTAATTCAGTATGGTTATTTTCCTTGTTGAACTGGAACTAATATTTGGCCACTATTTTGATTGGGTACAATGGTAATCATATTGCCTTGGTTGCCATTAGGCATAGATTGAGAAGGTTGTTGAACGATTAACCCTGGCTGGTTTGACTGTAACTGCTGCCCAGGTTGCTGAACTAGAATGGTTTGTTGACTTGGTTGTAACTGCTGGCCAGGTTGTTGGACAAGAATTGTTTGGGGTCCTGTTTGTTGAGACGGTTGCTGAACATAGAAAGTTTGATGATTTGGTGGTCCACTAACGAATACGGTTTGTGGCTGGCTAGACTGCCCTTGTAGTGGGTTCTGAACAATAAATTGTTGTTGGCTTGTAGGTGGTCCAACAATGATTTGTTGCTGGCCGGAAGGCTGAGGAACGTAAATAGTTTGCTGATTTGGTTGCTGGGCCATTAATACTGTTGGCTGCTGATTGGGTTGAGAAACAAGAACTTGGTTCGGTTGTTGTTGCACTAAAACTTGCTGACCATTTGGTTGAGTTGCCATGATCATCGTCGGCTGATTTGATGGTTGGTTTACACGCTGTATTAAAATTTGTTGGGGCTGACCCTGTGGAGAAGTCATTACGAACGTTGGTTGAGGCTGTCGTGCCACAAGGACTGTTTGACCAGGTTGACTGGGTTGACTAAACACGATGCGCTGCCCTTGTTGGTTGACATAAATAGGCTGTTGTGATGGTTGGGTTATATACGTTTGTTGACTTGGCTGCGTAATGAACGTTTGTTGTTGTTGGCTTGGTTGACTGATATATGTCTGTTGGCTTGGTTGCGTAACATAGTTTTGTGGTTGCGCGTTCTGGTTTATGTAGGACTGTTGCGCAGGCTGATTGACGTAGACTGGTTGCGGTGTTTGAGAAACTTGCTGTTGATTTGGTTGTTGGTTGACCAAGACCGCCTGTTGGGAGTTACCCGCGTTTGGTTGTTGGTTTACGATAACATTCTGTTGTTCAGAATGCTGTCCTGGGTTATTGGAACTCGCTTGGACATTGGTTTGACTTGTTGGATCTCCATTCCTCTGTTCCAATGAATCTTGACCACTTTTTCGACCCTGTAGGTGATTAAATGTCTCAGCTGGTATGAAAACCCCAGAAACAATATCTTTGTTCTGGCCATCCACTATGGGTATAGCAGATGAAAAGGTCAGGCATATTGCAGCAAACGCAGTCTGAAAACAGAAAGAATAGTAAACTGAATGTAATTTTTTTATTAAACTAATTTTAATAGCGATTGGATTAAGAAATATATTCATTACTTACCAATAATAAAACTCTCATGTTGTCGTCCTTACAGTTGTTCTGTTAATAGACAAAATTATTCGATTACGTTGTTTTATAGCATTTTTATACAAAAGATCATCAGTTATCTAATGTGGTAGGGATTTTCTAATTAAATCATATTGTGGTTACGAGAAATGCTCATTTTTAAATTACATATCGATTAAGTTCTAACGTAAATTAATGACTAAATAGGAAACTCCTATTTAGAGTAATTATGAATTAGTAATACAAGGTACTACGCTTAATTATTATGCGACAAAAACTTTTAATAAACCTAAGTGAATTGGAAACGTTTGGAAATATTCTAAATGTAACGTCTTATCCAAAGCGTGTTTAGTAGGTTCTTATTTGGGTATATTTATTTAAACATATCTTCAGTAAGTATTGGCAGAAACTTTAGATTTTTAAAGAGCTATTGTGTTGGGTAATGTAACTTTAATTATCTGTTAAATAGCGTATGTAAGCAAAAATAGATTTCTTAATATATCCCATATATTTCTTTAAATTTGAGAAAAATGAGTTAGGATAACAAGAGAAGTAGAGCTCATCGAGATTGTTTAATATATATATATCTCCGTCTGTTCATCGTTACGTATGTAAGTCCTAATGTTCGAAACTGTGGAATCAATTTATATGAATTTTATTTATGGTGATACCTTAAATATAGCTTTCATGTCGGAAAAGAAAAGATTTCCTTGGGATGGTTCAAAACTTACCTTAGTACACAAAAACTTATGCTCTAAATATACTTAGTAAAATCTGGCCTTTTGACGGTGCTTATATGGGCCTAAAAACGAAGTGTATTAAAAATTATAAATACATTACAATGTCAGGCTCCCGTGAGAAATTATAAAATATATTTTTAAAAAAAATTAAAAAAAAAATTTCCAATAAAGTGTCTTTAATACTAAGTCAATTAGTGTATCAATCATAGTGTGAGGTGGACGTCATTTTGTTAATTAGTCCAGGATATAGGCTTGTAATATTTACGTACTATTATCAAAAATTAATTTAGAAATAGTAAAAATGCTTATGACTTATAAAGTATATTAATCAAAACGTTTTAAAATGCTGAGTACATTTGTATATTAAATACATAAAAAATCATCTTTTTACATTTTCGCTTATCGGAATCAAATGTAAATCAATTTTTTTCTAAATATTATTAGCATTTTTTTACTGTAAATCTTCAGTAAGTATATATATGTAATTAGATCAAAAACTTGGAACATAGTAAAAGAAAAGTAAAAATAAAAAAAAATTAAAAGTATACCCAAATACTACATAATTGTTTTAGATATAGAGTATCTATTGTAAAAGAAAAAAAGAACTTAGCTTAGTTCAGCTTCTTATAGAATAGTATCTCTAAGAAGAGTATCATAAAAAAGATAGCCGAACTTAATTCGTAATCACAAATTAGGGTTAATATTAACAGCTATCATTTATATCCAAGCATTCGTAATGTTCAACAGCTTTGCATAGACAAAACTATAAAAAACGTTCCGCTAATAACTGATTACTGATCAAAAAAATATGCAGTCACAAGTGTGGGGTAATATCGTATTCAGTTGGAATACCTACAAACAAATTAAACCAATAGCCCATCGTCTGGGTGCCTATCGATCTTGTTTTAACCTTTTTATGACTGGACCTGGAAATTCTTTTTTGTCTGCCTCGGTGTAAAGGTGAAGTAGTTGAAATGGGCGAAATCGCTCGTCGCTGTGCGATTCTTTTCCTAATACGCAAAGATCGACGCGGTTTTTGTTGACTTGGCGTCGAAGTGCGAAGACTTGAATCGGTCAATGGTCGGGGCTTCGATGGTAACTTGCTGAGCATTGGAGATTGAGGGGAGTGCGGCAGGTGCTGTATGGGGCTGCAGTTATAGGAAGATGGACGTACATGCCGAACTTCTTCTAAGGAACGGTCCTCTGAGATGTCCGTATTAGCATCTGTAATGGGGCAACGATTTAAAGTTAGTAACATGGTAAGGTTTCTTGATAGAGTTAAAAGTATTATTTTGATTTCTGTTCCTAGAATCAAATGCAGTGTGCATTTTATGCATTTTTTTTAAACAAAATACAGATTGCATTTAGTTAAACTGTCGTGTCAATTAAAATAATCGTAAGACGTCAGCGTCATCTCCAAGACCGTTATTCAGTTATTTTATGAAATAATACAAATTCGACAAAATTTTTTTTTCTCTTATCACAATACACTTTGAAAAGCATTTATTCGTCGCACTTTTAAAACGATCGTGTGAAAGCACACAAGGTTTCTTCTCATTTTATCTTTAAGATACGTTTAAAACATACTTAGCATATCAATACAATTATATCAAATGTTGTTTTACAGATTATACTTATTAATCATTTAACCGGAGATCCAGGATTCGTTTCTCAGTACATAAATAAAACATACGAGTAAAAATATCACAGTTAACTACAGAAGTGTACCAAAGCGCGCAAACCATCGTTTTGAGCTACATCCACAGTCGATATTTCGTCAATATCACAATTTTTATTTGCCTCGTTTTCGTTTCTAAGTTGTTTGATATAATTCTCTAGTGTTTCAGGCTCTGTCACCTCGTCGTCATTATACGTCAGCGGGATATATTCCACGGTAAGTTCTGGTGTTGTCGATTTTGGGGTTACATTTTCAAAAGCGTCTTCTTGTGAAGAATTTGGTGCTGCAATTTGAGCGAAATAATATAGAAAAAGAAAGGGAAATTCCGCGTTTATAATTTATTAGAAACAATGAATATTTGTTATACATTTTCTTGATACATTATAGATATAGATGTGGGTGCTCACACATAATGGCTTAAATCCCTAAATTTCTACATAGGAAACAAAACCTGCTTTCATCTCCTACTGTTCCTGTTAAAAATATAAGGAAATATCTCGTTATTCAAGCTAGGAGTAGAAAGCATATAAGCCCCAATTATTTCGAAAATATTTTGTCAAGATGTTGTCAAGGTGTTATTAGAACAGTAAAATAACAATTGTTCGCGCGCTCAGTCGTCGCTGCGCGGGTGATTTAAAATTTAACTCCACCTACATGTTTTTCATTATTAATAAAATCTTCTCAATGTGTGCGCCACGAGGTGTATCATTTTACCTAAGAAAATCTTAATTACTAAATATTGAAATCAGTTTATCAACTAAAGATTAAACAACAGTTGTTAAGCCAAACATTCGATAGTTTGTTTTATTGTTTATAAGATGTTCATCAATTATCTTCCAAATACTTTGAACATTTCCGTCATTGTCGTATTCAGTCGAATAGGCATTTTGTCATGGATGAAACAGCTTAACCAAAGTGGTCTGGACACAATTTAATCGAATTTGAACTCAAAAAAAAACTTACGCAGAAGATTCACGAACATACTTCTTATAATTTGATAGCGTCGATCCTGATTTGCACTATCCATAGTATTTTTATCATTAAACGACCAGTTGTTGCAAATAATTTACCGAGAAGTGGTTTAAAGAATGAACTCGTAAAAAGATTTGAGGGTTATATAATATATAATTTCGTTTCGTATAATCTGTGAGTTGCTTTATTCGACAATGATTGGAGCAAAATATTTTTATTTAGTATTAAAAATTCGTTTGACCTAATGTTATAATTTATTACATTAAAATGTATATTTCGCTTTTTGACATTTGAGAGCATAATAAAGATCTGATATTGAGTATTTCTACATGGTCCACTACTAACGTGTTAATTGTGTCAAGTGTTACAATAGGAGAGCGACAGTTGCTCTCTCATTTTTGTGAAAGAAAATAATTTTTCTTCCGACTTTCATCAGAGATTGATCAATATCTAGACTCTATGGTCTATGATCTACGTTCTATAGTCGGCATTATTGAAAACCTCCTGCTACAAAACCTCATGTTTTTAATTCATTAAAGGTTAACAAGTATTTACTATGTGCATTAGTAGGCTAGGATAAGCTACATATTCAATTGGTTAAACCGTTACATTATATATAACCTGTGGCGGCCATTATGCCTTGGATAACATAACTTTTTCTATATTCTTATTTTAAAAATAGAGCAAGAAACTAACCCGCTATTTTATATTGAATATTTGCAATATAAATTCTTATTGCTGGTAGTAGTTCAATTTAACCTCTACATTTTATGAGTTTAGAGCATGTTTCCGGTTATTAACGTTAACGCCTACCAGATAATCTGGGGGCTTAATCATTTGAATTTGTAACAGTTAGTTCATTAGGCGTTCACATACCTGGCTGATTGGCTGCGGTTACATTCGTTGGCAATCACTGTGAGGTATTTAGTTCAATGCTTTAGGAATTGGGTCAGATACATTTTAATGTTGTAGGCGATGTTCAGATAATAAGTAAGCGGATTAGTGATTGCCTAAAACTAATATTTGTTAACATATTTTAAGTTTTATCTTCTAATTATTTTTCTGTTCCAGGATCTTGAAACCAGAGCTTAGTGGAGGACTTTTCATGTGACAAATCATGTGGCGTTTTCGGTTCGTTCGGTCTTAAGTAATTTTCTCAGAATTTGTTTCTTTTAAGTAGTAATATATAGAATGTTGCAATAGTATAGGTGTTTTATTTTTTTGTCAAATCTAATCGAATAATGGAAAGCAAATTTTAAAAAAAAAAAACAAATTTGTATTTTTCGTTTTCATCAAAACCGACCCTTTCAACGTTTTTGATAATTTTTTTATCCCTCTTAGTAATTATAGTAATAATAAAATATTTACTAAAAATAAGATTCTATAGGAGTATTCATATTTTAAGTCAGATAAACCGTCTCAGTAGCTATACAATAATTTTTCCTACGATATTAAATTATAGTTTGAACTCAATCTACATAATCTGTAATTCATAGAAATAATGAGAAAGCTTAATAAAATCGTTACGAGTCATATAAACTGTCATCGCAGCACTCAGTGCTACTGATTAAGCATTCATAAACACGCAATAATTTGATTTAATTTGAATTTATTATCTACATTTAGATGACTGACAGAAGTGGATTAAAAATTAAATTGAACGTGTTTATACGCCTTTCATACCCCGGCACAGTTTTATCAACTACATAAAAATAGATAATATATATGTCTGCAGGGTTAACATATCGACGTAATGGTGTGGTATGAAATAGTTGTTTCATATTAAATACGGCATTATACTGGAGGTTTTTTTTAAATGATACAAGGGGCAATCGAGCAGGCGGATCACTAAGAGTTGTGCTAACTGCCGCCCATGGATGATATGCCATTAGGCTTACAGGTATATTGCCGGACTTTTAAGGGATTGGTACGCTCTTCTTTTGAAGGCTCCCAAGTCGTATCGGCTGAAATACGTTTACCAGCAACTTATTCCGCAAAGTGGTGGTGCGCGGCAGAAAGTGCCTTAAAAACCGCTCTATTGTGGAGGTTAGCGCTGGAGATGATGGAGCTGATAGTGATATGGTGGCGGTGTCCCATGTTGGAATTCAGCTGCAGGTAAGAGTCCGGCCAATTTGTCTGAGCACTCCCCATATTTACGCGGTAAAAGATGCAGAGGGGACCCATATCTCTACTCAGCAAGAGGATCAAACCGACTGGAGAGAGCAGGGTTGTCGACGATCGAGCCGCTCTACTTTGTAACCGATCAATATATATTTTTATTCACCACAACAGAAATTAAAATTTTATAAGGAATTATAGCGTATAATTTATATAAAAATATCATTCCTAGTAAAAGCTGATAAGTTATACTCAATGAAAGTAAAGTACACATCAAATTTGTTTACAGTTTTGAAGTTGACAATTGCGCTGTCATATGACGCACCGAAAAAAATCCATAAAAGCAGATTATGACATTATGACCTAGAACCAAATAAAAATGATCGATTCATAGTGATAATGACCGAGCTCCGTGATTTTTAATCGCTGAAGCAATTTCTATGTAAATGCATAACGGTAAATTTATTAATAGGGATGTGTGGGTGGTATTGGTATTTTGGTTAATACGTGCATATCACGGAATATAAAGCACATATAAATAAGATTAGGTATATTGCAAGTTATTAGTTTTTAAAGTTGTTATTGTTTAGAAGTGGAAATTTGTTTGACGATTAACAAAGGAGTTTTAAATCGAAGATATGTATTATACTTATATACAGTACAACCTTAATATAACGTACCTCAATATAACGACTTTCTCGATTTAACAAATTTTTCGTAATCCCCTTGAATTGTTCATAAGAGTCAATATAAAATATACCTTTACATTGCGAACATTCTTTGAGTACAACCTCTTTATAACGAATTTTCAACTATCAAGAAAAAGTATTCATACGTCTAATTAACGAATTTTGCCAACCCAAAACCTTTATATAAAGTTTCCTCCAATAATATAACTCTTAATCTTATGATGTGATTCATGTCTCGACATGTCTCGACACGCTTTTGTTTGTAAAGAAACACCTCTTTAAAACGAATTTTAGACCAATCTAAACTCAACATAACAAAACTCAGTTCAACGAATTACTTGATATTACGAATATTTTCTTGTTCCCCTCCGATTTGTTATATCAAGGTTGCACTGTATTTATGTCTGTTTTGCTATTACCACTTAAATAAATTGCTATCAACGCATAAGTTATACTGAGATGTGGGTGCAAGAAAAGATTCACATACGCATTATAGTCTATTCAATAGGGAACAATCTTGTATTATGGTAAATTAATGTGAGTGTTTAAATAATTATTGTGTGAAATGCCTTATAAAACCCTAATAGACCAATATACAATGCTCCGCGAAAAATTCAGAACCACTCGACGTACGCCCTGACACCGGAGCGTCCTCAGGATGTTGCCTCATCAAACGCTGTTCGAAGAGCTTTGCTTGCGTGCTATTGCTTGGATATTGATCTATTAGGGTTTTGTACTATGGACTTCCGCAAGGTAACGCTTGATTCTATTCATTATAGAAATGCCTTATGTTTAACAGATAAAATAATATAGGAAAAACATAACATAACAGATAAAAGTAGCTGCAATGTCGGAGTAGGTCACGTTATACTATTCATTGAATTTCCATACAAATAATTTTTATGTAGCAATTACTGTTGTAGAGGACGACCAGCTAAATTTTAGGAAATTGAATTGTCTTACCTCAAGGCGAAATCTGTGACATGATTTGCCTTCAATAATATTCGTAAAACTTGATGACTGGTCTAATACGTGTCATGACTAAACGACATATCTCTCAAAAATATCCTTCCGGAGGCAGTGTATTGTTTTTGGTCTAATGAAAAAAATATTAAATCCTTTTTATTATTTTCATATTGTAAACGATTGTAGCAGCTTAATTTAATGTAACACCTTAAAATCCTGAAATACAGATAGGTTTTGAGTCATGACTCATAGACTAATCTTAAATTTCAGTGCCAACATGAGACAACTGAGGATCTCAAGTATTGGAGAATATACTTAATGCATTGCTGCACACTTTCACCAAAAGTACGCGCAATCTGTGTTAATGTATAAATAATTGTACACTATAAACGTCTAAATGTGATTATTCATGACTTGTAAGTTGTTAATTCAAACGAATAGTGAAATAGGTAACCCTACAATTATACCAAGTGGGAGATGGCTATTTGAAGCTATTTATCTATAACAACGTAGAAACGATACTAAAGTATTGGCTATGCTTTTATACTGCACATACAGTAACCCTTAAATATCTAACAGTCTAATGAAGGTGAATATATTTTTTCAGAAATACAGAACAACGAAACGCCACAGAAGGCGCATATAAGACAAAATATGTTTATTGTTTTTTGTTTATTATTCCAACCTGAGGTCTACGAAGTCAATTAATATGTTATTTTACATCTGTGCAAAAACGAGGGGCGCTAAGTAAGGTATTCGAATTTGACCAAAAAAAAAGTTACTGATTTAGTCATACGAGTATCATTTGAATGACTAAATTGATATATTTAAATGATATCGACCTGAAAATAATTATTATTTGTGAGATAGGTATTTTCAAATGCATGTGTGACAGGACTAAACTAAATTAGGACTAGGTAGCGCTTCAGAAACCGCACCAATATGATAAAGCATTTTTTTTTAAATCCATAGTTGTTCTATGATTGTTGTAAACTACAATTATTAACCAATATACTGTTAAATTTAGATAATGGCTACAAAAAGTGATTAAATGGGCATGATTGTTTATGGAGGGTGTCGCCTGTCTAATTCACTAATTGGACGTACATTTCTTTAATTGGTCGCCAAACAAACGGTAATAGTGCTACTGAGGAAACTCGTGACAATGCAAACTTACCTTGGCGTCGGTACACTCATATTCAAAGTTTTAATGTATATTTTTTTAAAGCATACAACACAATATAAAAATTAAAAATAAACATTAGTAGAGAATATATTATTATCAAGATATTTATTTTTTTTATTTCCCGCCATCGCATACATTACCACAGATTGATAAATAATCGATTTATTTCAATTATGGTGTTAACTACAGATGTACGTGTACCATAGAGTAATAAAAATGTCCTCTACAACTATTTTACGTTAATTTAAAGATAATTTCCAATTTCGTTTTAATGATTTTATTTCATCTTTCGTCGCCGATTGTATCGTATGCATAGAATTTAGTGTGAGGTGTTAGGTTCACAATTACGATGTCTAACTAAAACGCAGTGCAACTGTGAATGCAACCTGTCAAGTTTCCAGTCACAAGTTCAAGAGCATCGACGGCAGACTCATTGCAGCCATCGCGAGCGACACACGCGAGCGCGGGAAATACATGTTCTGAATTCGAACTTGACGTGTGTTTTTTTTATTCGCAAGGGTTGACGGTCAAGCAGCGATGCAGAACCTTATACGGTGAGTAAATAGACAAACTTTTTATGTAGTTCACCCAGGTGTTTAATTTTAATGAGGTGATTAAGTAACTAAAATTTCTGCGTAAAAATTTTCAATATTATGGAGATAATAAACTTGCATATATAGCAAGGTGTGTAAGTTGGCATAAAATAAAATATTTTTAGAAAACATATTAAGCAACTATATTTTTTTACTATCATATGCATACTATATTTAAATCGATAAATCTTCAAATATACGCCTTAAAAATACAGGCAAATGATATTATATATATGTATAGTGTTGTTACTCTATGAGATTTAAATAATCTGATTAGATAGTCTCTAATTAATCTTTTCTGTTGTTTACGACACTCTCTAGGTGTAAACAATAGACAAGGATCGTAATTCGCATATTTAACACGTTAGGTGTGGGAAATAGACCCGTCGACCGTTAAGTGTAATGTCCCATTCTAAATTTAAATATAACGTTCAAAATATATTATTACGGTTTATTCTTTGTTACCGTATTTATGCGGAATAAATTGTGGCTTAGCGTATCTTTCCGACGCTATAAAATCTAATTTATTACATTATATTTTGATAGTATATACCATTTAAGTTTTAAAGAAATTTCGTGTTTCTTTCGTTCTGTCTATTTAGTTTTAATGCCATGCTTAATATGATAGACGACAATTTCTATATTTTCTAACTAAAGATAGCGTAGATCAAGTTTTTCGCATATGTAAGTGGCGCGTTTATGGCCAACGGAAATGTAAGATGAAAAACTTTAATGGAAGTGTAATGATCACATGAAATTTTATCGTATACTGGAGCTACAAGATGTAGCTCTGAGTAATATGCAACATATATATTTTGATTCCCCAATATTACGTGTCAATAGAAACAGGCGAAAGTAGTTTACAATTCTATAAGACCTATTTATTAGCAATATAAATTCAAACACTGGACGTACATATCATTCCGACACCGGAGCCTACCCTGGATTTCATCTCTACGAACCTTTATTGATACTCAACACTGGTTGACAGAAATTGTCGTCACAATGTCATTTTTTAATTTACTTTTTGACATGCAGTATTGCAGTTTACATTATTGCATCTTGACTATGCCCCCAGGAATGCTATTTCCAAATGCATTTGCGATACCATAAACCCTACGTCCCCTCCGCGTTTGTTATCTATGAAAAGGATCTCTTTTAACTGTCAAAGTTATACGATAATATAATTAGTTATTATGAGTCTTAAGTTTTGTTATATTTAATGATATGAGACAATCACGTGTCACAGATTATGATTACAGGATCTATATCTGTAATAATTTAAAATATAATTGAGTATAACTTCGACTGTTATCTATTAACAGATTAAGAGAAATGTTTTTATTCAGAAGAAATAAAATTGCACGCGTAGTGGAACCGCTTTTTTAAATTTTTAGATGAACACGGTTAGTGTATCATAAATAATTATGTACTTATTACTAGGTATACATGCACTCTTTTAACAAGAGTTAATTATTTACGCCATATATCAAAGGACAGTTTTATGTTTCAATTAGTCCCCTTAATATTTATAGCTTACATATTGGTAGTTTCATAAATATAACGTTGCTCGCAAACACATAATAAATATGATCAGATTTATAAAAAAATCCGCGTTGTGTGAAAGGCAAATGTCTACTAAAATATTCACAAATATATAATATAGAGAGGGGCCATTATAGGGGAATCACATATTGATAGAATGTTTCACTAACGCACAGAGCAAGAGAAAAAAAGTTTCAATTCGGTAGCTATTAAACTGAAAACATAGACATTTCAGTTCAGTTGCATAAGATAGCTGGATGTGAGCCAAACGATATATATAATCTGTGCATCTACTTATTATAAACCTTTTCCATGTCCATATTACATCCTTTACCCTCTCTGCAACCGTTATCAGACTTTTGTATCTACAGCAACGAAATAATTGTTACAACCGTCTAATCAGCATTAATCCATAGTACAAATGAAATGTGATGTCTAATGTAGATTTAATTCATTCCATAAATTATAAACCGCTTAAAAACAATTTTCCTTTAACCTATTATGAGGCCTATAATAATAATGATACGTTTACTATGGAGCTGTTATATTGCCAGCACTAATATGAAAATACTTCAAAGAAGTATTGTATAAATAAATACGGTTGATTGCATTCGATTTATAATTCATGTTAGTCACTGAAATGTTTGATAATCTAAATAATATAAAACAATTATATCTAAAAATTTTGTGTTTTTTTTTAATTTGAAAAAAATAAATGGGGATTCATTTGAAAATTTTGTCTTTGGGTAAACCTCATAGATTTAATGAGACGAATATTCTGTTATTTATCGGGACTCATTTCACAAAATGTCATTTAGCCCTTTCATTCTTGTCATTTAGTTTAGTTATTTATAGCTTCAATTATAGTTCTCCAACTATTTATATTTATAAATACATAACTCCCACACAACTGTTATTATTACGGCCTTGTGACCATTATTATATGAAAATATTTTATCAGTAAATGCTAGAACATATTTCCTAAGGTATCCGTATATAGTTGAAACTTTTAATGGATATTACGAGCAAACTAGTCGGTAAACTTAAACTGGATACTCGGGAATTCAAATATCGATGCGAGGATAATTGGCAACGAAAACTGCTCTATTGACTCAGCGCTTTACATATAAATTTCTATATACTAAAAGATTTTAACAACCAATTAGATAATCTTCCAATAATTAAGGGGGGGTAGAAACCATTGATGAAATTGTTTCTTTCTCAGCATTTTCTAATTAGATATTTCTTCAAAAATTTCCACATTTACTACACAACTCTCTTTACGGATTTGGGTAATTCAAATTTAGATCTTAATTAACTAATATTCTTTATTACCTATGAATTATGATTATATATTTACAACGGTTTATTTATTTTATCGTACTGCTGTCGCAAATAAAATTTAACCTCAATAAATAGTATTTCTCATTAAATTGTCTGGTGTCAGCGGAAATAGCAATCAGTCATAAAAATACAATTAATGGTCGGTGCGTTTGATCGCGGCTAAATCGTGTTCCGGGAATGAAGAAATTATGGATTAATGCACACGACATCACACCGATTAAGATCAATTAGGATTCTTTGAATTTGTATTTATATCCAGACATTAGAAACACTTGCGTCGATAATTTTCTTAATAAGTAAGCACTTACTTCAATCCTTTAATAAAATTTATAATAAAATGGTGTTTCGGAATTATAGAGTTTTTAAAAAATCCAAATCTAATGACCAACAATTTTGGTTTTTATAAAATCTGATTAAGTTATTAGTATGTAAAGCCTTCTTATAGCAACTAACAATGAATTCGTGCCTTATTTTCACCTGTAACGAATAATATTCCTGATCATACAGTTTCAACAAAAAATGTAGCCTCTTCAACTTCGGATTCACATCAGAAATTGCTATACAAACTAAACGTAGCAAATTTATAAACATCGCATGTAATCGACAAACCAGTCTTGCTACTTGTAACCCAAATGGTTTTTGCCAAATTTGCAATATAGATTTCGCCCGCTTCGATTAATTGCAACGGGACTTTTTTTGTCACTACCTGTTGCAAAACAGCTGTTGTTATAATCTGTTACTATTCTTCTTATTGTTTCCGCTTAAAACTACCAAAACTAATTGTTGGAATACTCCACAGTGTAGGTATATTATAATATTTTATATTTTCATCTGTAATCCAATTATTTCCGTGTTTGTCATTCTAAGGACATGAAATTCCCATTACTTAGTCATTCAAATATTTATCATGTCAAATTAAAGAAACTACTATAATAATTAACTATAGAAACGACACCACGTTTAGGGCAATTAAATAATCCACAAATAACAAACATATAAATCGGATAACTTGAATGAATTTCATTTAATCAATCGTAATGGATGGATAATCTATGGATCGGCAGAAAGTAATGAAGCAGACGCGACGGTAATCCAAGACACGCGAACGGGTTTCGTTTCTACAATTTTATTGCAATTTCTACGTAATTTTCTTAGGTGATTCATAATCTAACTATTATCTTAAAAATAAGGTTCAAAATTTTGTCCGTTATCAAATGACGCCATGAAAGCAGTTTTGAACATAATAATTCCTGACTGCAGTCTAGACTACGATAGCTCTATAAAAACGATTTCCAATGGCTTCTTAGATTGTTAACGATTTCTTTAAACTTCCTCTTTGTCTATTCAAACGTGGATTAGTTGCAAAAACCACAGAAATATACTATAATTAACAGAATTTGTATACATACAAATACTAACAATTGACGTGAAGTGCGAGTAAACATTGTACAATAAAAATAAAATACTTAGATTTTTAAACATATATTGTTAAACCAAATTTTATTAAACCACATGCTTCGTGACTAATGAGACGTTCAATTATTCTTGTTAAGTTTTCCTTAACACTGCAGACATAGGCAATGCTTATATAGTGTATACTAAGTATAAGCCGTATTTTTATTTTATATAGAGATGAATCGTAAAATCAATCCAATGAATCGGCTACGGCTTACCGTTCCGTTAGTTATTAGGCAAAAAATATTTAGCATTTTTTACTTGTTTTCGTTTACATTTGTAGTTCAAACGTTTTGTTATTGGGAATAGTAATGGGTAATAAACACAACTCAATAGCAAGTATAACGGCCAATAGGTCTATATAGTACTTTAGCCATTCTTCAAGTTTACAACCAACAAGTTAGATAGTTTATGATCATTCGGCGAAAAGGTTTACTCATGCAATGTATTACAAGTTTCTGGTGTTGTGTATAATATCGGATCAATGTATCGTGCAATTTGTTTTATTGCAGTCCATAATAAAATATTTTTGACATTTGTTCCGTATTTTTACGAAACAAATGTCAAAAACTTTTTTGGAGTCCTAGAAATTTCTAAGTAATTTAATCGACTGCTGTTAAAATTAGGTCATGTTAACCACACTTTATTTTCCTAAGAACTTTAAAAGGAGTATTGAATGAGTCATCTAGACATGATTGTGCTTTAGCAAGCCATAACTATAATAACGGTTGATTTGCGCGTTGTAGGCATAAGAAACTTATTCATCCATCCATTCAAATCGCCGAAGCCCTTTAAATGATTGTCACATATGTCTATATAATGAATATATTAAATTCTATAGTTCTACCATAGATGAATCTCTATTGTACCCTTATTAAAACTACACTACTTTAATTACTTGAGTTTTAATTTTAATTTAATGTATGTATGTTTGATAGTCGTAGATAGCACCTTCGTTTATATGTCCACCTTTGAATTTCGTGATGTTCTATTACCAATTGTAATAAAATAAAGGTGACTTAAAATCAAAGTACAATTTCCTTGTACAATATGGCGCATATCTAAATATTTTATGAGTATTATCGATTCACAATTGTCTCCAACATCAATCGTATTTAAAGTTCTTAACTCAATACAAATTTGAGATTAAATTTTGACAGATTTCCATTAGACCATTATTTGCTTAACCAAATATTGGCCGTAGGTAATATGGTGAAAATATGGGTAGTGTAAAAAGCTTCATTTACGTAACAATTTAAAATATAAAATTAATACAAAAGCCTTCATCTATATTAAATAGACTCCTTAAAACTATTTGTTCTGTTACTTAATTCAGTGACCTGCTAGATACATTTCTATATGAGTTTCAGCGACCATCATGTAGTCAAAGAAATTTATAACACTAGTTTGATGAAGTGCATGTTAAACAAACAGTCACTGTTTACCCAGAAATCATCATATACCGCAATAACCATCAGTTTTTGTAGATCAAAATGCTCTCCATGTTGTCCATTTACAACAATAATTTCTAAGTACATCGGTGCCGCTGCCTAATATGGCTAAGATGTTTCCTGGAGCCGTCCCCATTTGACACATTGACTAACGTTCCACATTTAGACTGAAATCTATACAAAGGCAATGAATGTGTCTGTTAACGGCTTTACATCCGGATAATTAAGTGTTCTCCAAAACTGTATAATCTCTTCGCTGGTAATTAGGTCTTATATATATTTTTTTAGTAAGTACATATTGTTTATGCTAAATTTGGTTTATCTGTGAATTTAAATACTATGGAAGAGTAAAGTTTAATTTATTTGTTGAACGTAAAGTAATTATTTTAAAATAAAATGTAAACTTCAAGAATTGCTGTAGAAAGGAATTTCTACAGCAATCGCTGCATTTATCCGTAATGTAAATAAATCAGTTTCTGACATTTTTGTAGATATAAATTTTGTATATAAGTGAAGCTGTCGTCATCGTTAGTAGATGTCATCAAATCTACAATGAACGAATACTGCATTGCCATGTTACATTCGATGAAGCATGGAGATGTTTTTGTAGCATACCTTGGAAAAAAATGGGAAATACTTGTGCTACATTTCAACTGGTTTTCCATTCGTTTTCTCGGAAAAACACGTTAGGCCTTTTAGATCCATTAGTGGCTTATTGGCTTGGAACTAATCAATGTGCAAATTATAACTTTCCGTTAATTATGTGACAATTTCATGGAAACTCATCAACTGTTTTTTAAATTCATAGATATGGTGTTCTATTGTTTATAGAAAAGTTGATTTATTTCTTATGAACTGTCGACTGGCCACATTGCAACATTTTTTATACAACCATTTTTTAGTTAAAACTAGCGAGTATAAACTTATTTTTTACGTTATATATATTATTTTCTAAATTTGATTTTTTCATTAATCAAAATTTCATTACATTTAAGAGAACTTATTGATTAAAAATGCAAACATTAAAACGAACTCTTATAAGCATAAACCCAAATTAATTTTATACCTAATAATGAAATTCGTTCGTAACGACTTAACGACTAACGTCTAACGGGAAATGACGGGCGCCAGTAATCAGTGTTATGACAACGAAAATGGCGTTTCAATGTTCTTTAAGACAACGATTATATCATTTCAAATTGTCACATACGCTGGAGGCAGTAAATTATAACTCTTTATCTGTATTCATTAATTTTACTTCTATGCGAAGAGTTTTATAGAACGAGTACATTTATATTTATCATGGCCCCTTAAATTTTATTTTTACGGTCATTTTTTCTATCCCCAATTAAAGCTATTTAAGCTGTAAATTAAATTACAATATATGTTCTAATTTTTTTATCGTCTGTGCATTATAATTAAATCAAAAGAGCTTGCAGGTTGGCGATATCTGTGGTAGTATCAAGCTAGAGTTATGTTTACACTGTTAATATATTAAGAGCATAATTAAATAGTCAGAAATCTTAAACGGTTCGAGTGAACTGGATAAAATGACTGAGTTCCAAATTAGTTCCATTTTCAGAGCCATCATCTCTTGCGGAGATGATACAAGTTCCAGATCGCGAGCTCTTTATGAAACTTGTTTTATAATCTCTATCGGTTACATAAAGAGTGAATAATATTTTTACTTAGAAATCGCTGAAGCATAATGGCGCCAGTATTTTCTCAGCGAGATTGCATTCTCAAATTTCATGTCAAGAACCTCTGTCCACTATCATCAATCATTTTGTGTGCAAAGGCGTATAAATAATATTTGTATTAAATCCTTAGAATGTAATGAATGTAGAATTCTTATTACCTGGTATGTTACCTGAACTTATGTAGTTTCGTGATATAAAGTCATAGAGTATTAAATAGTTATTCTCTAAAAGATAGTTCAGCTAAGTTTTGCTTATATATATATATATAAATCTCCTCTCACGATGTTTGTCCGTGATGAACTCCTAAACTATTTAACCGATTTTAAATTAAATTGGCACACCGGGAGCAGTCTGGTCCAACTTAAGAGAAAGGATAGCTAAAATCTTTAATTATAGTCGCAATTTTATTTTATTGCAAATTATTTGTCTATAATTAATTGACAGTCACAATTATCTGTTACATCCAAAAGATTTTAACAGATGTCGATACTTTTCGACTGGATTAAGTAAGTAATCAATAGATGGCACTGGTAATCCGACAAACGTGTCATAAAAAAATGATTGCTAGAAATCACATTTATGGCAGAGCAAAGTTTGTCGGATCAGCTAGTTTTATTAGTATAAAAATGTAATATGTAATATGTTGCTTCAAACTTCAACACACCATTATAATACGTTTACTGTCGCAATGCATTTTGTCTAATCAGTAAATTTAAGTACTCAGTAATTTTCTTCTCTGTGCTCCGAATTAGGGCTGCCACTTTTTGGGAGAAAGCGTGCAGCTCTAATAACGAAATGGTCCGTATGGTCGCTCTTATATCCCCAGACAACGTCTTTAAAAAAAAATGGAATCATGGCATAAAGCGCAGAATAAAAAATGAATAAACAATGAACATCAAATGTAATTCGTAGTTTGTAGTTAGTTGTAGTTTTATAAATATGATTAAGCATTTTTGCCTGAAATAAAGAGTATTATTATTACTTAGCTAAAAGATTTAATTTATTTTTACTTTTACACAAGAGATACATACAACCTTCATAGATTATATGTTTAGTGTAGCATATGAAGCAATAATATAATACATTTTAAAAGCGGCTTTAACAGCAATAACTAAATAAGAATAGCTACAGTAAGTTCTTCAAGTTTACTTCGTACAATCGCCAAGCAGCGGATGTCAGAAAAACAATAAATCTGCATTGTACATTGGCCTCAAAGGTCATGTTCACCGAAGCAGTAACTAACAAAAAACAACGTGAAACGCACACGCATAGAAAAGCTCGGAGTGGGAGATATTTACTCTAACATTATTACCTACCGGTTAAAATACTGCGAAGTAAAAATGCATACCAGATTTGATTAGCGATTAAATCTCGGTGTAATCTACATAATTATAGTATTTAATAAAAGCCTTATTCTTTAAAAAAACGTATAACAATAATAAATAAACTATTTACGTTACTCAAACCATTAATGCGTTGTACGAGGAAGTGAGAAAGTTTATTAGAACATTCTTCAGAAGCACTTAGCGGCTTTATAATTGCTTCTGTGGGCATCGTGACACATGGGTAGAGCAGATCTCACAGGAATGATGGAGCTATGTTATTGCGAAGGGCATGCCCGAGGCGGAAATGCGCTCAGCCGTGATGCATGTGTAATGATTATATGGAACTACGTCACGAAAGCACAATATCTTATCTACAAAAGTATCTTATCACACTTATGTAAGTTCCTTTTGGGTGAATTTGGGTGAATTACTAATTATATATGAAGCTACAACAAAACATTAAAACAATAGTAATTAAGCCTGTCCAAGAATAGGAAATATGGAATCTAGTCAATATGATATAGATCGTAGCGTTTGTTTGAGGTCTTATCTCGACACAAAACACTAACAATTCATACTAATTTTTACCATTTTATTATTACGACATTATTCCTGATTTACCGCAGTAAGTAGTACAATTGATTAACATAGTCGTGTCGCTTAATATATTTTGTTTACATTACAAATTTTTCAAATATTGATTTGTTAGTTTGTGAGTCCGCAAAATATATATGGGGTCGTAGTATATTTATTTTGACGTTGTATTTACTAAATTTCTTTATATATTCGGTCTTTCGGTATACATATCTGTTTTCTATACGTATACAAAAATACCAAAGTGCATTGACCTTCCTCTTGTTTTCAGTATAACTGTATAGCTGAAAGTGAAAAAAGATTCGGTTTCATCCGTTATAGAGCGAACAAAAAATACATTTTATCTCGTAAATGGAGCCTTGACACGCCCGAAAGTCAGCTCTGTTTGAAAATATATTATTTTAATTGAATTAGACTTTTTCAATTACGAAGTGAATCCGCAAAAACGCTTACTTTCGCCGGTGAAAGTAAATTCATGTATCTCACTGCCTCAGTAATTAATTTTAGTGTAGCGATATTTTAGTAATGGTAAGTTATAAGTCACAAATAACGGGAATTCAATTATAATACTATAATTTGAATATATTTATATTTTATACTTTATTAATGCTTAGGAATGAACGTATGAAATTATTTGTAACACTGATGTTGCATTGACAGGTTTCAATTGGCTATTTATTTATTTATAAATGTAGCATTTTTATAGCGGTTTAGCTTTAGAGCAGTATTGTACATAGCCGTGTCTTTGGCCAACAAACGTAGATACTTCTCACAATTCGAGTATCGCATGTTAAAAGGATTTAAATGCAAATTTACTTTCAAAATTTTGCTAACTCGAATGTGATATTATCTGAATTATTTGGTGTTAGAATTTACCCAACTAGTCATTAGTATTCCTCTTAAATCAGATACATAGAATGCAATAAAAGACTTTTACGATATTTTATTTCTTTTCCACTCACCTTAAACGTAATTTTACAGAGAGCCGAAAGAGCCGAAAATAATTTCGCTATTCGGTTATACGTCGCCTGCGTTAAGGCGGTACGAGGCATGCATTTGGACGCATTTCCACTATATAATAAAAGAATCTTATGTGTATCTTAAACCAGACTAGCTCCATACGGATTACTATGCTACTTAACAGATTCTTGTTAGTTTTGGATAATATACGAGAAATATTAATTACTAAGGCAATATTGGAATTCACGAGATCATTTTGAGCAAAAGTTTTTAAAAGGTTTTAAATTTTAAAGTTTTGTTTTTTGTTTTTTATTTATATCGATCTCTAATGCACTGTATAAATACACAATGTATTTTATACATTTTAACCGAAAAGGTTTTACCACGCTACAATAAATACCTTTTATTCTATTTTAATATAATAATGCCTATTCTATTTTAGTGTAATGTTGAGGATCGTAAATTGAATTTGTCTCGATATCTGTAATATTTTCTATTTTTTTTACGACGGTTAAAGACATACATAAAAGTCGTGTTTAAATTTTATTCGCACCAAAGTTTTTGTTACCTATACTATATCTTACAGTAAAAGTGAAGATGAACAGTCAGTAAAAGAAGTAATGCAACATCCAATTCCTTCCTTGGGCGAAATTCGTTATTATTAAACCCGTTGATTTAAAACCACAAAAGTAATTACTAATTACTATAATATATTAGCTTCGTTCAATTCCAAATTACAGTGGCCAGTGCTATCGAGCCAGACATCTCGGCAAGACTCGGCAATACGTTCCGAGGCTATTCCACCTCTATTTAATTTATTTATAGACAATCCTTATTTGTTTCTTTATTGAAGACCGCTATGATAAGTATTTTATTGAAGAGGTCGTAAAACAAAAGCGAGAAAAGCTTAAGCATTACGGTTATTGTAAAAATATTATATCAGTTTAATACCTTTTAAGATTTTTTTGTATGTAAGTTTAATCTATTTTTTTATGATTGGTTAAAGGATTAAAAAGTTTTGGGACGAAGAACGTCATTAACTTATGTATAACTTTTTAATTATTTCTAAGAAATATGTAGTAGCTAATATAGTACTACATATTTACATACATACAATAACCATGATTGATTATAGCATAGAAAAAAGAATTGTTGTGGAGAAGACAATATCATACTACACATTCACATATTTCTTTATATTTGAATTGTTGAAAAAAAGAAAAAAAAAAATGCCTGCCATGCACGTTATAGACTCGGTTTTCTGCGAGTCTGCCTATGACTAAGGTATTTTCAAGAAATGAAAGTTTTCATATTGGACCTACCTAATGATTCACCCATAGGGGGATAATTTTCTGGGTGAATCATCTGATACATCCGAAACTTGAACGAACTTAAGTATGTGCTATACAAAAGTACCGTTTCCTTTTTGTCTCTACACGTATTAAATATTAAAATATTTCTTTTTCTTTTCTTAATCGTTACATAGAAAAACAATAGGAATAAATACAGGAATTTAAATAAAATCAAGACGATGGACAAAATAATATTCAAATACTTAAAATCGTTTGAATTATGATACGCAAAATAAATTTTAGTTTTTAACAGACTACGCGAATCTATGTTATGATTATTTTAGACAACAAAGTCGCTCTATTGCAACAGTAAGAGTAATGTGTGAATTTTTATATTTTGTCAAATTAATATTACAGTTTTATAATTAAAGTATTTACTTTAATTAAACTCTTGATAACCAGATAGTGCTATTGTTTTAATTGAACATTCAATGTCTTTTGATCTCTTGGAAAACTGACAAGTTCTACATTATACGATCTCATTACAATGGAAATGACAAACGGTATAGATCTGACACACGCATAAAAACTACAAATACTTTGCAAATAGCTTAGCTTAGATTAGATTCTGTTATATCATTATCATAAGTACAAGTAAAAAAATCACGTCGACGAGATCGGAATACAGATTCGTATGAATGCAGATTTCTTTGCCGTCGTAAGCAACTTCACTATGGCAAAACGCCTCATTTCTTTACTATAATCGTAAAAGTATAGTCCTATATTTGTATAAGAGTATTCTCTTCTTCAAAGTCTGCAATTACTATATCAGTAAGAACCATTTAATAAGAACACATTGACCTATGACGCTGGGGCGAACATCTAAATCCGAATTGTATCGTATATGATTTCTCTTTAAACCAATTCTCCGTTATCTGTATCCGGAGTTCAATTTTCTAGCAAAAAAATAAATTCAAATAGACATACAAAAACTCACCTACCTCTCAATAAACAGTCGCATACATTTGAAATATTCAAGTTATAGTTGTTTAGGTACAGTTGTTTCCCTAGAAATAGTGTCGTTTTCACCAGGTCAATGACCAATGGCCATCTTCACCTAGATCTGTGCCATTACTCAATTTACTGTGCAAACTGTGCGTTCGTGTGTTTTGTGGATGTCAACAACGTTTACCGTTATTATGTAAATAAGTAGTGTGCTATATGGGTTGATAATGACCTTAGGTGAAGTGTCTTAACAAGTCTCTGGAAGTTCGCAGTATCCTTTAAATAGCAAGATCTTACATATGATGATTTAAACGAAACAGTGACAAAATATCAATATAATTAAAATTGCAATAATAATTAATCGGACCGCAATTGATATTCAAATAAAAAGGGATCATGTCTTACTTAACTGGTCCTCATTGAATATTTGGTGATTAAATTGTTCGTACGTTTCGCCCCGACACCGGAGCATCCTCATCGTCATTCGAACTTCCTGAGGATGCTCCGGTGTCGGGGTTCGCCCCGAAACGTACGTCGAGTGGTTGTGGGTTTTTTCGCGGAGTAATGCTTACATATTGGTCTAGTTTATACTATGGACTTCCGCAAGGTAACTGATTCTATTAATTATATTTATTGCATATATGAATGCTCTACCAAGTTTACATAAATAATAATTGTGTTACTTAAATTTATTAACTCCTTTATTCTATTGTTGTTATTGTTGTTAATTCAACATCACACAATAAAAGACAAAGTTTAAATCACAACTCAGTGATGCAAAAACTTAGATTTTGTAGTAACTTTCACTTCTTTCACTCCATATAGGATAGTTGTAATCGTATGGATTATCGAGTAGATAAAAGTAATAGTTAGAATCATTAGTAAGAAAAATTCATATCGAGTATTGAGACGCGGTTTCAAGCCTGTTTAGAAATTGATTTAATATTCTTCCACTTTGACTCGGTACTAGTTTGTTCAAAATGTTCAGGCTTCCACGGCATATAAATCGGTAAAAGATGTGATCATAACAATAGAAATTATTCATAATATGATTGCCATTGTGGTTCAAAATATGTAAATTTAGTAAATGTGAAAAATATAGTTTTTTCAATCCGGGCGCCTTACAAATAGCGGTCATACATTATCGTTGTTCGTTTATATGTATTATAACAAAAATATTGCTATATATATGCGTAATAAACTTGCATATAGCTCAGGAGATCAGGGTTAATTGTTCGACAAATGTTGGAAAATTGTAAAGAAGCAAAGCCTTTAAGGAAGCCAAACAATGAGCCACTAAGATCTTTCAATGAATATAATATGAATAATAAAATTAAAATAAATTTCTTCAATATGTATAAGTATATAAATACAATTGATACTTGGGGTATCGCCATCATTAGTTAGAGATGGAATATATTTAATATAATGATATAATTTCAATATAATCAATTAAATTACTTTATCACTATCTGACGCTTACATGACATTACATAAATGGATAATTGTCAAATGCGTTCGTGATCATTAACGATGAATCGCGTGCGCGGAGACATGCGAATTCGTTTGAATCGTACAAAACAAAAATCAGTTTTATAGTGTATATTATCATCATAGCTTATTACTTAAGGAATTCTTATGGGTGCTTCAGTAAATTGAACAAAATAGGTCTATATAAAATTTATTGAAAAAAGTTTTGTTCGTAGCAAAAATTATCTTTTCAAATTGTCATTAAAACTTATCCAAACACATTACAAAGGTTTTTTTTTCTCGCTGAAAAAGTTATCGAAGCACAATGTATGTTGTCAAATAATAAAAAAATAGTGGCAGTTTATTAAAGCACAGACAATACCTTTTGTTTCTGTTCATTTAACAGTAATATTTCACAAAATGAACCTACTAATATATCAAAGGCTTTGTTTTTAATTGGAATCTTTAAAATACATTTTTTGCAACTTTTGCTGACTCAAACCAGCTGAATTTATATAATATGTAAGCGTGTGAATGCCCATATTTGGAATGTCTGTGCCAATCATTGATTAACTAGTTGAGAACATTCCAGATAAAAATATCCAAGCTATTGCCTATTAGCAAAGAGTTTTTACAATCATGCTGCGTCTTACCAAAGACATTGCTTTAATTAGACTTTAATAAGCTATGGTCTTACTAATATCAAGATGTTCGCCACAGGACATCGATATGTATACAAAAAAACTATATTCATTAGAAGCAATTTTATATCCTCTTTATGAATAAAACTTGATTGGTGAAACTTATTTACAAGAACCTTAAAGAGTTTCGATATAGAATAAAAATTCATTTAAATAAGCGAAAAAAATAAAAATCAATATTTAAACAATTAATAAGTAAAATAGTTATAATTTGTTGACAATTTAATAGTAATTCAGTGGTAAATTTAGTAGTAAATTTTTGTTTATTGTATGTTCCAGAAGCAGGTATTTCAGGGGCATATAAAATAGACTTGGGAATTTCGAAAGAATTCATTGTATGACAATGTACGTGACTTCGGCCATTTCTTTTTTAAATTCTCGCCCCGTGACTACACGGAATTCAAGTAAAATAGCCAGCATTAAAAATTCCAGACATGGCCGCCGTGTGTTGCCATTTTTACTTGACTCTGTTAAGAGGTGCTATTTTTAGAACTAAATGCAAAATTGTTACGAACAATACATACGAGTACTTTAGACTTGTAGCTTATTGAAACAAACTTATCTAAAGTATCTAAATCTTTAGATATTTTTTACTTTAATACTTTTTATAAATCAGCATCGTTTTATTATCTATTTTTATAATAAACTTATTGTTTTTGAAATGTACAAACGACCCGTTACCCGCGAATTAATTAAAATAAATTACGCATTCTAACGTGCGAAAGTATTTCACAATTTTCTCAACATTTTTAGTGTTATTGATAGCTGCATGCTATAAATCGACTATAAAAAAAATTCAATTCACAGTAGTTTATAAGATCAGCGCGTTCCACCAAACAACAAACTCTTAACTATATTATTATAATTACAGTAAAAGTATTAACGTCGGTTTATCACTATTTTTACCCATTCTTAAAGATACCGATTTACCGATTTTTCCGATTTTACAAACCGCCTAACAAATGGACAAGGAAAAGAAATATTTTTAAAAGTGTCTTATTTGTATTCGTATTACATCTTAGCTATTAAAATTCATTGAAGTCTCGAATCAGTCTCTTAAATCCGTGTTAACAAGAGCTTTTTCGCACATGCCTATTGATTTAACTGTCACACAGCATCTTGCGCATAACGACATTCTTTATTACACGACGGACGGCAAATAATGATATATTCAGACATTTTAATGAATCATTTTTGCAACAGATATCGATTACGTTGCTGTTGAGATAATAAAAACTGATTGCTTTGGTTAAATCAGCTATGGAATAAATACAACTTAAAAGTGTTGATAATTTATCTGAGCTTCTTATTTCATTGACTTTGTAAAGTTGTCTATACGAGCTAAATATCTATCGAAATTTGTAAAATTGGTCTTTATTGTACAATTGTATTTTCTCGATGTAATACAAATATTTCTTTAATTTTAGTGTAGTTTATTTTTTATGTAAAATATATATATAGTATATAGCATTTGCTGATTGGTTTTATATTTTCTCAATACTGGGATAAATCAATGTTTATTAAACCTATCGGTTATTTTTCTTTCCCTTAAAATATAAATTACGTCTCTTTCGGCACACGTTTTATTTAAAAATAGAAATGAAACAAAAATGCGAAAACATTTTCAATTGCGGTTTGTATACATTAAATGAAACCCTTGGATAAAATTAATTTTTCTCTAGAATAAGGAATGTGGTTGTGCATGTATACGGTATCCTGACTACGCCAATTTATTAAAATGTCGACAGAATAGGTTTACATGACGAAGGATTTATGAGGCATCTCGTAATAACACGCAATTTTTTTATTATAATTTTCATAATGGCTTTGTCTGGATGCTGTCGTTTAAGATTTCACTCAAATTCCATCTTAATAATAATAATGTTCTTTCAGGCAAAAATGCCTATATCGTCTACCGTGACCACGCACGCTGCAAAGTACGCGAAACGTGGAAATAATTTAAAAATAATATAAAAAATATTTAAATTTTTACAAAAATACATAACTTAAATCCGTTCGTAAAGTAATTTTCTTTAAATGAGTAACAGTTATGTTAATAAAAGACAATATTATATACCTATCTTAATATATATAAATCTCCTGTCACGATGTTTGTCCGCGATGGACTCCTAAACTATTTAACCAATTTTAAATAAAATTGGCACACCGTGAGCAGTCTGGTCTAACTTAAGAGAGGGGATAGCATTGATCTTTAATTATAGTCGCAATTTTATTTTATTGCAAATAATTTGCCTATAATTAATTGACAGTCACAATTTGAGTAAATAATCAATAGATGGCACTGCTATGCTAAACCGTCAAACGTGTTATATAAAGATTAATTTACTAACCTAAATAAGCATACTTTTATTGTTTAAAACGCTTTCGATTATAAACATATCCCAGCACACTTCAAGCTGATAATTATTTTTATTCAACTAAAAAAATGGTTGTTAGAAATCACATTTATGGCAAAACAACATTTGCCGGATCATCTAGTATCATATATAACTACAACTAACTACCACCAAGAATTACATTTGATATTCCTTGGTCAGATATTTTTTTATTCTGCGTCTTATGTACATTGTTCCATTTAAAAAAAATCTGATATGTGTATCTCTGATTTTATTTAAATCTGAGATTATTCCAAATATTACAGTGTTTTTGGTTAGGCTAGTTTTGGTTAATAATTATCTCTTTCATTTTGCCCGTTCGTGCAAACACGCTCTACATAGCAAGTTAATTCTGTAATTATTATGATTTCTGTGACAAAATGGCGAGTCGCATGTTGCATGACTAGCCAAAATGTTAAAGAACTTTTTGAGAGAAACGTCATTATCATAATCACAATAAAACCCAATTACGCAAATAACAAGAAGCCGAGGTCTTTTGGTTTTAAAATGATGTCTAAATGAAACTTAGAAATTGAATTATGGAATGATTTAAATCTAATTATTCATATATACGTAATTTGATAAAGAATAGAATAACATAATCTTATCAAGTTATTTTTTTTAAATAACAAAAAATTTATACATTTATATGGATTGTTAGTAATGAAACTTTAACAAATAACATGTGCAAGTTATAATGTCAAATTAATGCGTAGGATTTTGTTTGACAGTTGAACATCCTATTGCCACCTTTAAATGTGTAAATTGTAGGAATTCTAAACTCTAGAACACAAAAAGAAACTCCTTAAGCAAATTTATATAAAATTATTACATTAGACCCCACTAAGAGGTGACAAAAGCATTTTTTCTTTTAAGATACACGGCCGCAGTTTTATATGAAAATAATCTAAAATATGTGACATTCAGTCCATTCATAAAATACTTGTTGATTGTATGTAAATCTCATCGCTCGCTGATTGCTATAATTTTCTTGTTGAATCATTTGGTTCGAATTATTTAAGCAAATTGATATTTATTAAACATGTTCGCAACTCACGCATGCCGTTTTAAGCAACTCACGCATGTTTGACACAGAAGTTGATAGAAGGAATAAAATAGTTTTTCGGATAATATGAAAAAAAATAGTTTTCAGGATTTAGGTTTTAATTCTATTGTTATCCTGTGTTGAAATTTAACCCAAAATAACATTTTAATTATAGCCATCATTGTTATTGTAGTACGACTGTCACATTTGACTGTTGACATTGAGATTAAAATGGTTTTCAGAACAGCATACCGGTTTAGGTAAAACATAGAATACTATTAAGACTTATGGAAGCACATAAATAACTTATAAAAAATTCTAAAATGAAATCTGAATCAAAGAATGGCAGGCGCCAGAGGTAAACTATAATACAAATTCATATTTATAATGACATCTAATTACAGCAACTTCTGTCAGGTGTACTGCGGTTAACCAGTGGTTAAAATAAGTAAAAGTGTAAATTAAATTATGCAGTAACGTACCTTGCGAATAAATTTATAATATTAGTATAAACATGTATAAACACGAATTGACTCTACTTGCCAAAGCTCCCATTTGACAATAAAATTTCGATAGAAGAAATCTATCTAATATCCATATGCAAATTGTAATATGCTTTTCTCAAATGTCATACGTCAAAACTCAAAAGTTTTAAATGCAGACACACGGCAATGAACAGAAAGTATTCAAACAGTCGTCTAGGATTGTCTATGAGTTGTATTTATATGTAATGGAATCCAAGCACTAAGACCTTTATGAAATCAATGTTATATTATAATATTTTTTCTATTTTCTGTAACCTCTAAGATCCATCTATAGTTAAACTAGAGAATAATGATGTATTACAAAGTAAGGTGTGCCATAAACACTAACCTGCCAGTGTTACCGTGACTATATTTCTTTAAAAGATTTGATGTAGTTGTTAAATATCCAATAATTAAACTAACAAATTGTACACTTAATAAAAGATCTTATGTTGCCAAAGACCGGACGTAATTTATTGTCTAGGAATGCACAGCTAAATTCCATACGACATATAGTAAGCTTAAGCTTCTAAGAGCTATCGTACATGTCCATTTTCAAAGTAATCCTTGATAAATGTTGAGTAATACTCAAATTAAAAGAAAAATATAACGTATATTTTGCAATATAGAGTATCACATCTAGTTTCGTTACGGTTTATAGTCGGCAACAATTGTAAAAATAAGCATTGTGTAATAGCACGCTCATTGAAGACATTATACAAAGCGCGGGAAAACGTGATCTGTCAAAATTCAAAACGGAACTTGTCCGTCAAAACGCGCGATTACGAAAGTGCATTTTGTGCATGGCGCATGCGACAACCGGTGCATTGACCCCGCGGCGACCTCGAGGTCAAGCGGTCAGAAATGTTAGGGCCAACCCACACGTATTTTAAGCCTTATGAGAATAATGCGCCCGGAATTAAATTAGTATTGTTAAAGTATTGATATCTTAAGTGTAAGACTCATTCCATCACATTCATAGTTTACTTTTAGACCACCTCGCAGACATGCAATGCCTCCGTGGTATAGTTCACATTGATTTCAAGGAGTTCGGAGCATTATTAAATTTTTTATTATTAATATTAGATCTCTAAGGCTTAACTCTTAAATTCCGCTAGTTTGTAATTTCAAGAGGTAAATATTAAAAAGGAAACTTATGAAAGTGTTTCGCGTTCGGTTAAAATATTTGTACCATTTTCCACATAATTTCAATTTCACGATTTATCAAACGTAATTTTATGTTTATATAAGCCATTAACAGATATTTAATCTACTATTTAACCACTTGTAGAATAACGGTACTTTAACAGCTTAGAATTACTAGACATTTACAGACAGTTATGTTTTTAATAGTGTTCTTTATGACTTTCAACTCTCCTAACAACCATAAGATGATGGTCCCCAACAGAAACACGACTCACAATTTTACGTTTCTTTGTAGGCGATGCTACTTCGTACTTTTTCGATGATTAGACAATAATTTTAGTTAAAATAAACATACGCATATCTGTGGTTCCTCCACATTGAAGGTTCTCTTGCCGCTGGGAAATTAATGATTCTCCAAATTTGAATTGCACAAAACTTAATTGTGAACAATAAGATTAGGTTTTATATTCAAATGGCGAACTTCGATCGCGTTAAAATTCTGTTTATCTATGTACAAATTCGCACTACGAGTATTTATTGCAACTGGCCACACATTGGTGTGTTGTACGAACAGATTGTACGATTTACGAGCCTTTGATAACTGCACTTCAAGCATCTAGGGTCTATTTATTTTATTGATACAATTGCATCAATTTTTAGGAAAACCCAGAACTATACGAAAAAAAATTACTACAGATATATGATTTTAATAAAACAAAATTACAGACATCCACTGACAAATTATTATTACTTTTCGTAGTAAACCACTTAACCTTGAGATATTAATAACGATTGCTATTTTATATGAGACGGACGTTCCGCAAGAAGAGTCAACAATCAGCAAGGATAACGCAGACTCAAGAATATTTTCACCCACCAAATAAAATATTCGTATTTAAACATATTTTTTATAAATAAATTGTCATTAAGGAATATATACCCTTCTTTATTCTAATTCTACGAATAACCAATCTGTTTTTAGGCCAGCATTGCCCACAGTACAATAGGCGATTGTGCCAATTCGTAGAAACACTAGGCTATGCAAACACATTCAGTGTCGCTGGTGACTGTATTGTAATTACTTATCGATGCTTCGTGTGTAATTTATACTTTCAATCAGTCATTATGAGAAAATTTTTACAAACATTCATTACTTAATTAAATTGTTATTCGTTTTATTGATAATCTTAAATTCCTTTTATATATTTTTACATATTCGAAGTTAAGTACGTCTAGAATTATTTTGTTACAATGGTGATAATGTAACATCGTAATTTCGGGGAATAAAAAAGTACTATACGATTTCCTACTTATTACATTTAATCATGACGTTAGTGTTAGTGAGACATTTTGTAAGCCTTAATACTACAGGCTACAGTATAGGCCCGTAGTATTCATTACAATGAATACGCATTTTTATTACTTTAGACTCATTCGGCGCGGCGCGATGTGAACGTTTTACGATGTAGCCTGTGTGTGCTAATTGCTTGAGGGACATTAAGAGAAGACAAAGAGACCCTTGAGCTAAGCAAACAGCACGAACACGTCAATGGACCCCTCAGTTGGAAACCTGTTACTGAATAGTGCAAATGTTTACTCTCTAGAAATTTCGATGTCAAACGCCAGACAATGCAATAGGAATGTGGCATCTTGAACCAAACTTGTTTTTGTATTGCAGTTTTATTGAGAATTAAATATTAATTACAATCGCCTCTTTCATTGTCATGGCTTCCCTTTATGGGTGACACCCGTATGGTATTTTAGTTGGGAAGTAACCGCTTGGATGAGGAGTATATTTTAGGACGCAGTGTTATATAACTAAACTATAATTTTATTATTATTAGGTATTACATTCTCTTAATGAATGTACAAAACAAAAAAAACCAATTTCAATCTAAAGCAAAATAATTGCAGATATCATGTATACGGTAATTTTAACGACAATTCCCACCTTTTCAGGTCAGCAATCCTGCTACTCGCAGTAGCAGCCACGTGCGCCGCACCAGCATCAGACAACCTTACAACAGACAAAAAAGAACCATCCACACATGAGTTGCTCAGCTCCCTCGGTCTGAAGAAGCTGCGGTTACCAGCCGCCCACCACAGGAAGCGATTAGCCGAACAGGGCAGGCGTCACGGTACGGGCGACTCCAGAATGTTCGTGATCAAGCTACCCCCAAACATGAACTACTACAGTAACATAGACCCCGCACCAGCTGCAGCCAGGAAGTTACCACTCCAAATACATGGCAATGGCAAACCAGCGCGTGTGTACCATTGGAATCTTCCAGTTCTCAATAAATTGGCGAAGAACCGGCCTCAGGCGCGACTGAATGATGATATTGTGAATGTAGAAAACACTCCGACATGGATAAAGAGTCACCCCAACGCAATAGAGTCGATAGCATACTATGTCCCGGCGAAGGTTCCGTCTTTCAGGAAATATTACTCGGGTAATGGAAGGCCTAAGTCATTTTACGTCTTAGAAAAGGACAAGAATGCGGCGGAATATCATGAGTTCCTGCCATAAGTTCTCTCCGCATTTGTACTTATGCTGTATAAATTTCCAGGCTTGCATTTAGCTCAACTTTGCGTACTATCACATCTTACTGGATTTTTTGCTGTATTCTTTTGATATATCTTCAATGCGCAATGTTGCAGTCTATCTAAATTTTCCAGTGATTTAGTAGGTTCGAAAATTTTAGAATGCTCGCGTCAACAATAAATACATTGGTAACAATACAGTACTCCTACGAAAGACTTACTTTGTAAGTAATTACAATTTATTATGAGCTTAAAAATCCAGTGATGTCTTTTACTATAGTAAAAAGGTTGTTTTCTAAAATAAGCGCAATAATCGTCCAATATTATAAGGGCATATTTTATTTGTAAATAGCGGCTAATAGCTTATGTAACAATAGGTGCTTCAAATTAATAAATGAAGACTGCGATACGAATTTAAATTATTATCAATTTAGCTTTAGATATATGAGCTTTAGTTTAGTTCTTAGAATTAACAAAAAAACACAGATTCCATTTCATTTTGGCTATACAAATATAAAATAAGAATTTGGGCAGCATTATTAGAAATTCCGGTTTTTATTTCCATGAACTATATTTGTATACCCAAAAATTAGATTTAAGTGATATAACTTAGCTCAAAATATGCATTTAATCATATACAAAAATCATTTTTAATGTATCCCAAAACTTTTAATACTTGTCTATATGTATTAGCTTAAATTGTTCTAAAATATGCAGAATTATTGATATTTTAATTGAGATTAAATGAACATTGTAGATCCGAACAGGTAGGTAAATATTAATTCAACGCATTATAGCTTAATCTTGCGACTAATTTAGACGTTTTTAGTTTTAATGGCACCTGAGGAAGGTATTTGAAATTTGAGATAATTGAACAAAACAGTACATACCTTATTGTTATTACCGTTTAACCAAAATCTATTTTCAATAATTAATGATTTTGAATGTCACTATTTTATGTATAACATGGACCTACTAGTACGAAATTATTAATATTATTTCTTGTGCCTACGAATAAAACATAATGTAGTAGATGAATATTAAGATGCTTTAGCTTTATTTTAGTTATAAATTAAATGTAAATGTAAGTATTTCATATTTTGTACAACCTTTAATGTAATAAAGTAATCCTATAACTAAAAAATGATTTTCATTCTTCAAATCACAAAACATACCGTAAGACGCATATGAATTATTATATGTTTAAGTACTTTCGGATATACAAATATCTCAGATGTATTTACCAAAGTTATATTCATGCATAGGTACATCATTTAAAAAAATATAATAAAAATGTTAAAAAATTGATATGCACCATATGCTGTTACGGTACGTATCTAAATTCTATAATGAACTAGCTGATCCGGTAAGCGTTGTTTTGCCATATATGTGATTTCTAGCAATCATTATTTTAGTTCAATAAAAATAATTATCTTTTGGAGTTAACAGGTAACTGTGACTGTGTGATTAATTATACACAAATAATTTGCAACAAAATAAAATTGCGACTAAAGTAAAAGCTATAATCTAAGACTTAGATTCTAAGCTATCCTATCCCTTAAGTTGGACCAGACTGCTCACGGTGTGTTTAATTTAAAATCGGTTAGGTACGTAGTTTAGGAGTCCATCGCGGACAGGACATTTATATATATTAAAATATAACAAAATCATAAGCAATTCTATTATGGGATTCGACATCATCTGCAATTTTTATCACTAAAAAGCAGTATCGTTGTGATAACACCCACAAGATGTCGCCGTAAGCTTGTTTTATTACACACTCTAACGCCACCTTTTGGTAAAAAAAATAACATGATACTTTTAATTTGCAACAACGATACCATAGTTATAACAATACCAACAAGATGTCGCTGCATTACTGTCGGCTCTTATTGACGTTTCTTAATTTACAACATGCGCGGCGAGTTGCGCGGTTTACAAAAATTTGACCAAATGTTGTCCAACGCAAATCTAGAATTGTCGCGTTTATAACAATATTAACATAATTCAATAACTTAAAGAATATGTCTGAAAATGCGGGCTTTGTAAGGACATCAGTCGATTCAGTGAAAAGTGTACAAAATAGACGTTTTACAAGCGATTCCAAGAACACTTATGAAACAGAGATAAAAGTTAGAAGTGTAATTCCTAGAAAGCGGTAAGGTTTACTGATTTATCTAATTATTAATTTGGAGTTTGCAAAAAATGGAAGTAGGCGTCAATTAATGAGGGCGTCATGTTCCAGTCTAGTTTCCTGGTTAAAATTAAACAAACAGCTCTACATTCTAAAAATATTCGCCTGCCATTTGTCTCTAAACACAATCGTTGTCGTTTAAATAGCAAAAAGGCGAAAATAAATGTATTTGGGTATGTGTATAATTTTTATAGCGCCGTCCTTTACAGCATGTATTTGATTTATTAGATAAGAAGATGATTGATAACAACAATGTAGGACTACAGTATAAAAACTTATAATCTCCATTCAATTCAGATAATTCTGGATTAATCTAGAGTCTAGACTTTGTGTATACAGCCGTTAATATCACGTCCTGTTTAAATCGACATTGTGCTCGTGAAGTGAGATCATTTGAAGAAATTTAACCGATCTTTGAGTTAAATTATTTCGGCTCTTGGCGATATTTAGTGTCTTCCTGAAAACCTAAACCTTAGTTCAATTATTATATATATATATATATAAATATGAAGTCCTTAATCCATTGTGAAATTAAAATTTCGTCTACATTTGAAGCAAATATACATGAGTATCATACGTAAATCGCTACATTAAATATCAGTAAAATAGTATTTTTTCAGACTGGTTATTGCTCTCTGGTTATACATAAAATATACCACGTAATTTAATTGCAAATTTTTAAAATATAGTTCACAAACAATCGCGCCATTACAGTTACGGCACCTATCATTCATCCTTGCTGTTTACCATATTTCAGCGTATTTGTTTTCAAATCAACATTTATAAACATCGCAGTCGTTGTAAACAGTATTGAGCAATGTTATCGTCGATTACTGTACACTGGATCTGCATGGTTAGTAAAGTTCGCCAGGATTTATCCTGATGAATTACCGACTAAATGTTTTCGTTTAATAAGTACGTCTGGCTATGCATTCGGATTGAAATACGATTTAGTTAGGAAATATATGTTCGATTTATGTATTTTCTAAGAAATAAAATCACAGAAAAATAATAAGAAATCTCTTGCGAACAAGTGCACTGTGGAATCTACTAGCTGCGGAGGTCTTCCCTACTAGATACGACCTCCCAATTCTTTAAAAACAAAGCATACTTAAGGGCCGGCAACGCAACCATTAATGGGTGTTTATGGACTGTGGCTTGCTACTTAGACCATCTACAAGGTCGTTTTGCCCCCATATTTTATACAAAATAAAATACTACTAAAGTTATTCTAATAACGTTAAATAAGCTCGTAATTTGTTATCAATGCAATCGTATGACATAGTTTTTAGAAGGGTTACTACCTGATTATTTAAAAATCGATAATATGATAACAAATTTAAAACTGAACATGTAAAACCTAGATAGCTAATCGGTTTATTTTTGCAATATCCTTGTGTTTGCAAATTCAGATAAAAACACTTTATTAATGGATTAAGCTTTGTATTTTTACAAAATTTTAATTTATTTTAAATTTTTCCGATGTTTCGCGTACTTTACAGTGGTCACGGTAGACCGTAGTCTTAATTAAATAAATTTTGTAAAAATACATAACTTAATCCGTTAATAAAGTGTTTTTTTATTAAATGAATAATAGTTATGTCAATAAAAGACAATATTATTATGAATGTAATTTATTAGGGTGTATTTTAATATTTAATTGCATAAAACTTGCCTCCTGTTATATTTTCAACAATGTGCGGTAGGAGACGAAGTAGACAATATCAGTTTTTATCTAAAATCTGTATACAATGCTCATGAGTTTATACGTTAGAACAAATTAATGTTGACCGATTATTAAAATTTTATTTACTACTAAATAACTATATTTACTCCTTACAAAAATTGTGTAAAATATCTTGGAAAAACAAAAAATTGTATGAAGAAGAAATTTAAGAAGTATATATTTTTTTTATTATCTTACACATGAAATTCTCGTGTCACAGTTTTCGTTCCCATACTCCTCCGAAACGGCTTGACCGATTCTCATGAAAATTTGTGAGCGTATTGAGTAGGTCTGTGAATCGGCTAACATCTATTATTCATCCCCCTAAATATTTGAGGCAGTCCTAAATTTTTGATTTTTTTTAGACAAATTCTCAGTTTCTGTTTTTTTATAATACAGCATACAAAAATACATACAACCCTACATTTTTACCCCTCTACTATCAACCCCTATTTTTTATTTTTTAATTGAAAATTGAAATCACATGTATGGCAAAACAACGGTTGCTGGGTCAGCTAGTTTAAATTTCTTCTGTTTAAGCTGAAGGATATGCGCCGCTTTTTCCCATAGTGAGGAATTCTTTTATGACAATTGTAATGCCGTAGTTACGGCTACGGAAAGAAAATAATATGTAATTGGTCGTCGGTGCCTTCAGGGTGATTTTATAAATGTTTTAACAGAATGTGTAAAGCTCTGCTTTAGACTGCTGCTGTGCGCTGGTAAAATTTATTTTGTGCGTAAAGTCAACATGGCTTAAAATAATTTATAGGGATATAAATAACGAAAATAAAAATAATTATTATCTCAAATTATGTAACATAAAATTTTGTTCGAACGGAACGATATATTAATGGTAATAAATTAGTTATAATATCTATATTTTTCTCTCAGTTCTCAAAACGTTATACTTTAATTGAATGTGTAATGAGTTTTATCAGACATGACGTCTCCTTTTAATATAACGCAAAGGACGCATTAAGTTATGTATTTATAATAATAATTAGTAACACGGACATTACATTTAAATTCGAAATAAAAATCCTGTGAATCGATCGGAAGATAAATCAAATATATATTTTTTAATATTAGTAAATCATATTTTTTGAATGAAGTTGCGGTTGTACAAGTAACCACTTACCAAATGAATTATATTTGCCAGACAAGAGCTGCTAAAATGGTACGGATGGGGGTACAAAGACTCTATGTTCCAGTTAAAAGATGACATCGCAACGTTCACAGGAAATAGGTGAGCTTACGTTACGAGAAATAGTATGAAACACAGGAGTTTATTATAATTGTCTAGCGGAAATTTCCGAAGCTAGCATTTGAGTTATTTAAACTCTTCACATTTAACATCAATAGCACTTATTAGCACTAGAATTTGCTCAGTTAAAAGGTACAAGGTTTCATTGCAAACACTTGCAGATAGTTTTGCTTATTGAGTATTTATTTATACTATATTCGTGCTGATTATTTAAGGATACGACGTAACTTCGAATTGTTTATTTTATTAATAATACAATATTTATTAATAAAAATCATATAATTATATTTCTCGTGCCTCACTTAAACGTATTTAATAATTTATTTCAAAAATCATAATTATGCTTTAGTGTGATTAAATTGGGTAATTGAAATTGTATTGTTCACAACATAATTGGTGTTTGGATAATTGATACATAGGTATTTTGATAGGACTTAATTAATTTGAACTAAATAG
Source organism: Pontia daplidice (assembly GCA_963693355.1). NCBI lineage: Eukaryota > Metazoa > Arthropoda > Insecta > Lepidoptera > Pieridae > Pontia > Pontia daplidice. The sequence continues at coordinate 2,010,479 of CAVNZL010000013.1, forward strand.
TGCACATCCGATATGTATACGACAAAGTATTAATCTTAATTGTTTGACTAACTCTTAAATTGATGTATGTAATGAATATTTGAATGTTATATACATTCATTTCAAGAAAATCACTTTATGAACGGATTTAAGTTATGTATTTTTTCAAAATTTAAATATATTTTACTTTATTTTTAAATTTTTTCCACGTTTCGAGTACTTTGCAGCGTGCGTGGTCACAATATTGAATGTAAATCATTTTTTCATCCCATCTTAATACCACTTAGTAATGTATTAAGATGGGGAGCAGCCAGACAAGTTCTCTGGGTGTTTTAGAATTACTTTATAAATAGGTAAATATTTGTAAATAATGATATTGTTAGTATGTCAGAGAAAAAAACTCTAGAAAATTCTCTCTCTGAATTTCAATTGCGTCGTTCGTTTGCGGTAAATAACATTTTTAAAAGATAAATCGAAGTGCATTAATAAGATAAGAAATAATTATCGTGTTATCCTAAGTAGAAACTTTAATAATAAGCATAATACCTATTTCACATGGTAACAATTAAAATTAAACCGCTCGACTTTTAGATATCTTCTCGGTGGGAAGTCGTTGCCTCATTTCGTGGAATGGGTGAAGGAAAAGTTCAATGTGGACATCACCAAGTCCCCGAAGATTCCACCAACTCCTACAGTATTTCCTCACAGCCGTTTACCAGAGGAGGTACGGCAGGAGTTGGAAAAGATCAGCTTGGTCAGCGTCGACGGCATGGACAGGCTCATTCGTGCGCATGGGCAGACCCTGAATGACATGACACATCTGAGGAATAACAGCTTTAAGAGGATACCTGATGCGGTTGTATGGCCTGAGTGTCATGAACAGGTTCAGTATCATCCCATGATTCCATTATTAATAGTATATTAATAAGACGTTAAATCGCTGATGAAGTAAAATTTCGCAAAATATAGCCAAACTGGTCGTAATCTCTAAGTGTTAATAGGCTATATGTTAATATATATCAATCTCCTGTCACGATGTTGTCCGCGATGGATTCCTAAACTACTTAAGCGATTTTGAATTAAATTGGCATACCGTGAGCTGTCTGGTCCAACTTCAGAGAGATAGGATAGCTTAAATCTTTAATTATAGTCTCAATTTCATTTTATTACAAATTCGTCTATAAAATTAATTGACACAATTATCTGTTCACTCCAAAAGGTTCTAACAGATGTCGATACTTTATGACTGGGTTGAGTAAGTAATCAATAGATGGCACTGCTGTGGTAAATCGACAAACGTGTCATATAAAGAATAATTTATGAACCTAAATAAAGCATACTTTTACTGTTTAAAACGCTTTCGATTATAAATATATCCCCGCACATTTAAAGGTGATAATTATTTTTATCGAACTAAAAAAATGATTGTTAGAAATCACATGTATGGCAAAACAACGTTTGCCGGGTCAGCTAGTAATAATATAAAATAATAGTCGAGCTGAATCGTCTATAAATGTCTATCGCATATTTCAGGTGGAGCAAATAGTACAATGTGCGTCGAAGCACAAATTTGTACTGATTCCGTTCGGCGGCGGTACATCTGTTTCGGGATCCATTACGTGTCCTGCGCACGAGTGCCGGCCCATAGTAGCCCTGGACACCAGCGACATGAACTCCATACTGTGGCTCGATAGGGCACAGCTTTTGGCTAGAGTTCAGGTAAGAGACTTCAAAATGGACGACCATTGGGTGCAATGGTCACCTTGCGGGACTGCCAGATATCCCAGGGTCGATCACCGGTATGGTGAATGTGTGTGATGAGCAATTTTGTCTTTGGTCTAAGCGTTATTATACACAAAGCATATATTTCAGTATGTTTATAAGCTGTGTTAGCACCCATAATACAAGCTATAAGAATCAGTAGGATGTAATAGACAGATAGATATTCAGATTTTTTATTTCCCTGTCTGTTTGTACGGGCTAATCTCCGAAACGGTTGGAACGCGTCACAAAGAGGTACGTTTGGAATGCTTTACAGCAATCGTCGTCACGTTTCACTCTGTTAAACAGTGTTTTATTTATAAAATAATATTTTTGCTGATGATTTCATTGTTGAACGTAATTAATTCAATTGCGTTCAGTTTTTTTTGGCCGAGATATATTCATGCATTAGAGTACAGGTCGGCTTCACCCGTCTTAAGAATATTTCGTTTCTCTCATGTTCAAACAGTATTTTTAATGTTTCGCGATCCATATCGGTCATTAATAATTATTCAAACGCATAGAAAAAACACTGTTTAAATATTATTGTAACACAACGAATTACTGAGGATTTTTAAAACACCTATGTCGTTACTCGTAATAAAAAATGTATGTATATAAAAACATTGTTTAAATTTATAAAACACTTTTGAGCTGGAGATTTTCTCTGTGTGAAATTTTGATAATAGGAATCACTGGTTTGAATTGGAATATTGTATCTGTGTGACCACAGCCTTAGTACAACTTAAATATATCATTCACAGCGAAGAGATAGCTTAATTCCTTTTCTAAAAGAATAATCTTTCTTTTTATTAAACTTTTATTTAAAAAAAATATTAATATTTGTTGAAAGTATAATACTTTTAACGTCAAATGGTACTTTGATTGACGGACTTTTTGAGCAAGAGACAATTATTTTTGCCTCTATTTCATTATTTCAAATATTTTTACAGGCTGGAATAGTGGGTCAGGATTTAGAACGAGAGATGCGGATGCGCGGTTTTACTGTTGGTCACGAACCTGATTCGTATGAATTCTCGACTCTGGGTGGATGGGTTGCAACAAGGGCGTCTGGTATGAAGAAGAACACGTATGGCAACATTGAAGATTTAATTGTCCAGACTAAGGTATTCTTTGATTATTCATGTTCTATTAAATTGGTCATGTGTTTCAGACTATAAGAGTCCAGATAACAGATATCTTTGGATATTTTAAGTCTTTCTTGGAGGTACTTAAACAGTATGCTACAATAATTACATTACAGTCTACAAATAAGTATTTTTTTTTAATTTATTTCATAACCATCGAGTCCATTGGTCAAATACATGAAACACGTAACTTAACATTTATATTACAACAAAAAAATATAAACACTATATATAACTGAAAACAATACATTTTTATAGTTAACACTTTGCTTGGAGTACTAACACAAATAAGTCTTTAATTTATTTTATTGTCATAATATTTTAAAAAATGGACCTCCTATTGTATAATTTGAATTTGGCGCGCTGACATTTGACGTTTGACATTCGAACGAAATAAGATTTGGCGGGAATGGAGCGCAATAGATGTTTCAATTATTTTGTTCTTAATGCATGTGAATTATTGTTTTAATGAATTATGTTACTTTTTATATCACAACTGAGAAAAATATTATTTCAAAATTACCGTCATCATGGTGTAATCTTTTTTAGGTGGTCACACCTCGAGGAGTCATAGAGAAGAGCTGTTGCGTCCCACGGATCTCGTGTGGCCCGGAATGGGAACATGTTATCATGGGATCGGAAGGGTGCCTAGGTGTTGTCACTGAAGTAAGACTTGGATCCTCATTATATTGCTATATTTATTCGATACTCTACTTTTTAGCAAAATATTTTCGTCTGGCCATTTTGAACCGACATCTGAACATTTTGAACCATAATATTGTCTTTTATTAACATAACTGTTACTCATTTAAAGAAAAACACTTTTTAACGGATTTATGTTATGTATTTTTGCAAAATTTAAATATAATTACATTATTTTAAAAAAATCCGTCGTTTCGCGTGCTTTACAGCGTGCGTGGTCACGGTGACCACGTTTAACTTTAGTATTTTGAACCATGTTTAATTGATTCCTCTGTATCTTATATTCAAGGTGACGTTAAAAATCCGTCCGCTGCCTTCGTTGGTCCGATATGGATCTCTGGTGTTCCCCGACTGGGAGAGCGGGTTTCAGTTTGAGAGAGAAGTTGCTAGGCAACGCCTTCAGCCGTCCAGTATACGGTTAATGGATAATGAACAGGTAAGATCAAAGAAAACACCTAGAAAATATGTAAAGGACTCGCATGTTAACGGTTGCTTAGAAAAACGACAGTAGAAATATACGTGAAAATTTCCACTGTGGATAGTTAAAGTCCTCAACAGTTTCTCATATATTTTGTTTGATAATGAAAATCCAATCGTTTTATGAACGTTCTATATATAACTAATCCAAAGCACTAGCCGACTCACATCACAGTGTAAACAAAATAAAAATATTAGGACTTCAGTTAAATAATATAAATTATAAAACTGAAGAGTTCTATGAAATCCTAATGTCTCCTAAGAAATACTGATTGAGCAATGATTATATGTTAGATAGGCAAATTATCTAGGAAGGATAATAATTCGCTACCCTTGATGCGAGCTGAACATAAATGAGAAATTGTGAAAACGGGGAAATTGAATGAATAAAACGTCCAGCATCAACCTTATTAGAGGATAATTTAGTTTAGATTCGGCCACGCCCTGAAATCGGAAACGTCGTGGGGTGGAGTGTTACTGGACGGTCTGAAGAAGCTGTATATCACGAAGATTAAGGGCTTCGACCCGATGAAGCTGTGCGTGGTGACCCTGCTGATGGAGGGCAGCGTGGAACAAGTGACGGCGAGGGAGGCCCAATTGAACAGCATCGCGGGCCGCTTCGGGGGGATCCCTGGTGGGGCGAGGAACGGCGAGATTGGGTACACCCTGACCTTCGTCATCGCCTACATTAGGGTGAGCTGCTTTTGGCTGGTATCAATAAGAAAATAAACACATGTGATTGTGATGTCAAATTTATTTATTATTTACTACCTCGTTGTACCATTTTAAACCATGGAATCATTCCAATTGATGAAATAAATGTAATAACTATGTAAATCAGGACTTGGCACTGGAGTATGACATAGTTGCGGAGTCGTTTGAAACGTCGGTGCCATGGGAGAGGACGTTGATCCTCTGCAGCAGCACCAAGAGGAGAGTCATCGCCGAGTGCAAAGCCAGAAGTGTCTCCCACTATCTCATCTCCTGCCGACTTACGCAGACGTAAGTGAAAAAATATTTGACATTTTCATCCCTAGCTTAAAATTTTTTTAGTAAGCTAACAAATTTATTTTTATAGAATACAAGCGATAGATTGTATGTTATGTGTATCTGTCATTTTACTGACTGAAATTACTAATCGTACTTTAATCGTGAAATAAATTAGTGTTCATATCTTGAGAAATTAAATTTGTGATACTCGTAGAAAATTTTTAACGTATGTCCATAACGTATGTCTGTTTTATTTTACCATTACGATGGTATGGTGGTAAAGATATGTATGACAACAATATAGTCGTCAAATAAAATAAAAATGTCTTTAATCGTTGCTTAAACAATCTGATTGTATTAAAAATCTGAAATGTAAAGAGTTTTCTCTTTATTGACTTTTTTAACACACCATAACTCACAACTGGAAAAAAAATGGACCGGATAAAAAAGCTTTCTTGACTAATGTCACCATGACAACTTGAAAAAATTGTGTTTGTAATTATGAATTTTCTTAATTATAATGTATAATATTGATATCTTATAATTAATATAAATTTCCTGTCACGATGTTTGTCCGCGATGGATTCCTAAACTACTTAACTGATTTTATATTAAATTGGCACACTGTGAGCAGTCTGGTCCAATTTAAGTGATAGGATAGCTTAGATCTTTCATTATAGTCGCAATTGTATTTTATTAACCTAAATAATGCATACTTTTATTGTTTAAAACGCTTTGAATTATAAACATATCCCCGCACACCTAAAGCTGATTTTTATTGAACTAAAAAAGTGATTGCTAGAAATCACATTTATGGCAAATGTTGATATTTTACCAGATACGACGCAGGATGCTGCATCTATTTCTACTTTGGTTTCAATAGCGCGGGTTGCGCAGACCCATTGCGCACCTATGAGGAAATAGAAGAGGCTGCGAGGGACGAAATCATTGCTTGTGGCGGTTCGTATAAATATCTTGTTTATATAAAATCATATACACTTGGTAGAAACATATACGCTTATCTCTGAAGCCTAAATTTACCATAAAAAGACTTTGTACAGAACAATAAATATGAATTTCTAATTATTTCCAATGGTACAAAAATTTATTTAAAAAATCCTCTTAAACGTTTTGATGCCCAATGAATTATCACAAATACGCTGACTTGCCTTCTACTCAGGAATCAATTTATTATTGTCAAATTTAAAAATTCGGTTCAGTTAATTCTAAGGTGTACAAACAAGATAAAAAAACTTTCACCTATGTTTGACGAAGGTGAAAAAAATGCGAATTAAAAAACCCTTAGACAGGTTTGAACTATATAGGTACTAGGTAACTATAAGGTAGCTATTAATCCAAAATAATCGATACAGTAGATGCAGATTATTTTGGTTGTAAATATTTGATTTGAACAGGTTCAATATCACATCACCACGGCGTCGGAAAACTTCGAAAGAAATGGTATACGCAGACTGTGAGTGAAGCGGGACGCCGCCTTCTTTACGCCGCCAAAACCGCTTTGGATCCCGAAAACATTTTCGCACTGGACAATATGGCGCTCGATCAACATCCCACTAGCAAATTGTAACCAGAAAGGTTCATATTTAATCTGTTGAAAATTGTTCAATTTGTGTCAGCGCCATCTATCGGCTTAAATAGTAAACATGTTAATTATAATTACAGAAAAAAAGTAATAAATGTTTAAAGCAAAGATGAGGGATGCCTGACTATGCAGATTGTGTTTCAAATATTATTTAAGAAAATTACCACAGAACATTTATTTGGAAAGTTTTCCTATTGTGACATACCTAGTGATATTATTTAAATTTAAGCGATTAATTTTTAAAAGGCTACTGTAATTTTGAATTATTTTCGTCATTGTTGAGTCAATTTTTCAAATTGTAGGAGACTTATGCATCATACAATGTCTGTCTATTCAGGATAGGTTTTCTAATTTCATATTTATTTACTCTAAAATTAAAATAAATAAAATTGTAAGCTCTTACTAACTTCTGTATTATTCCCAATAATTATTCAAGTTTGACATTCCAAATGCTGATTTTGTGTGAATAAAAATTTGTAATTTGATAATTATTCTGTTTTATTACTAAAAAAGGAAGAAGTACTCTTTATTTACAGGTCAATTTTTAAGAAGACTTTTCATGCTTAGTGACTTTTCTTAATCAACAAATCTTAAAGGTCATGTTGTTTAAGAAAATAACAATTTTTAAAAAATTATAAAATTATTATTTTATACACCAAAAAATGTAAATATTATTACAAACTTAAGTAAATAAAAATATTTAGATTACATAAAAAATATTGAATTTGAGCTCCATTCGTCTAATTTTATAGCATAATTTTATTATTCAATTATATACTTTAGCGACATCTATAAGTATTATAGTAAGTTGCTTACGATTATATTCTGCATTTCTAGTACTACTCGGTAAGATGTTAAATATTTGGTGTAACAGATGGCAGAAAAGTGCAAATAGACGGGTTGAATTTTGTAAATTTATGTTCTAAATTTATATTATCTAAAAATAATTATTCAGACTCATACGCTTATGACGGTCGCTTTCGTTATAGATAATAGGTTTAATATGCTGTACTTAATAATAATAAGATTCTTTAATCTGTGGCACAAGTCTACAGATTATATATAAAATAAGAATTTCGATGTTAAAGTTTCAGATGTCGCCACCAGGGAGCGTTTTCAGCTTTAAAGCATCAACATTTGGACCATGGCGAAAGCGATGTCAATTCGTTTCGAATAATATTTTGTTTTCACTTATTCGTATTGTTCGGAGTTTGTTTTTTAGTGATAATACTTATTGTTGGCCTATCTAGACTGTAAGTGTACATTACAGTGTTAAAGTTTTATCTTCAAAGTTTCAAGTTTTGTGTGAAAAGTTGTAAAAGTCACTCGAGGATTCAGGTGTCAATGAGGTAAGAAAATGATGCTTATTTCATGATTCCTTCATCTAAAATTAACACTTTAGATTTACAAACATTAAATAACCTGGAATAATGCAATAATTAGCCCTGATAGAGTTAAAAGTTAGAACATCAAAGTTTTGTGTTAGTTTAATAACATTGTTATGAAAGGTTATGTCGACTATATGCCCAAAATATTGGCGCTTGTGATGCTTCTGCGTGTTCATTATTCAACCAGTACTAGTTATCAATTATAAATAATTATTTCATGCATACTATAAATTCACACATTTCGTTATACAAATTAAAACAGTACCTGTTAAATTTTAATAATTACAAAATTTAATCTGGTGTCTTCATTAGCCATTTGGAGCATGTTGAAAACTCAAGGTCACGAAACTATATGTATCTTAGTGTTCTACTCTCTTTTCATAAATTTCCTTGAAACTGTTTTGAAATAAGTGATTTATCAAGACTACAAATTGATAGAAAACCTTTTATATTTTTACATATAACTTGATGGACTAACAAAAGTTCATGAGATGAAGGTAATTTTGCAATTAAATATATTAATTTGGCCACATAATGTTTATGTAAGAAATAACATCATCATATTCACTTTTATCTGTAGTACCCTCCTTTACATATTAAAATCTTTTAATACTAATGTTTTAAACATTGAATTTTTTATTATTGTAAAATTAAAAGTATTTTTGAATTAGAAGTTTAAAATCATAAGTGTATTTGATTAAAATATCCTATAAAACACTTGTTTTGAACTTGCCCCAACCGAGTGAGATACTTGTTTGTATTCTCATCAGAGATGTAGATCAATGTTTAATGCATTAAGTGACATTTATATATATATAAGAAAAATAGTTTTTGAACAAACATTCTATTTAATTTATACCTATACAATCAGAATGGTGTGGTATAAATATTGTTTTGCCGCTTTTATAAATTAATAATTAAGGCGTCTATATATATAAATACTTATTTGTTGCCATCAAGTTTATGCATTTTTCTTAATTAACATATTAGTAAAATCAAACTGTGTTGAAGTACTGATTGTTGCATAATTTGTGAATGAATATATATATGGTATACCAGCTTCATAAGACCTTGTATTGTTGGCATCATCAGTAAGTATTGTTTGGCTAAAGTTATTATTAATTAAATCTAAATACAGTTAGAAAACCAGATGTAAGCATACAAAAGCTACAAAATACAGCTGATTTATATTTTATACAGATTGTATAAATAATCCTACTTCAACAAAACAGAACAATATTACGTAAACATAATTAGAAGCATGCTCTGAAAACAAAATAACAAATGAATATTTTCAACAAAGAGAGAGGATTTGCGATCAATCCCTCTTTATAGGTATCTTTTTGTAAAAAAGAGGTTTGCAACAATCAATTCTCTTTGTGCGCGACATCAATGGGAGCGGCCTGTGTACCTATCCTTTGATCTCGCCGCCCTCTGAAGATGCGACAGTGCGCTAATACTGCCCGCGCGGGAA